>JAQFVV010000455.1:167852-372699 GCA_028023455.1 Epiperipatus broadwayi
ATATAACGATTAAACCTATATTTTAAGTAATAAATGCGGTCTGTAGTAAATTACTATATATACTAGATAAGTTTAGGGGTAGCAGTAATTGCATGCATTCCCGGTTAGCATTCGATAATACTATCATAAAAGAGCGGTATTTTATTATAAAGTTTTAGCGAATACTAATACAATAACAATTACTATTTAGACGATGGTTTTAAAAGTTATATATATATATTCATTTTAATTAAAGTTTAAAATGTATATCTGGGATAAAAATATATGACAATTTTTGTACTAAGAAGCACCTAAAAAAATTCATAAGTAATAGTCTTATGGGGAGAGTAATATATAGTTAAGTGTGCAATACGTTTAGCCCTTTCATGTTAATTTATAATATATACATACTTTTAAAAAAAGGAGAGAGGTTAAAAAAATAGATTATACATTTAGAAATACGTTTTTCATTTTTTTTTTAAATTTAAATTCATGAAGCTATCCATCATTTTTAACTATTATTGATTCGCAGAATGGAGGTATCTCCAAGTTTAAATCGATTTCTCTAATCAATAGCGTATCTTCTTCACAATAACAAACTTCCTTATTTCATTCACCAATGTCACGTGATTTTTTTCTTTGTTTTTTACAATCTCTTGGGATTCACTTTAAAAATTCAACTGTCTTATTTTTTCTCGAAATATGTCAACTAAGTAGGTCCATTTCAGTTTCTTAATTACTACAATGATGTTAATCATATCTGTTTGTTATTTCACCCAAATATGTTACGTTCAGTCCCTTTGGGTTATTTCTAATTTATATCTCTTCATACTTATAGAGTGCTTGAAATTTTTCTTCTGTTAAATGTTCCATAAATAAGAATCAATAAAATCCATCTATTAAAAGCCATGCTTTTCAACCATATAGACACATTTCCTTTATTCTATGATTAATTTTATCAATCATGGTTTATCTTCTATTAATAATCTGACCAAAATATTTGTAGTTGATAATTCTTCTATTTCATTTATGTAATACTTGTGATGTTTAAATACAATTCAAATAATACTAATTTGATTGTCAAAAATTTAATATAAAGATATTACAAAATCTAATTTAGGAAAAATACTATAGTTAAACAATTATAAATTCAATGTATTGCATTCTCAAAAATGTTATTTTTACTAGTAAATTCTGGTAGTTGTATTTTTGATAAAATTTGATAAATACGCAATTTCAAGGTCATACCAAGATGGCAGCTCATATTACATTAACAATCTTCCAATATTAATTTTAAACTATAAAAAAGGAATAAATTTCTATAAATTTAATTGCCAATCTTTATTTCATTTATTTTTACTTCCCAAACATGGGTTAGTTATAGTTACAAAATATGAGTAGAAGGCCTACAATGTCCCAAAGATGTGTTAGTTACATTTATAAAAAATGAACCTATATATATATATATATATGTGCAAAATAAATGTTTTGTGTATTGTTAATCTGGCAGTGGCTTATTCTTATTTTTTATTATCTTTCTTTCTTTAAAAATAAAGTATATATTATCTCTGCTGCTCTGCGAGCTGGTGGCATGGGCTGATGGTCATAATAAAACATATATGTAAAAGTTGGATATTTAACAGTGTGTATCTGTCTACTATATAAATTTTCCAGGTTCCAATAGCCTGATGGCACCCTGTTTGGCAGATATGGTAAGGACTCAGATTTCCCTGACCATTACAGTTTATTCATATTGGTGTCATGCAATCCCTAATGGCTTCCAAAATTGCTATAAATGAATTTTGTTGTTGCAGTTGATGCCACATAAATTCCACCAAATAAAAATCCAGGTATTGTGCAGTTCCCTGGTGTTATTTTTATATCATGACCTTTAATGCATTAGAGAATAGGATTCCATACCTTTTTAAGTCTTCCACTGCATCTTGTTCTGTAGCACTATTTATTAAAAAAAACTGGCCAAAATGAAACATGCTGCTGAAAGTTACAATGTTAAGTGTCTCGTGACTTCCACATTGTAATATAAGTAAAAAAAAAATTGAGATTAAATATTCTTAATGAAATGTATCAGAATTTATAAAAAAAATGTATCTGAACTTTTTAGTTTTCTTGAAATTTTACATTAATTCTTTTTTTAAATTTAACAAAGATCTTCGGGATATTATAGGTCCTTGGAATATGTGTAGTGATTTTGGAAGCCATTAGGACTTGTACACATAACAACATGAATAAACTAAATATTGTATTTATATTATTTTTTGTTTCATTTTCTGTAAATGTAACTAGACATGAACAAACTATAAAGATTGTATTCATATTATTATTACTTTGGTTTATGTAAGACATCTTCGGAAGATTGTAGACCATCCACTCATTGTCTGTAAATGTAACTAATCCATCTTCAGGAAGTATATTTTTAGAAACATTAAAATAAAGATTGTCAATTAAATTTATTGAAAGTTATTCTTTTTTTTTAATTTAACATTAATTTTGGATGATTGTTAATGAAATATGGGCTGCCATCTTTGTAAGCCCTCAAAATTGTATATTTATCAAATTTAATCAAAAATACAGATGCCATCTTGGTTGTTCGGAAAAGTTACAAGAACCTGAATTCTTTATATAATAGTATAACAGAATAATAAGACAATTGATTTAAATTAAACAAATATACTCTTACATTAATAAAAGAATCCAATTAAAATGTAATTATAGAATTCGTCAACAAAATATTATGACATATAAAAATTGTTACTAAATCTTGGAAATTGTGTTGAGAAGTCAGTTTACATTTTAATGCTAATATTAAGTATACATAGCCTTCAAATGAGATTTGTTTTAAGATTTTCTAGAGATTTTCTCAATTTCTATTAAGTACATATTGTTTTGTTTGCTTATTGTTTCTTTGCTGTGTGCAATTTGATACAGTGAAGAGGGGCATACTTGGCATTCAAAGTCTATGGGTCATGAGTTACTTTTGTCATTTTTGGGTGCTTGAATTTCCTAAGAATTTATAAGAAATAAACAATTGAGTTTATTGTTGTTGTTTTTTATTGTTTATTGGTAATATCTGAAGAGGCTGAAACTTAATATTAACAGCAAATCTTAGTTTACAAATTAATCAAGACAACTTAACATTTCATATATTATTTTAAATTAAATATTACTAATTTTAACGGAATATAAATAACTTTAATTACTGCTTAATTGAATGTGTAATGTTTCAAATTATAATCATATCACATAATATTCTCATTCATATACATTACTCCTAATTATCTGTAAGCAGACTCGTAACAAATCATTTTAATAAACTTGCAAATACAATTTTACATTTCATTTATTAATAGTCATTCATTCATTCTAATAAATAGAGAATTTCTTTTTGGTCTGACCTGTAGTTATATATACTGTAAATAGTAATATATAATTTAAAATAATATATGAAATGTTAAGCTGGTTTGATTAATTTATGAACTAAGATCACAGTTAAAAATAAGTTTCAGTCTTTTCAGATATCAATGTTGATTTATTTACAATATATGTGGTTGGAGGTCAGATGAAAGAGGAATTCTCCTTTTATCAGACTGAATGAATGGGCATGGATAAACGAAAAGTTATAGGAGAAAGGGTACTGAAATAAAAGCTCTGATGATGACCGCTGGACAGTTGAAACTGTAAGGAAGAAAATTAAATAAATCATATGTTAAACTGCATTGTATAGTGTAATTTAAGGAATATATGATGTATTATAGTATAAATGAAAAGTAAAACTGTATTTGCAAGTTTATTAAAATGATTTGGTATGAGTTTGCTTACAAATAATTCTGAATAACTATTAAACAAGAATGTTCTCTGATGTGGTTATAAATTTTAAACGTTACATATTTAAGCAGTAGTAAAAACTATTTTATGAACTGTTGAAATTATTTAACATACAACATGAAACATAGTTAATGATTGAAAATCTATGGTTGCGGTGACAGATCTTAAAACTGCTAGTGATTCAAATTCCTGATATAAATCTTTACATGTTTTGTAAGAGTTAAGCTACTTTAAAAAATCTTTTATTCTAATTAAATAATTTTTTGCTTTGCAGTTCAGGGATTCACAAAAAGTTTGAGTATTAGCATCAAAACTGAAATTAATACAAATATCTTATACTCCAGAATCTTACACTATCATTCCATTAAACCCCACAGGGAATTTGTTAAATATCATCTATTTCTCCAAGATATATTAATATCCAAAAAAATCATATACATGTAAGAATATACTTGCTTGTATTTATATATGGAACTAATTCCACCATCTACTATAAGTAGTGAATATATTGAAATCACTAACCAACTTTGCTTTAGGAAAAAGTGGAGAAATCAAGAGGAACCTTATAGATAAGTATATGAAATTTATACTAACCATTACCTTTGGCAAGATGGCTCAGTTGGTTAGAACTTTACCTTAAAATTCAATATTCAAAAATCTAAGGGTCCAGGTTCGATTCCATTGCTACTACTTTCATTGGTCAGGCCAACAACATCTGAAGAAGAGAGAATAATACCTCTCTAAACATTATGCATATATGAATCTGTTTGCTATTATTAACAGTTGAATGAATTTGGAATGTTTAGATAAAGTTAAATTTTTCCAAAGTCATTCAATAAAAGAGTGTGTTTTATATTAATACTCATAACCTTAATAAAAAAAATTAAATTGACTAATCAGAAATTGCAAAGAAACTATAAAGAGATCACATACGACAAGGATAGATGAAATAATGATGTGTGTCAGTCTGATGTGAAGAAGATAGGGTATGAAAAGAAAAAAACTGGATTAAGCTTGCAAAGACCTTTAATCTGCATTAGATAGGGAATGGTTCAAAATAATTAAGAATATCATTATATCTTTCCATAATTACATGTCGCCTGAAAAAAAAATTGTTACATGAAAGTTGTAAATGCAATAAATTTGACACTAGTAGATATAATAGTATTAATTTGATGTTGATAAATTGTGATGAAAGTTAATAAAAACTTTTGAACAGGTGCAACTTGGACTAAGTGATGAGTTTACTGGTTCAGTATGAAATGTATCTTGGGATCATTTAACTTTCTTAGATGCCTTTATTTATGTGATTATGTATAGTGGAAAGGTGCAAATGTATTCAATGTATGACATGTGGAAAAATGTAGAATGGAACAGAATTATTCTTTCCATGTGATAGTTTTGAATAATTATTAAATATATTAATTGTTAATTACAATTTAATCAAGGTATCTGGGCTAAAAATAATGTATTAATCTCTGGTCTCATATATAAATAATAATACACATTAAGGTATTTATCTATGGTAGATAGTGTCATAGTTGGAAATATAGGAATTTTAGGACCTTTATATTGAATTGTAATAATTTGATATCAACAAACAAAAATAAATAATTAAACAGACTTTATTCTTCAATACTTCATAAGAAATTTAAGTGCCAAAAATGTCAGATCTGGGATCAATCTGAGGACCTTATGATCCAGGGTCTGACTGAGCAAAGATACCTGGACCAAGTGGAGAGTGGTGGTTTAGTGTAAAATGCATCTTGAAGGTCATTTAACTTTTTTAGATGACTTTATTTATGTGATTACATGTATGTGGTTAAATGCATTAAAATTATATATATGGTTCAGCACAAAATTTGGAGATCATTTATCCTTTTAACATGTATGTGGTCATGTTTTACTAGTTGTATGAGATTAAGTTCATAGGTATAGGGAGCTTGAAAGTCTGAGTTCAAGTCTCTTCTAATATGAGTTCAAGTCTCTTCTAATATACATATATACACAGGCTTGATAAATATCTATAACAAAAAAAATTTAAATTTGTGATATTCTTCTTCAAAACTCTTGTTTTATATCTTGAAGCATTATTTGGCATAAAATTTTGCAATTAAAACTGTTTATTATGTGTACTTCATGAAAAATCTCTGAAATTTTATGCTGATTAAAGATTCATAACCTGTTTTCAAGAAATGTGGTGCAAAGCTAATAATTTTGATTGGTTATATATATATGTGTGTGTGGATTTTAAAGCTAAACTTTAAATATTAACATTATAGGGTAAATTGTATTAACACATATCATATAATCACAAATAACACTAATAGTGATTAAATTGTCTTATTTGGTCACACTAATCTATTGCCTAGTTATATTTACATGACTTTAGACAGAAAATACTTTATTCATATTTATGTAAGTGTTGTTTTATATATTTTAAAGCTAGAAAATGAAAAACAAAATCTGTAATAATAATACCTTATTTTCAATATAGGATTACACAGAAATTGTAAATGAATATTAGTATACTTTTTGTTTTACTTATATTAAGCCCTACATAAGTAATGTAAAAAATCTGCCAGATAATATTTTGTCAAGTTTTATATGCCTGTGGAACAATGCAAACCATTTTTAAGTGTAAAAAAACTCAAATTGTTTTTGTGCCTGCCATTGAAGATTATAATGATTGATCTATGTATCAAAGACAGTAATCACATTCCCAAAATGTTTTTGATTTGATTTTCAGTCTTGAAAAGTAAAAACAAAAAAAAATTTAATATAGTAAAGTTAATGGAACTGTTTCTTCTACATTTCATATTATATCTTCAAAGTTAATTAACCTTCCAAGCATTGTCTCAATATTTTATATAAGCAACCCATTAAAAGGGAAAACCTTCTTTGTTTTGCTTCAGCACTAATTATTACAAATGAAACAATAATGTTTTGAGAATCATCTATAACAATCATCTATAAACAGAGATAAATGCATACTAAGAAAAACTACTGGTATCAGAAATGGTTGTAGTCAAGGAATACAGAATTACAGTTGAAAAAACTGTTATGAGAATTAATATCAATCTGAACATTGAATAATATAAATTTCCAAGAACTAATATTTTATATGAGTGTAACACTAGACATTTCAAAGTTACTTTTTCAGATGTATTATGGTTGATATATACCAAAACTAGATGGGTATGATTTGAAGCAGGTGCTACTGTATATTATCCTGCCATTTACATCTTCTCTAGTCTCTTCAAGAGGGTTCCTGGGTAGTCACAACAAAAAATATAACTCTATAAATTATTTGAAAAGTTGAAGATAAGGTTCATCATGCCCTGTTCTGTTTAGTGTAGAAATATAATGATGGCATCTAAGCTAAAGGACTGATTCTTAGCTGAAAATTACAAGTTAAAATAATTCAGTTCCTTCACTCTGACTCATTTAAACTCTTATTCTATTTACAAAAAATGCTCAAATAATATAATCTGCTGATCAATTAATTATATAATTATTATTTATTTTACACAAGATTCATAACATATTTGGATATTTTTTAAATGCCTCCTATTAACTATTGTTATATTTTCTATAATGTCAACTTTTGAACTCTATAACAATACAAAGTATACAGAATTTCTTATTAATAATAGTGAAGATTGTGCAGCTGATGAAAAAGCTTCCCCTGAAACTAATCACTGAGATCTTGTATTTCCATAGCTTACAATTTACAATTTAGATATTTTATAAAAATTTATCCTATTTAAAATGTGAAATGCTTTTGATATATACCATGAACCAACACTCTATTTGTAACAAATTTTCTGTGGATTGTTTCAATTTGTGCATATCCACACTTGGATTGTTTTAAATTTTTTCATTTCCTTGCAGAATGAAGACAATGTCTGGGTTTAAATTTTTCTGACCAATAGTTTCTTCATATCATTCCAGCACATTGTGTTACACCATTTTTAATTTTATGTTTGATTTGTTTTAGATCGTTTGAAACCTACTAGTATTTATTTTAGAACTACATTTATTCACAATCTCCTGTCTTTACTTTTCATAACATGTTTATTTCAAGTTTTCAACTGTTTACAAAGATATCGATCTTATTTTCACTTTGTCATTCAACTATCCTAATCTCAACTCATATCTTTCCATATATAAAAACACAATGATTAAATCTTTTTAGCAAACACATATAAGCAATCACACATATTTGTATAGACGTAGGCAATTAAAATGAATATATTTTAATCTATTCACTTTCATAAAAACACAATGAAAAAAAATATAGATCTACCAACTAGTGTCATTATTTTAAGTAACATGTCTGTCCCATCTCTATTTTAGATTCTCCAACTTTTGTAAAAGATATCTGCCTATTCTAACAATAATGTAATTCACTTTTATAATTCATCTTCTTAATTTCAACTCTCATTTCTCTATACTATGCTACATTTCGGTAGTATATTGAATATTTTTTTTATTGACTACCTAAATTGCTGACAACTAAGCGTTGTTGGCCGAGAGGTCAGCGCAGCCGCCTTGCAAGCAAGCAGTTGGTTGCAGACGGTTGTTGTGGGTTCGCCTCCCGGCCGATGCTATGACATATGGAAAAAAATGATAGAGCACATTTACTATCCCCCCACTCTCTCTCTCTTATACCACTCATAAATATCTATGTAGACATAAATGATTAAAACAATCTGGGTTTCAAAATGATCCACATTACTCGGTCTAAATTATATACCGTATTTTAATTTACTTATTTTTATATAGAGGGGGGGGAGAGGCGATAAAATAATGAAAAAGAATTATAGAAAAGATTTGCATCAGTGGTTTCAACTAATCTTTAAAAGCTGATAACCTTTTCCAAGAAGAAAACTAATTATATTCAGAACATTAGAAATTAACGACCTCAATCGGATTATGCTTTATGAAAAGTCATTTGAATTTTATTGTTTTATATGTACATATTTGGTCCACTGATTAAAATAACATAATGAGCTTATTAAAGACTTAAATAGATTTGCAGCAAAATTTCAATTTCCTTTTCTTTTCTGTATGTATATATAAAATAAGATAAAACAATCTTTTAAATAGCCTGCTTGAGAGTAAAGCCCTCGTCACGCACACACACACACACACTAGAAAGAATGTACACAAATCAATATTATCTAGGGAAGATGTTTTGTTATTTTTAATTTTGCTTACTGCCAAGTTACCCAATAACCGACCAATATTGGATGGTTATAATTTTTATCAGGGGGGGGGAGTATAAGTTAATTTAAATATTTTGTAATTATAAATTTATTTAAATGCGCATTGATTACGTAAGCTTGTGGTTAAGACCTGTAGAGGTCCCTACTATCGCATTTTTACACGCAAATTCTTGAGGTTACAGCCTTAGTAATATTATTTAAATATTTTGGTGTATTTTTTTTTAGTAGAAAGAAGGACTTGGCTAAGCCAATGTGCTTCACTTTTAACAAGTTAACAGGTAAGGTATTTCATCACAACACAATAAACATTACAAATAAATTAACTGCACATTCTTGTTTATTGTATGAAAGTCAGATTTGGAGACGCTATCTGTGTACCATAAAAGCAGAATAAAATTGCATTTAAAGTTGCTGTATACAATTCTAAAAATATATATTGACAATATCATACGACCAATGAATAATTTCTTCAATTGACTGGATGCATTAATATAGAGAACCTTATTTTAAAATGGCATTTTCAGGGTATTGGATACAGATGAACTATACAAGATTTTTTCAAAATATTTTATAATGAACTTGATCATTACTAAAATTATCCAATAGCATACTGTTAGTTATATTATCAAGAAACCACTATTCCAATTATTATCATGGTCTATATCCAGCAAATTAGGAAATGATAACAATTTATAAAATATCATTAGGATTGATATAGAGATAGATAATAAACACTTCAAAAATCATATTCAGAAATTTAAATAACAGACTATTTTTTAATATTAAAAACATTGCATCATAATTGATTTCCAATATAAAATATAATAAATAACTATATTTTTTGGGACTAAAAATTACATCTGTAAGTTGTATCAAAAAGATTCAGCTTAGAATTGCAAAGATAACGATGTCTAATACCCCCCCATCTACACGTTCCAGCGTTAATTATGTTTATAAAAGACAAAATAGAAAATTCTTTTAAATTGGGAAGTTGCAGAAAACTTCTAAAAGATCGATAAATCACATATAAACTAAATTATTGAAATGAAAGTGTAATAGTTTAGATGTGATCTAATAATCCACTACAAAATGATGTTTGATAATGCAGAAGCCAAATGAAAACAAAGATTTCCATTTATGATTTACATTGATAAAATACTTGAGAATTCAAATGAATTCACAATAGTTTTGCTATATTAAAAATTAGAAGAAAAAATTGCCTTTTCAATCATTCAACAAATATAACAATACCTCAATGGATAAGTATAATGATAATTTAATGGAATACACCAATTCATCAAATCAAATATGAAAATTATTTGTTTGTTTATTTGTGACTTTATAGTTCAACAAATATTGTATTAATCTTGACGAATCTTGCATAATTTTGTTTCTTTTTTGTATAGAATTTTACTAGCATATACATTTTTGCTTGATTATTTTTAAAAAAATTGTAATTGGCAATCTAAAAATGAATGTAAAATCTATATCATAATTAGTCAAAATAAGAGTCATAGATCATATGATCCTATCTCTTAATTTCAGATTTTCCACTCAATAGATAACTTTTAAATAAGTGCTTGGCTTTGGGTTGGCATTTTTAGATCTAGTGTCTGAACCTAGCCCGACACCTCTCTGAGGAGTGCCAAAGCATGAAACCATGGTCAGAGGTTTGGGAAGAGGTTCCTGATAGATATTTTAAATGCTGGTCAGTTATATATTGGTGATTATTTATCTTTTCGACATGTGTGATCAAGTGTATCAGCAGTATGAGATAGCATGGATGATTGAGGCTCTTGTGAAAGTCTGAGTTCAAACCCCCTATATACTACATATATAAGTGCAGGTATAAAAAAGCCTGTACTGTGGAAAAAGTTCATATTTCAAAATGATGAATTTAATAAACTTTTAGGATTTTAACTTACATATATGTTAACATTTTTTAAAATAAAGTTTAAATTGGCACAAGTAGGAGTTTTGTATGTGAATGAATGTATTATTTGAAGTCAGTGTGAATGAAGATAGTTTTTAATTCCTATTTTATGATATTGCCTTACAATTTATTTTTATATTGGTTTTCATCTTTCTTAATCAGAGTATGTATGTTTATATGCATATGCAACTAAATGTGGATTAAATTTCCATGTATTATTTATAATCTATGCCTTACTTATTCATTTATTGGTATTCCGCCCATTGTCAGGTATAATTTGCAGCAATTATGTTGATGACTTCCATTGTTCTGAATTTTATTTAGACCTTCCAGAGTAGAGATTGCAGCTACTTTACCACTTCTGGGTTATGTAACCGGGTGTCAATTTATTATTACCATCCATTGTGGCATTATATTTTCTTAGTGTGCATTTTTATGTAAGCATATTTAAGGCATATAGATGAATGAAATTATTTAGCTCTACTTTAAGTTAATTTAGGTATATTAAGTTATTGATACTATTGAGCTCTTAATATTCCACCTGTGTATGCGTAAACAGATAAAACCTATATGAATTATATTTGTTTTGTATTCAATTATATTAGTGGTATCATAGGAATTGTTTATACACCAATTTTAAATATAGCTAGTTTTATAATTCTGTTATCATCATTTAGTGGCCTGTATAAGGCATATGTTTGCTATTATGTGTGCATAAGTGCTAGTTAGTTTACTTTTCAAATTTTCAAGGATTTACTTAAGGGATATATTTTAATTTACGTTAAGTAAATGCTTCTATCAGCATTAGCTAGTGCTGTTATATCTACTGCTTATTGCTTTAGTTTATTATATTGTATTGTAAATTTATGTCATCTTGTAAATAAATATTTACTTTATTCATTAAATATGTTTATACTTTCATTATCATCATCACACCAATTTATCCAGAAAATCCAATTAATAAAGTTATATTAAACATTGTTGAACATAAGAGTACATTTCAAAAGTCACATTAAAATTGTTTATTCAATTTAGCTATTTTTCTTTATATCTGCATTATTTAAAATAAAATGTTATGTTGTTTTACTTTTTGTCACAAAGTGTATTTAAAGGTAGTGGGTAGCATAAAAGTACTCTTTCTGACTATTGCATTATTTTCCGATGTTGGTAAAAACTTATACATTAAGATATTTTAATAAGATTTATTCACTAGTTATATGAATATGATTCTTTATAAGAGAACCTTAAATATTTTGAGAGTATTTTTATTGCCAGTCAAAGCTTATTTGAAGTATGCAGATACTTGAATACTTATCAATTCATTTCATTATTTATTTTTAAAATGAAATATAAGTTTATGAATTAGAAGAAGGTAAGATTTTTTTGTGTATAATGAACCTAAGTTATTATTTACTTTGAGTCTATTTAAGTGTTAAGTAAAGTAATTATTTATGGTATTAAATAAGAATAAAACCCCGAAATTTTGATAATAAGGATAAAATAAAGTCCTGAGATTTGGATAAAATAAGAACCTGAGATTTGGATAAGATAAGAACCTGAGATTTGAACAACATAAAAATTTGAGATTTGGATTAAATAAAAACCTAATATTTAGATAAAATTAGAACCTGAGATTTCTATTGTTGGTATTTGTGTTATACTATATTTTGTCGATAAGAGGACTCATTCTTCTGTATAAATTCATAGTTATTATGGTGCCTGCTTAGTTTGGTATCACTTTGGACATACATCTTTGTTTGTGACTGGTCATATGAAGGTTACAATATATATATATATATATATATATATAGGGGCTAGGGATTTTTGCTTTGTGGAACTAGGCTCAATTTAAGCAAAAAAATCAGTAAATATAAATGCGAGTGGTAGCCTCCCATTATTTATATTCAAAAAAATATTGAATTACAATAACTTTAAAAAAAAATGGATTTTTCTACAGCACTTTATAAATTACTTGAAACAATATTAAAAATGATGTAAGACTTCAAATTATTTACTTTGAAAAATAATAATAGTATATATAATAAATTAAAACACTTTTATTAAGGGTTATAAATTATATACTTTAAAAATATATACAATACATGCTAATAAATAGTCAAAATAAGTCATAGATCACATAACCCTATCCTCTTAAGCTTGTAAGTTATAAACAATGAGGATTGCCAATTCCCCAACAAGCTTTGTGATAAATGCTTAGCTAGAGAAAGCAATTAAAATATCTCTGTCAGGACCCCCCACCTCTGACCATAGTTTCATGTTTTGGCACTCCCCGGAGAGGTACTAGGGTAGGTTCAGACATTAGATCTAAAAATACCAACCCAAAGCTAGCATTTAACTAAAAGTTATCTATTGAGTGAAAAATCTGAAATTTTCAGACATCTACATGTCCTCAAACCCAGATATCCAACTCAAATAGCTATATGGGGCTCCATACCATATATTAGTAGTCTTAGCAATATAATATCTCATAATACATAAGGCAGAGACTACAAATAGTCAAAATAAGTCATAGATCACATGACCCTATTCTCTTAAGCTTGTAAGTTATAAACAATGATGATTGCCAATTCCTCAACAAGCTTTGTGATAAATGCTTAGCTAGAGAAAGCATTTACAATATCTCTGTCAGGACCCCCCCAATCTCTGACCATGGTTTCATGCTTTGGCACTTCTCAGAGATAAGCTAGGGTAGGTTCAGACAATAGATGATAATATCTTACAATTCTGTTGGTGAATAACTAAAGTATGTTATTACACAATGCGTGCATTGATTCAGAGATAGCATCTCAGATAGCTGGGAAAGAGTACCGGTTATTTTTTTACTTGAATACACATATTAAAATTACTAACATTGTTGATAATAATAATTATTAATGAAGTTTATGAATCAAGCCATACCCAAGCATAAAAATAAATAAATAGTTTGACACTTACGTTAATGCAAAGCAAAAATGGACTATCTGATACATTTACAGTACTTTAGCCAGGAACCAGGAAATCTTCACATGACTTTGAAGATTAAATCAGTCTTATCTCGTCTCCCCATATGAAAACATGATAATTATTAGTTAAATTAGAAATGCATGATTTGTATCTGTTGAAACTTAATTACCATATGCAAATTAATGTTATATGCAATAATTCAAATTACAAATGCATGATTCTGATCAATCGAATAAACTTTAATAATAATAAAAGTCTTGGTATATTTAAATATATATTAACTTCTAAATAGCATGCCATGAACAAATTCCATGAAACTAATTATTATTTACAAATGATTATTTATAATTATTCAACTTTTTTTTTATTAAGGAAATATTTATTGGAATACAGATTCTACAGATTACATTAGAATACAGCTCTATCCATTTACATTCATTTTAGTCTTTGTTTACATTGATTGAATTCAACTTGAATTTGCATTTCTCTTTTATCTTGTGTAGATTTATGTCACATCTTGGTCTTTGGTTACACCGTGTCAAATCAAGGAGCCATTTTTCATTTGGTGGCAGGTTTTATCTGTTAGTGATATCTTTGTTCTTTCCCCTTTTTCATCAGTCTTCCTGTCATCACTTTCTCTACTTCATACCTTTTCCTTTCTTGTCTCTTGTAGTTTCAGTTGACAGATTATTTTATAACTTACATATCAGTTTAAGAGGTTTGATTGTCAGCTCATCCAGAGTGATCTGTTCCCACGTGTCTGCATACAGTCTGTGGGATGTTATAAGATAGTCTCTGGTTTTCAGACCGCAAAGGTGTTTCTTGAAGACTTGCCATGGGTTTGCCGAGTTGTCTCGAAAAACACTGTGACACCTGGTCACCACTTTGCAGAGAGAATCATGATTGCCATTCGGATTATAGCAAATTCTCCAGTTCTCAGTGCCCCACTGATGTCCAGTGTCTGAGAGCATCCCGACCTAATACTAAATATCAATATCATCTCCATGTCTCTGAATTTTGAGCAACGGGAAATGATATGATCAATATCCTCCTCCTCCTGGTTGCATAATGGGAGAAATGCTCCTAAATCCCCTATGATCTACCAAGAATTGATTTGTCGGCAGAGTGTTCAGACTGAATTTGATAATAAAATTTACTAGCCTGACATCCAACGACCAGTGTTTGGATTTTTTTATCAATGATTTTAAGGTTGGTTCTAGCCTGAGTGGGTTACTCTGCTGACTGGGATGCATAAGTTTGTAAGCATCCTAGTACCTAATATTTCTATCAAAAAGATCTTTGGCAGATATGAGCCCTGCCATGTGATCCTCCATTTCTGCTACCCACCTGTTCTTGTTAAGTGGCAGGGTGTCGGTGGGTTCAACTGAAGGGGAATGTTGGCTTCTACCTTCTAGATCTTTAGATACCCTCAGATTAGCTATCATCCTCTGCATAAACAGCAACTTTGTTACAGGTTTTTGTGTTTTGACATGTCTTGGATATGCTTAATAATTAAAAATATTATTTAGTTTATTATGTGAGAAACATATCACATGAGAAATATATTTAAAATTAAATCCTAAAAGTTGTCACATATCATTATTTCTTTTAAATAATATATATATATAAAGAAGGCGTAAAAATACTTATATATTGTGTTATATTATTTTATTCTATTAATGCGAACCAAGACCAGGCCATGGATACAGCTACTATAATTATAATTTATTAAAGTATAATTACAACTCCTCAAATATCACACTGATTTTTAAATGAATGTAGCAACAAAAATGAATCTTATAACAATAACTTATTGAAATATAACAGATCGCAAGAAAAAAAAGATTATAACATTTTGTTTTCAAACTAAGAAAAATATAAATAACCTATAGGTAAACATATATTTTTTTATGTTGCTTATTTAACATTAATAGAAGCAGATTCTGGAGATCAAGGTCTGTTGATTAATCATGATTCAGTTTTGAAATTTTCTTCAACTTCTTATGAACTTCTGAGCAACAAAGCCATTAAATTATTTTAAGATGATTATATTCTAAGATAAGATTTACTTTAAGTTACTTTTTTTAAAATGTTGTATAATTCTTAAAACATAGAAAGAATTTATGTAGAAAATTGACAGTTTTTTTTAAAATGATAATACTAGTAAATTTATGACTACACAGAGCTAAATTATCCATAAAGTATTGCCATTCAATGCAAGCCACAGTAATCAATGGATGCAAGAGCTGTGCATAAAATTCTCATCTACTGCTTACTCATCCAATATCCCCAGATTAGTTTCTAGCTTGTGGCTTTCATCAGTGAGGAGCCTTATATCTGAGAGCACTGCACCTAGATCTATGAACTAGATACAGTGCTCTCATATCGAAGTCTAGGTGCAGTGCTCTCAGATCTCTCAGATCCAAGGCTTCTCACTGATGAAAGCTCATCCATTTTATTTTTCCCTTCTGGATTTGATGTGTTGTATTTTTTTTAATAAAACATTTTCTGAGCATAATGCTAAGAGATTTACTAAAATTTTCAAATATACTAAAAGTTGATGTTGCTTTTAAAATGTCAAAATAATTACAGAGATCCTAATTTATTGGTAACGAGACTATTACTTTGTTTTTATAAAAAATAAGGTATTGAAAAATAAAAGGAATATTGTCTAAAGAATATTTAATAGTTATATGAGAGTAGATATTTTGCTATTTACTTTATTTTAAAAAGAAAAATATGATAGTTAGTTTTTCTTTGTTATTTTTATTGTTTCAGTGAATGCATGAGTGAACAAATATGCAGTAATATAAATGTGTCCTGTCGATTTATTATTAATTATATTATTATTTTTATACTATAATTTTGATAAACTTGTATACTCTACATATAAAAAAGTATCCATGTTACATATATATATATATATATTGTGTGTGTGTGTTTGTTAAAAAGTACTGCCATTTGCAGTTCAATAAACAATATATATTCTATTATAGTCAATGTTATCACAAAATGTGAACTATTATACAGTATATATGTTGAACATGAGGGGAGTTTGGAACAAATTGTAGTGTCATGGCTGCATTATATAATTATATAAAATGACTGCTCAAAGAGTCGCATGATATTCAACCACCCATCGGAAAGCTGAATATAAATAAAATTATATATTTTTTTATCTATTTTACTCAAGGAAGAATCAATCCAGACACTTTTAGCCTCAAATCTTTACTTTATCAGTGAGGTAAACATCCAGCTGGGTTAATTGGTGCTCTAAAGTATTTATTAAAAAAAACTATGATTTAACTCTAAAGATTAATATTTTATTTCTTGTCCAAAATAGTTTATAAACTCATGTTACACTAATGACACTTCAGCCACATTTAATTTAAATTTACTTCCTTACAGTTATTTTTAACATTTTCTTGCTGCTTTTCTGTTCATTTGACAGTAAAACAGAAAGTAAAATAAATATTGATTTATTAGTTTTTTTAAAAAATCTGCAGATGTCAGTATAATACAGAGAAACTAAAGGAAATTAGAGAACAATGCTTCTTCCTTTTCAATCCTGAGTTTGAATTTTCACTAAGTGAAATTCTTTTCATAAGGTATAGAATCTTCATTTCAAATAGCTGGTCCTTAGCAATTCATATATTACCACTTAACCTCCATCCACAAATGAGCATCTAAGTATCTTTAGTTAAATAGTAAAACAAGAATTAAAAAACAATTCAAATCCTTACCTCCAGGCAATTAGCAGGCATGGTGAATAACGTTTTTCTTTCATTGTTTTTTTTTTTTTTTGTGAGGGTTTGTTGAGATGGCCTTTGATTTGCAGTTGGCTATTTATTAAAAAGGTTGTTTTAAAGTGTGATGAACATAAAAATTTCTAAACTTCTCACCATAAAAATGCATGTTCCACAAGGTGATTTTTTTATATTAAAGTTATGAGACATCTTCTATCTTATAAAAGTTATATGTAAAGAAAGCATATAAAAATATGATTATCTGGGTCATCTGATGGGTGCTGCTTCAGCATGAAATGCATCTTGAGGGGACATTTGTCTTTTATTATGTCTTTATTCATATGTTATCAAGAAAAGGTGTGGTGATGCAAATGTTATTTACTACATCTATTAAAGATATCACACATGGGAAAATAGAAATGAATAACTCTATGTGTGCGTATGTATTTGATGAAAAAGTCAGATATATTAATACTTAACTGAGATTTAAAATTTACATTTAGGTTTAGAGACAATCTCTAGTTTAAAAAATGATTAGTAATAATCATTACTGCATTCATCTGGAGAAGATTGTGTCAAAGATGTGGGTAATTTTGATACTTGTAAAATGTAACAATTTACTATTGATTAATGTTGCACATATGATAAGAGTATACATGAGAGATGGTGACTCGGACCAAGTGATAAGTGCTGGTTCAACACGAAATATATATTGAGGATTATTTGTCTTTTATTATGTCTTTATCAATATGTTTTCAAAAGTGTGTGGTAGTGTGGAGATTGTTCAATACATTTTTTTAATAATATTTTAAATACAAGTATATTTTATATACCTAAAGTCTAGATGTAATATAGGGGTTTGAACACAGACTTTCAAGCTTCCTTCAGCCACCTACTCTAGCTCATACAACTGATATACATGACAACACATAAGTATATTGAAGAGCATTTTATCTTTCTCACGTGGGTGTGGTCATGTGTGTCGGTTATATAAGAGTGGATGGCTAAAGATAGCTTGAAAGTCTGTGTTCAAATCCTCTTTATTATTATTTTTTATGTAGACATTTTTTTCTTTGATAATACAATTGTGTAAAAAATGTTTAACTTAAAACAAAAAAAAAAGATCCAGGTTTTGTTTCAGTTACATTAAACACAAATAATTGCTTTATATTATTAGTCTTTTTTTTTTTTTAAGTTTTAAAAAATATATATTCTTTTATAATTAAAAATAAATAATGTTATAATAATAAAATAAATGAGGAGAAAAGATTATTAACATAAAGTGGAGCGAATTAACGCTTTGAAAAAATTGTTGTTTTAGCGAACAGTAATTAAAACAGATGCCAAATGAGACTAAATTAATACAAACAGTTCTAATTAGTCAAACAAACGCATAATACATTGAGACGAGGTTTACGAGGCGGAAAAACTGAAGCGTAAATAAAACAACTTTAATAATTTGTTACAGGCAGAAAAAATAATTCCTATTAAAGTTAAAAATTAGGAAATAATTTGTTAAAATTTTGCTTCGAGTTTTGTGACAGCGTCTGTATACGTGATACACACACAAAAAAAGTTAGCAAATCGATAAAAAATCAGAATAGCCTAAAGGAAATAATAGATTTTTTGAAGGTATTGATAAGTGGTGTTATAACCCGATAAATTACAGTTCAAATAAATGACACCCTCACGTAATATTTCAGTAGTGTAATTTTCGTTATAACACTCTCACGCAAAATAGGGACTGATTCCTATCTATTTTTAACACCTTGTGAAGGGGTGTAATCATAAACATGTGACGAAAAATGTGGAAAAAATGTTGATCCCCAAATTGCACATCTCGTGCTGAACTACCACTCATTAGTTGACCCAGATCACAATCTCTTACACAAATCTTTATCATTGTTCCTTATATATATAGAAGTCAATTACTACAGTTTAATTGATGTGTCAAACTTACTGCTCACACAACTTTGATACAAACCTCTTGATGGAAGTATATTAATTTTTATTAGTCATTCATTAGACTACAGATTATCAACTTAGAATGGATAGAAACTAGTCACTACTTTATGTGAAATATTATTCATTAAGTGGATAATCTCTAATCTATTGAATGACTAATAAATATTAGTAATATGACCCATTCACAAGTTCAGTGATTGGATCCAGCTTAGGAAATATTAAAAATGGAAAAAAAATTAATCCATTATGTGTTTTTTCGTACATTTAAATAAATAATACAATATAATATAAAATAAAATTGTATAACAACAATATTTTCTATATTATAAAAGTAACACAGAAAAGTTATTTTCTGCAAATAAAAAAAAAGTATTTGCCGAAAAAGATTTTCTGTCTTTTATAATTTTATAATTATGTTTTTTTTTATTATTATATTGTTTTATTTTATATTATAGTTTAAGAAATATTTTATTAAGAAGTATTGAACACTATATATATAATAAGAATAAAATAGATTAGCAGGAAAATAGATGAGTAAAAATAATGGTAAATTGGATTATGTGGACAAAGTAACAAATATATGGGGTAAGAAAGATTTCACAATATGCCGGCTTAATAAATAGACAATTCTCTTGTTTGGGATTCTCTCTTTTCTTCATAGCGTAAGCATGTGTTTTAAAGACCTACAGAGGTCCCTAGTGACGATTTTTTCAGACGCTCATTGCTAAGGTTTACAGCCTTGTTAAAACTATTCCATGTATTTCATAAAAGAAATAGGGTAAATGTGTAAAGAATATATAAATACATAATTATGATAGCTAGAGAAAAAGAATGTGAACAAAAAAATAATTTGGAATTATCATTCACCAATGTTCAACTGTTAGTAATGGCAGGATGAAGATCTCAAGTTCATTTCAATTGTTCTGGTTCCTAACTTCCTTTCTCCTCAACATACCAACAAATTTCATTATTTTATCCATCCATCTTACATGTGCTCTCTTTTTAGTTCTTTTACAATCTTTTAGGATTCAATTTAAAACTTCATCATCTAGCCCAGGTCCATTTCAGTTTTTTTAATTCTTTCAATGATATCCTAATACCTGCGTGATCTCTGATCCATGTATTCTGGTTTTGATATCCTCTTGTTATATCTAACATTCATCATCCCATATTTCAATGAGTGGTCTGGAGTTTTTGTATTGCTCTTCTGTTTAGTATCCAAGTGTTAAATCCATAAATAAAAATTGGTAAAACATATCTATTTAAAATATTTCTTTTCAAACATGTAGGTGTATTTTATTTCAATAGTAAATTATTTCTACAAAAAAAATTCTATCCAAGTTTAATTATGTGATTAATTTGGATAATTGTTGACTTCTCCTAATTTATCATTATCAATATTTATTTATTTCTTCTGAGAAAATCCTTTGAACATTAGTTTAGTCTTTTTAGTATTGTATTTTCTTGCTTACAGTTTATAACTCTTGTAACATTTCCTGAAGCTCTAAACTATTTGTAAAAACATCTACATCCTATTTATCATTTAATTATCTTAGCTTCCATTTTAATTCAGAAAATAATTTAATAAAACTGCTTTAAAAATTTTGGAAATATGGAAACACTACTGTATGGAGAGTTTTGCCAGTTTAATAACAGTTATGTGCTAGCATAAGAGATGGTGATCATGTGATGTGTAGTGGTTTAACACCAATCCTCCCTAATAGGATAGTGGTGGCTATGGTTTTTAAAGAGCCAAAGACACCAAAATATAAGGATGCTGAACTGAGTTCAGACCCATGTGACTATATAAGCTATTGAGCTTAGATTGAAAATATTATTGTGTTTTCAATTTCATTCTCATAGTTTTGTAGTTAAGTAGAGATATAAGGTGGCTGCTGGAGGGGGCATTAGATCCTAAGATCTAGGTGCAGTGCTCTCAGATCCAAGACTCCTCACTGACAAAGGCCACAAACCAGAAACTAGTCTGGGGATATTGGATGAGTAAGCACTAGATGGGGATTTTATGCACAAGCCTTCTGGCATCCATTGATTACTCTGGTTGGCACAGGATGGCACTACTGTATGGAGAGTTTTGCCTGTTTAATTATTCATCTTCTTAGTGAAATCATGTAATTTAAACATTAGTCTGACATTTTGAGACATAGTCTTCAAAATATGATAATATCCTGGCTCTATATCTCCATTATTCAATATTTTTATTACTGTAGAAATGCTTATGGGGTAAAATGTCTTTTCATAGTCTACAAATTCAAATGACAATTTATGTTTATTCCTTTTTTTCAACTTTTCTATTTGCTTGTCATCCATTGTGCTAAAATAATTTTTAAATACGGGTTTTTTTTAAACTGGTTAAAATTGAAATATGTTGTAGAGAGTTGTCATTTTCTTCTTAAAGATTTTATATAGATTTGATTTAAAAAACTGATAGATTTGGAATTATTAATATCTCTTTTGTCACCTTTCTTAAATATCTATGTTACCACTGGTATCTTTAAATCCCCAAGTACATTTTTATTAATTACACATTTGTTATATAACTTTGCCAACAAATTATCTATTTCTTCACCTGCGTTTTTTTAAAGACATATAATTCCATCATTTTCTGAAGCTTTTCCCTTCTTTATAGATTTAATCACACATTTCACTATTCTCTTAAAATGCTGGTAAATTCTGAAAATGTAATATTTGTGGGGAATATTTTGTTTCTTGTTCTTTATAAAACTCTTTCACACATTGAATGATGTTATCTCTTTCTTTAATTGTCTCTTTCTTTAATTGTGAGTCAGAAAAGTAGTTGAAGGAAAATAGATAATTTGTAAAAAAAAAAATTGACAAAGTGATTCATAATTTAATGACCTTAAATCAATGATCTACACCATTCTAAAAAAAAGGACCTAAAAGGTGAACAGATAGTAAGAGAGATTTCCAAATTGAGTCGTTTATGTTATAACTAACAATCATCATGGAACACAGAGAAATTCTTTTGGTAAAGTGGATTAATCAAAAACAAATGATAGATGACAGTTTTAATGACCATTAAATCAATGATCTACACCATTCTAAAAAGAAAATGACTTAAAAAGTGAACAGATAGTGACAGAGATTTCCAAATTGAGTGGTTTATGTTGTAACTAACAATCATCATGGAACACAGAGAAATTCTTTTTCTAATTGGATTAATCAAAAACAAATGATAGATTAATGCAGAAAATAATTGTGAAAAGTTCAAGCAATTGTGTGAGGATTTTTTCTGCAAGTTTCGTTATGAAAAAGTTTATTACTAACAGAGTATGGTTCACCAAATTTTGGAGAATTGGATTTCATAATGTTACTGTAAGATGGACTGAGACTGGATAACATAGACAGGATTGCTATTGAATGTCATTTCGAAAAAAAATTAAAAATAATATTTTCCATGCAAAAAGTCAAAATTCTGAAATTAATCATTAGATTACTCAAACTTATTTGCATTTTTATTTGTAATGCTTAAAAGCAGAATTTCAGCTTTCAGTAGCATATAACTAAGCATTTAAACAGAATAAACATATAACAATAAAAATACTAGTAACATTATAATTTTTCTCAATATAGTTTTGCCTATTAAACTATTAGCTCTTTTCAAGTGAAAGATACTGAACAAAACCTACATACAAATACTAATACAAAACTACCCACATTTCACCACAGATGTCAATCCCCTAAACATCAAAGAAAGTTCTAACAATATTTTATGTATTTTTACATTTATATTTTTTAACTTTGCATCCTATTTTTCTTGTTTAAATAGTTCTTTTGGATGATCACTTTAGTCTAAAGCAAGGACTTTAATTTTTGTTATTCACGAACCTATTTTCCAGTCAGGTGAAAAGAATAGACCCCTTCTCAGAATGTAGCCACCCAACATCAGCATATTCTTTGCATTAAATTTTTGAATTTATCAAAATTATGATTTTCATTTTTCACACATTTAATATTTGATAACCGAACACAATTCATCATCTGTTCAATGATTATTTTTGGTAAACATTTAAAAATTTCAAGTTTGTCCACTGTATTATTAAACCATTTTCATCATTCTTATCAACTTTTTGTAGGCAATTATTCACTGCACCCCAAACATGCTGCAACCCAAATAGATATCATACTAAGTCCACATAATACTATGTAATATTTAGTAAATATATTACATTATTTTGTGAACACATCTTAACTCATCTTAAGTTTACCAATGGACTTTTCCAAACTACACTATTATAACAATCAGATTGAACATGCAATAAAAATGACCAAGAAAAATAAATAAATTACCAATGGCATAACCAGACCAATTGGAGAGCTAGGTCAGTGAAATTGATTGTTTCCAATAAGGAAGGAGATCTGGCTATATAAATGTATTGGAAATCCATTTGAAAAAGGTAGACAAATTCAGATAAATATCAGATGCTATATGATAATAACTTTACTGTCCACAATTTAGTAGAATGCAGTGAGGTATGCTCAAGTCTAGAGCAGTAAGATGTTAGCTACTGGCATCATCCTTCCCTACATATGAGGCAAATGACCTGTAGGCTGGAAGTGTAAGGATTCAAAAAGAAAATCTCAACATTTCTTCCCAATCATTAGTTAACAATTCACCAACTGTATAGACAAACTTTTGTACAATATGGTATATGTCAGGCTATTGTAAATATCTATAATAAATATTTTAATATTTAATTATTGAATTGTATGTTATTAGTAAATAATCAGAACATTATTTCAGCTATAATAGATATAAACAGAACACCAATATATTCCCATGAGAATAATATTTTTAAATGCATAAAATAAAATTACAAAAGGAATCAATTACCTATATTGAAATACCACATCTAAAACAAAAAAAAGTTTATGACAGAGATGATTTGTTTCAGTTTAAGCTCACAGACCACATAAAATCTGTTCATTGTTTTTTTAGTGAGTCTGTGGATCTTTGATTAAAAATCACTGCTCTAAACCACAGATCTTGAACAGATTATTTCCAAATTTATGTATTTAACATGACCAATAACACATCATATAACTTAGCTATATATATATATATTGTTATTCAGTAGCATTTTTTTTATTCTACCTATTATTTTGCCTTCTTGAATAAGTGATAGTGCTTATAAAATCTTTATCCAATGCTGTCCTATTGAAATATGCCCAGACTAATTTCTAGCTTAAGCCTTTTAAAGCTAATAATCCAGGTATTGAGAGGAGTTACAGAAAAGACAAATAAATATGAGTTGCCATTATGCCTTGGATTTGTAGATTATGAAAAGGCATTTGATTTTCTATAAACATTTCTTCAGTGATTAAAGCATTGGATCATCAAAGTATAGATCCAGGATATTATCATATTTTGAAGAATATTTATAAAAATGCAACAGCCACAATTAGATTACATAATAATATTAGGAAAGTCAACATTGAGAAGAGGGTAAGACAAGGTGACTCCATATCTCCAAAACATTTTTACAGCAGTGCTGCAAGAAGTATTTTGTGGACTAAAATGGGAAGCTAAAGGAGTGAAAGTAAATGGAGATTATTTAAGTCATTTATATTTTGCAGATGATGTAGTTGTTTTTGAAAATAATGCTTTAGAGCTGTGGAAAATGCAGCAGGGGTTATCAGATGAAAGTAGGAAAGCAGGACTAAAGATAAATATTAAAAAAAATAAAGTAATGTTTAATGGATTTTCTCAAAATATGAAAATAAAGATTGATTATGATGAGTTAGAAGAAGTTAACAGCTACAAATACCTTGGTCAGATTATCAATACAGATGGAAACATAATGGATAAAATTAATCATAGAATTAAACTTGGTTGGAGTGATTTTGGTAGAAATAACTTGATGCTAAAAGGAAATATGCCTATGTGTTTGAAAAGAAAAGTTTTTAATAAATGTGTTTTACCAGTTCTTACTTATGGATCTGAGATTTGGACACTTAATAGAAGAGCAATACAGAGACTTCAGACCACTCAAAGAAGTATGGAAAGATGCATTTTAGGAGTAACAAGAAGAGATCGAAAACACAATATATGGTTAAGAGAACAAACAGGTATTACTGACTTCATTAAAAAAATTAAAAGACTGAAGTGAAGTTGGGGTGGACATATTGCTAGAAGAGATGATAATAGATGAATAATTGAAATCTTAAACTGGATTACAAAAAATTGTAAAAGATCCAGAAAGAGAGTGCATGTGAGATGGAAGAATGAAATACGAAAGTGTGCAGGGGTGATGTGAAGAAGAGAAGATAAAGATCGGAAAAAATAAATTGAATTTGGAGATACCTTCATCCTGCAGTAAATTCATAATGGTTGATGATGATAATGAATCAATAGCATTTATTAATTCCTAAAGCTTCCAGAAAAAGGCAAAAGAGTAGAAAAATAAAATAAGTATGCGTATTTCAATGTAAACTACAGGAAACGATATTTCTGGGACCAATTAATACGTTGCTCCAAACCTCACCATACTGATCACTAATCATCACACTCGTGAATTCATAAACTATTTGTACAAAACTTTGTTTTAACTTTTAAAATATATCATCATTAGCAATGACAGTAAAGATCATTCTAATTCCAGTAAGAAAAAAATGTAATTAAAACAAAAATAAATAGAAATTCAAGGGGTTAAATGTTAAAAGATAAGTTTTGCAATAATTACACAAACTAATCTATGTAATATCAATGCTGTACGTACCATATGCCGCTTGTTTAAGTATGTTTGCTAGGAAAGAAGTTAAAAGTCGGCATCGTAAAATTTCAAACATATATATATATCTTGTTCTCCAAAAAAGATATTGATCTTTAATGTCTGTTTTTTATTCTTTAATGTATTAAAAGATATCCATTAAATTTTTCACCACATGGCAATCCAATTATAAAAATAATTTGCGTATTACTTTTTTTCTTTTTTAAGCGCGTGGAAGAAATAAAGAATTAAGTTGTGAACCAATCTGAAATAGAAATAAACCATTAAAGTAAATATGGTAATAAAAGCAAATTACTGCAGTGAAGAGAAATTTCTTTTATTTATTCAGTGAAAGAGATAAATTTATCATTCACCGTAATTCACGCGAGAAATTTTTTTTTAACATCATGAATAAAATTTAAATGATGTGATGTGATGTGTTGTGGCTTCTTCATAAACGAAGTCAAGAATATCTCAGCAATTACGCCCAGATAAACCAGGAGTTACTGACCTCATTGAAAAAATAAAAAGATTGAAGTGGAGTTGGGCTGGACATATTGCTAGAAGAGATGATAATAGATGGACAATTGAAATTTTAAACTGGATTCCAAGAGATTGTAAAAGACCCAGAAAGAAACCACATGTGAGATGGATGGATGAAATAAGAAAGTGTGCAGGGGTGATGTGGAGAAGAGAAGCTAAAGATCGGAGACGATAGATTAAACTTGGAGAGACCTTCATCCCGCAGTGGATTGATAATGGTTGATAATGATGATGATGATGAAACCTGTTAGCCACTTTATTTCCATTCCCCACTCTAAATTTTCAACATTTACTTCAAAAATAAATAAAAGAGGCAAAATTAAAATATATTTATTAATTATCGCCTTATTTTATTAATTAATAAATAAAACCATCTACTTTCAAATACATTCCAGCAGTGACGTCTAGTGAATGCGTAATGAAAATTATTAATGACGTCTGCAGCAAACTTTTCTATTTGAAATAGTTCATTATATTTAATTGTAGATCTGCAATATATTCTTTATCTATAACTTCCCAATAAAAATAGTCCACTTGGCATTTCTTTAGAATACTTTGAGAAAATCCTTTGAAAATTGAGCTCAAGTTCATTATGATTTTTCGTAGGAATTATTATTAGTTCATTATTTTATATGTCCAATCCGATGAAGATGTGATTTTACAATTGTTGGTCTATATTACCACATATACAGAAGGATTGAACATCTTAAATGATTAATCTTATGATTTTGCTATTATATTTTTAGAGTTTTTAATTTTTAAGAAGAATTTTCAATCCTTCTTACTGCATCATTTTTATGTTTTTGTATTCCTTCTTTTCTTCGTAAATTGTCGTCTCTGTAGAAATTTTACTAATCAATTGTTGCTTTTTTATACCAGCTATCTTTGTTGCAGTTTTTAAAAGTGTATCACTTATCTTCCTATTGATTTCATTTAAATCTGACTCATGTTCAAAATCTGTCAATATTTGGAAACGATTTGCAAGTTCTAATTTTGATTCATTGGAATGTTCCTGAAGATTAGCAATAGCGACTGAGAATATTGTTTTTTCTAATCCGTTTTGTTTCTGTAGTTTTGCATTAACCTATATCTCACATCTCACTAATCGATGATCATTTCCTGTATTGAATTTTTCTGAATGCTTATATTCTGTCAACAATTCTCAAATCAATCTCACTTAAGTCATGTCAACAAACGTTTTGATATCTATCTACATATATTATTAATCACATAACAATGTAGTAGCTTAATTTTGGCTAATCCTAATGTTCAACCTCATAGTGCAGTTTTAATGCATCTGTCTTCACTATCTATAATCTGGAGTTTGGGTACTAGGTTGAATTTGAAAACTGTTTTCAAATAATTGAAGACTTACAAATAATTTTGGGATTTTTTTCATTTAATAGCTATCTACAGTCTAACTAGTCCGTTATCTGATGGATGATTGGCAAATATGTATTTTGCAATTCCTAATAAAAGAATGAAGCTAAAAAAGCATAAACCACATCAAGTCTTAAGTTGGCAAGGCCATGTGTGGTGCTTTCGCCACCACTCCCTCTTGATTGTTCTTTTATAAAAATATCTGGAAAGATCTTTGTCTCGTAATAGATTTTTTCAAACATATATATATAAATATGTATTTATTGCCTCTTATAACACTAAAATGTTGCTTACTCAAGGAAAATATTAAGACGCAGAAAGATTACTGAATAAAAAAAAAAATGAATCTTTTTTTCTGAAATTCGTTGGAAATGTTTTTTTTTTTTTTTTTTAAAAAGGAAAAATCTTTATATCATTTCACCATTAAATGTGGCATATGTCAAAAAATGTTTATAGAATTTATTTTTAGATTTTTAAAAAAAATCCTATTTTGTACCAAATATTGACATCATTCTTTGCAGAAATATATATATATATCTGCCTTATTATTAAACGTTCGCAGTAAATAGTAAATTTTAAAAACCGGTCAGCGATAATAATAATAAAAAAAGATACTAGTTGCAAAACGAGTAAAAGTAATACATTAGGAATTGCACTGCACAGTTTAACTCAATAGAAGAGTGGATTATGGATTGTCTTAGAGACAATGTTTCCAGAATCAATTTCAGCTGAATAAAAAGTTAGTTCAGATAATAGAACTGCTAATTGCTCAATCTGCCTCTAGATGGCTTGATTGTCATATGACCGTCTGAGCAATTTACAATATTACTATTACCAAAGGAATTGAATTCTGAATTAATGTAACTTACTCTTGATCATTACTGAACAAAGATGATCTGTGTGGTGTAATGTAGTGGTCTCGAGTAAAAGAACCTTGGGTCAATTCCAGTTCAGGAACTTTTAGCACTTAAGCTTTTTATAAATACCCAAGCAATAAAGCCACTGACTATTTATTTAATACTGAACAAAAAAAAAATGACCACATGTTAGTGATTGTAAGCTAAGCCAACTGAAAGAAATGCATCTTGGAAGTAATTTGACTTTTTTTCAGATTGATTTTAATAATATGTCTGAAGCATGTTCAATGAGAAAGATTTAATCCTTGAAAAAAGTTGTTTTTGATCAAATTCACATGAGTTTTTTTATTAATTTTTTAATTTTTCCTTCAGTTGTATTTTTTTATGAAAAATATCAAATCTTTATAGTTAAATGCAAATATATTATGTATACTTTTAAGCTAGAGGTAATTAGAGGAGATTTGAACCCAGATTTTCATATGTATGTGACCATGTGTATCGATTGTAAAGATGGAGTGGGTGACTAAAAGGAGCTTGAAAGTCTGGGTTCAAATCCTCTTTAAGTCTATAAAATCTTTATGTTTGAGATAAATTTTGTTATAAGTGCAAATAATGAATGCAATCTTAAATATAAAATATTAACTTTGCAAATAAAATAAAAAAAGATCATCAACCCAAATAAATTTATAACAGCTTTCATATTCAAAAATGTATTTTACAAAAAATAACAAATTACTCATTACTCATATTAAAATATTTTTGTTTTAGTTAAATTTACTAAAGCATTTGTACAAATAATAAAATTAATCTTAGAATTATTAAAATTCAATTTCCCATTAAAAATAATAATAATAAAGTTATTGATAAAACTCATTTTCTTCATGAAGTCATATATATTTTTGACAGACCAATATTCTCCTGAACACAGAATATATTTAAATAAAAGCTAGATGAACATTCTCAATAACAGTGCCAAGAATTGAAAGAGTTTCATTTACATTAAGTGATGCTTCCATAACTTTGATTTAAATTCACTTCATTTGTACTCTTCATAGTATTTGCTTGCTGATTTTGCATTTATATAATAGCAAAATGTGTAACTGAAATATATATTGATTAATCAATTTTAAAAAAAATCTTAAGATATTAATGTTGTGCAGTGAATCCAATGCAAATGAATTGAAAATTACTCTGATTATTAATTTCTTTGTTCTCGGGCATGAGAATGCTTGCAAAAGCACTTATAAGTGGACCTTTTTTGTTTAAATTTTTGAACTCATATATTTTTAATCCTTTGTTTATATATTTATGAATATTTTTGGAAAATGTTTATGTTTTCCTTAAATATTATGATTAGACTCAGATTTTATTTGAATATATTTGTTCATAAAAGAATAAAAATCAAACAAATGTAAAAAATAAATGTATGACTAAAAAAGAAAAGGCTCTTTTAAAAGATGTAATTTTAATAATTTTATAAAAAGTATAATTTGTAAATAAATAAAAAATAAAATTTATTTTCTATCAGTACTGGAGGAAAATTTTTACTAGCACAGAAATGCATTTTCTCATAAGGGAAATACTTTGTCCATTTTAATTGATATATTGATTACTGATGATATCTATTAATAATATTTAAACTTAAATATTAATCATTAAATTATTTGATGAAGATACTCATTAAAATATAATTTTTTTTACTGAAAGCTTTTATTATTAATGATCTAAATGGTTTTTGACTATTGAAATCTTCGGATGCAGATGGTAACACCAACAGGATTTAAATATGATTTTACAATTTAGATTAACCTGCAACAGCTACAATGTGGTTTAGATATATGCAGAAAGCATTATCTCATACCATTCCCAAAAGGAATATTTGCTTTATATAAATATCATTTCAATTTTGATCTTTTTATTATAAGCTTTATGTACAATATATATCAAATGTTTACATAAAACAAAAATTTAAAAAAATATAAATCACAAAAGTGAAAAAATAAAATTAGTTTTGTTTAACTGGATTAAATTGATTGCTTTCTAATAATCAATTATTATAAAAAAAAGTAAATTTGCTTAATATTATTATTAATTACAATAAGTTTTATAATATTTGTCTCAAAAAGTACAAAAAAGTGGTCATTTGAAATAGATGCAAAAAAATTTACAGCTGTTTAGACTACAAGTGGTATGACATACCACTAAATCAGAAAAAAAATCCTTAAATTTGTACTATATAAACTATATTCAAATTATTTTGATTTTTGCAAAATAATGAGGTACTGAGATGGACATCTTTTCATTTTTAAAAATAATACAAAATTAAGGCATTTGTAAATGGATAGTGATATCACACATCACTTGTAGCTGTCAAGGGTTAAAAACTTTATTTAAGATATCACATATAGGAGAAAAATAAATATATAGTTGAATTAATAATACCATATGTATATATTTATTAAAAGTATAATTTTTAAGACTATTGTACAGTATTTTTGCATTATATTTTTTATACCTCTATGCCACCTACTGTAAGCTTTAGTAACTAATAGAAGTGATAGTCATATGGTATTTTATCAGTATTTTTTATAGTTGTAGGCCTACAAATAGGCAAGTTCTTTACTCAGCTTTAAAAAATTTAATAATTATGAGAGAAAAAGGCTTCAAATGTAACTTGAAATTATAAAAATTTAACAAAGTGGAATAAATAAAATAAAAATCCTATGAAAACATTAGCAACAAAACACCAAAACTTATTTTGTTTGTATTATTGTTCTCTAGTGGTGCCTATGTAATACTTTTAATTATTACTAGTTCATTTTACTCAGCTTTAAAACATTTTATTATTTAATATTTATGAGAGGGGAAAGGGAACTAATTGTTAGGACCATGTATATAGAGGCATTTTTATAAATTTAAATTAATAGTTCATTTGACATCTGTGGTAAATAAATAAGATTAGTATACATTTCTAATCCAGTAAACATTTCAGTTTTTTAATTAATTAAATAAAGTTTTGATTAATGTTCAATATAAAAATATCTTTCCCCTTCAAATAATTTTCATACCCTATATATTGCAAATTAGAAAGTGGTAACAACTCATAAAATTCACATGTTATGTGTTGAATTGTTGATTTAGATATCTTCATATTTATTTCAGAGCAATGCCTAAAGGTTGAGGTTGTGGAAACATTACTAAAATAGAATATACAATTTTCAATAAATTTTAAAGTTTATATTTGGGCTAAAATGATTTAATTATGCTATGTGAGGGATTTGAACTCAGACTTTTTTATTCTATTCATCCTCCACTCCATCTCAAGCAACTTATATACATGACTACACACATGCAAAAAAGATTCATAATCCCCAACATATGTAATTCATGCAGAATCAGCATGAATCAGTTGGCCAGATCATAATCTCCCATACATATATACAATCAGCATTCAGCTTATATTAAGTTAGCAATTCCTCAAGCTTTAATTGAAAGACTTCATCTTGTCACCTTCCAACTATTCAAACATTCATTTTCATTGCAAAACTGACAATGGAATGCTCAAAGCCCTTACTGGATTTGATATTGTAGTCATACCCATGGAGACATTACATCAATTAACTCCTCATACTACCAGACTAATATGTATCTAATATATTAATAAAATTAATTAAAAAGGATTTGAACCCAGACTTTCAAGCTTCCTATAACCTATACACATGAATATATTTATCTTTTTTACATGTATGTGATCATGTGTATCGGTTATATTGGATAAAGTGAATGACTGTAGGGAGCTTGAAAGTCTGTGTTCAAATCCCCTTTAATTACATCTAACATAAGTATATATACTATAACTGTATTTCAGTATTAATAGAATAATCATCTGTAATAATATTACTATATTTATCTAGAGACATTGTTGCCATAGGAGTGAACATAAGAACTATGGTCTTTGTAAAGTGGCTTGAAATAATGTACTATAGAAGTTTCATTGTTTGTAAGAATCAAAATGTTTCAAAAATCATTCTCAAAACTTTTTAAAATTAATATTACCAAATTTTGAAATGTAATTAAACAATTATGGTTATGATAAATTTACTGAAGTATTAATTTATTTTTATTCTATTAACGTCGCTATATTTTTTTTGTGTATTAAACATATTATTAGAAGAAGAAGAAAAAGAATAATAATAATAATAATAATAATAATAATAATAATATAATAATAATAATAATAATAATAATAATAATAATAATAATAATAATAATAATAATAATAATAATAATAATAATAATAATAATAATAATAATAATAATAATAATAGTTATTTCAACAAAAATTTTTATTAGTAATAAATAGTGATTACATTTTGATAATGGATAAGTTAATGAATAAATTGTACAATAATATTATAAAAAGTTCTGATTAACATATGGCTAGAATATGTTAGTTAGTAGTTGTTATACACTTATGTGGTTAGGTATAATGAAGGGTTTGTGTAGAATATGAGAAACTGAGAACTTGATGAATGTTATTAGCTTTTTTTTTTTTTTTTTTTAATAACACGACTATTTTCTTTTTAATATTGTCTATTCTAGAATTCTGGGTAGGTGGGAGTTGACAATCAGGAAAAGGATAGAGCGGTTAGAGACCAGGTGTCGTCAAAGACTTTACTGGAGGCAAGGAGCTGATCACGTTTCTTGATTTTTTTGAGAGTCTGGTAAAACAATGGTATGATTTGTGGCGGGGGTAATTCCATGAGAGTTTTGCATCTCACTATCCATATGGAATAAAGGACAAAGATAGAGAGCCTTATTATTGAAAAAGTTCCACTATTAATGGCATTTTCAAGTGAGAAAATCATTTCAGATCTTATGTAAGAATTGATTATGATTATATCTTTCAGTATTTTAAGTCTTGGACAGCGGTGTATAATATGGTCTGTGGTTTCATCTTCACGAGCACATAAACCACATATAGGGTCAATGCTAGTAAAACCTCTTCGGTGATAAAGAAACCAATTTGTGGGAAGCGCATCAAGATTAATTTTAATGATGAAGTCCAGGAATTTGGGTTCAAGGCTCCATCTTTTGAAGTGTGTAATGAGTCTTTGGTTGGTTATTTTTAGGCTGGTTTTAATGGGTTGTTGATTATAGTTGATTAGATTGTATGCTTCCCACAAAGTGATTTTTTGGTTAAGGTTAGAGGACATCGTCGGGTTATAAAGTTGTAGATGATCTATTAGCAATGATATCCATGAACTGGAAAAGGGCGGGGACGATCAGTTGGTGTAATTTTTTCATAATGTTGGAGTATCCATAGGAGAGGATCAGATTATGTAGAATATTGTGAGTTTTTTGTAAAATGATTGCCTGTATTGAGTGGAATGACAGTCCATTGAACCTGCGTGGTCGTTGGATACCTCGCAAGCTAATGGCAACAGTCCTTCCTCTCCAGAGAAGTTTGGTGCATAATCGGTTAATTTTATTTTGAAACTGTTTAGTGATTTTAATGAATGGAAGATAATATGAGATTTTTGGCATTATGATCATGTTGAGGAGGCTAACCTTTCCATATAATGAAAGGTATACTCTAGAGAGTGAAGTGGTGATGGCTTCAGTTGATTGGAGGATTGCATCTTGAATCATTCTTGCCATTGCAGTTGGAGGTTTGAAGATTGGGAAACCAAGGTATCTTTGTGGTTTAGCAGAAAAGGAAGAGTTGATTTGTTTACCAGACATTATCTTCCAGATGGAAGATTTGTTAAAATTTATTTGTAGGCCAAGTTTCACTGTATTTCTGTTTAAGATGTTCATGAGATGGGGAAGGTATTTAATGGTGGGAAGCACAACCATGATATCATCTATGTATGCGAATACATTGAAATCTTTATTGAGAGAAGGAAGGAATATTCCAGGGAGGTTTTTTTCTATATCCACCAGAAGAGGGTTGATGTATGCTGTGAAGAAAAGGGCACTGAGCGGAGATCCTTGAGGGATCGACTTGTATGGCTTGAAACCTGGAGTGATCTTGCCATCAAGAGAGAGAAAAATCTCTCTGTTGTTGAGCAGATTGCTGATAATCTGAACAATTGCAGCTGGAATGTCGTATTCCATCAGAATATCCAGAAGGGTGTTGATCTGTACTGAATCGAATGCTGCTGCAACATCCAGATCGGACGGCAATAGGTTTGGATTTGCGATGTACTCTGATATGATTGAACAGTGCAGTTATATTGGACATAGCATGCGAGGTTGATGATCCCTTTTTTCCGTATTGGTTTGACGAGATATTGCTAAGAATTTGAGGTTGGATTTGGTCCTTAATGACTGACTCTATAATCTTGATAAGCAGTGGGGTCATGGATATTGGTCGGATACTGTTAATGTCGTTTAGTGGTTTTGCTCTTTTAATAAAAGGCACAAGTGCCACAGGGTAAAAAGTTTGATCAACAGAACTGACAAAGGTAGACTATGAACCATGGCTCTTGAACCACTAGATCTGTGACTCTACCATTACAACAAACCACTTAGGATTAAGCTGACCTCAGAAGCAAACTATGTCTAATGGGCAATAACCAAATGGAATGAAAAAAAAACCTAGCACCAGAATTTAGAACTGAATCACAATCCATGAACTTGAACTTGAGAGTCTGGCACTCTATCACAACACCAAGCCTGGCTAGCACATATTGTAAAGGCATAAAAATAATATAAGTAGTAGTTAGGTAAGTAGGAAAGAAGGTAGGTAGGCAGGTAGGCATATGAGAAGGTCAGTAGGTAGGTAGGTAGGTAGGTAGGTAGATAGATAGATAGATAGATAGATAGATAGATAGACAGACAGACAGACAGACAGACAGACAGACAGACAGACAGACAGACAGACAGACAGACAGACAGATAGATAGATAGATAGATAGATAGATAGATAGATAGATAGATAGATAGATAGATGAAAATACCAAGAATCAACTGAATTTTTGCAAAATAATGGGATTCTTCATAAAACCTATTGCAATGTATCCTAGAGTCACTTGTATTTTATGAAAATAAAATTATATAACATTTAATCTAATATGGAAATAAATATTAATTTATTACTCATAAAGGTAAAAATTATCTGTGATGAATATCCTTAACTCTTGTATTATAAATAGCCTACAAGAGCTTAATAGATAATACTCTAATAAGATGGTTGTAAAAACTATGAAAATGTGTAACAAAATTTCTTGTTAGTATAACTAATATTTATAAATGGTGATTCTATAGACTGGAATATTATTATCTGAGAAGATGTTAAATATCGTTTGAAAATTATATTTACACAACAAAATGAAATCAATAACATATATCCAATAGTCTCTTCCTTATTCACAAGTTCATCATCCAATGTTTCAGTAAGCATTGGTTTGAAAAAGTATTAAGATTACTGGTAAATTTAAAGAGGTAGAAATTTATGTGTTTAATTTTCTTCCAAGCATAAGCTTGTGGTTAAGACCTGTAGAGGTTCCTGACTTCGTATTTTTCAGATGCTTATTCCTGAGGTTACAGCCTTAGAAACATCAAAACATCATTATAAGTCTTTTCTCAGCTAGTCATTTCCTTATCAAACACACAAAGCTCTCAGTTGATTATATAGTGGCTCCCTCTCCTCTTCTGTAGAATTATTTCATAAACTGCACTACTCTATTTTTTGTCATTCTTTTTACTAATGATAAATGTGTGTATTTTTAAATTAATTTCATATGGGCATAAAATATTAAACATATATCTTATAATGGGTTCACTATTATTCATTATCACGTGTATCCACAAAAAGTACCTATTTTAACCCTTTAGCACTGCACATTTTTGCCATTCCCTAGCAACCATTTGGATATTTCCAAGATTTTATTTTAATGAATTATCCTTTAATCTTTATTATATTTTTAATTTTAAAATATATTTCTTAGAAATATAAATTTAAAAATAAGTACCACTTCGCACATATAAAGAAAGTGATAAACTGAAATACTAATAAAAACAATAACTTTCATTATTTTGTTTCTGGCAATAAAAATGTACTTGGAACAAAATAAAATTTATTCGAATTCCATTTCTAAAATTTAAACAAATTTTTATAATGAATGCATAAAGCAATAAAATTGTGTTTTAGCACTTTACATAAAAAAAAATAACAACTAAGATAGTTATAAGGCATTCCATTTTAAGCTGATCATAATATCCTCCTTTCTATCACTACATTTCTCACGTATTATATTTCTAAAAAAAAAACAATCGTTTTGAATAAAATCTGAATCTAGTTATTATATACTTATCTAAAAGTAAATATTTCTCAAATATTCTGCAAAAATAGTCATTAATAAACTATAAAAAATATACAATTTCCATTTGTCAATCTTGGTCTTTTGCATTAAATTCTCTCAGTGTGTTTTTTAATTAATAAATCAATATATATATATGTAGATTTTTGATTGTTATTGATATTGTTTAAGTGTTGAGTGCTTTCAAGTACTTACATTTGTAAATCTATCTAGCCTTGAGCATTATAAGCTTTATTATCTAAGAATCAGTGGAATTTGAAAGTTATAATTGACTATTTCTCAGTCTGCTTTTGAAACAGATTATATTTTCCTGTTTAATGAAGTTTAATTAAACGGTTATATTTTTCTATTTAATGTTAACAATGTAAATTATGGGGAAGCCAGTTATGAGCTCTTTACTAATACTTCATCATAACAATCTGTTAGAATAGTCAAGGGTTGGTGGCCTAGTGGTTAGCATAGCTGCCTTTCAAGCACTGAGCTGGCCTCAATTCACTTCCTGGTCAATGCATTTGACATATAAAAAAAACTGTTAGAACATATTGTAATATTGTAGAAATTGTTAAAAAAATGTAAACAATTGAAGTATTGTTTGATAATTGTATGAGATATTTATTCAATCACATTTTAAATACAAAATGTCAAATAAAAAAGATTTTGTTCATTTTCTGAAATCAATCTGTTCTTCCCAACTGCTGAATAATGAAACAATGATTTGTTCTGATTAAGATCTAATTTTTAAAATAATTGTAATTCAAATATGATTTTTTTAGAATTTATTTTATTTCTAAACAAAAACATCTATCAAATGAAGTCCATTTTTTATATTTTGATATATAATAATGATTTAATACTAAAATAAAATGTTGAACAATTAACTCAAATTGCTACTAGGAGATGGAAGGTAAAACATTGCAATGGAAGGGCTAAAATGTTGCTAAAAATTTGATTATAAAGAACTTGTATAATACGCACATTTAAAGAGTATTACTTAATAAATATATTTTAGGGCTAATTTTGTTTATAGAATTATTAAAATTATAAAATTTATATTTACATTGTGACCTGAAATTTTGAGCAAGTAGACCAAGGTTTCACTAAGATTGCTGATAATGTTATGTTTCACTCCTCTGAAATATTGGTGATTAATCTAGCACCAATATAAGTTCTTAGAGATCATGTGAAGTTGTATTTGTTTTGTATCTTATTAGTGAATTACACATATATAAGAGGTTTTCAGTTGAAAGTCTATTAAAAGGTTTCTAAAAAATTATGACTTGTAAAGTGTTCTTATTGTGTGTAAATTTGAAGTTTATTACTTTATAAATATTAAAAGGGTGAATCAAAAATATGAATATTAAAAGAGTGAATCAAAGACTATCTGAACTCCAGTTATATTAACACTTAAACCACTAAACATCACATGATCACCTTCTCATACTAGCACATAATTGTTGTAAACAAAGGCAAAACTCTCCATACAGTAGTTCCACCCTGTGGATGCCAGAAGGCTTGTGCATAAAATCCCTATCTAGTGCAGTGCAGTGCTCTCAGATACAAGGCTCCTCACTGATGATGGCCACAAGCCAGAAACTAGTCTGAGGATATTGGATGAGTAGGCACTAGATAGGGATTTTATGCACAAGCCTTCTGGCATTTATTGATTACTCTGGTTAGCACAGAGTGGCACTACTGTATAGAGAGTTTTGCCTTTGTTTATATTAACACTTCTGTTGGTTTCGCTGTCTTATCAGCACTTTCTTATGAAAACACTGTCTCCACAGTCACAGCTGTACAGTTTTGAACATGTTATGCCAGTTGTGACTACAGTGTAAGAAACAATATCTGTTCCATCTGTGCTTTGCATAAAAGAAGAACAGTATGCAGTAATTCTTTGTGATTTGCATGAAACAGAAACCACATGGAGTGATTAGTTTTTTTTTGTAGTCTGAGAGTTTATTTTTTTCTATGGAGAAATTTTGTTTTTCTCCCTTACAAATATACTGATGGTTGATAACAACTTGCCACTCTGGACTATCACCTGTTTTTTCCTTTAAAAGAAGTCATACAAGACAGAAGACTCACATATAGTAGAGAGTTTAGCTAATGATACATTCATAGATTGCAGCCTAGCCTAAAACATTTTTTAATGAAAAAATACGAAATCTACAGGGAAATTATTGTACTTGCCTTTTTTGAAACTTAAATGAAATAAATTCCATAGCCAGAGGGACGATAATTTTTGATTCACCTTTCTTTGTATTATATACTTTTCAAATTTATATTAGAAGCTATCAGCCTCATGTATTCATTACAATAATTGATTGTATTAGGTTTTTTTTTTATATAAATATTTATCAGTGTAAAACCTATTTTTGTATTTGAGAATATAAATATAAATTATTGAACTGTGTTATTAACTTTATCTAACATTTTCAATGATGAGATGCAAATCCTATAAAAGCTAGCATTAACTATGAATGTTTGAAGACATTCAAATAATTGTATTAACAGCCGTTTATCTAAATAGCTTTAAACTTTAACAGTTAATGCTAGCTTTCACAGACTTTTATATTTTATATATAAAAGTGCAAAATGTAAATACCAAAATATCAAATAATTGTGATCTCTCTTAGGGTCAAACATTTATCAAAGACAAATATTTATATCAATGAACCTAATTGTGAATAAATTCTGCACAATTCTTTAATCTCTCAATCTAAACAATTCTGAAGCATTAAACAGTTCAGAAGTTATAATGTTCATTATATAATACTGAACCATCCATGCACTTTACTACTGTTACACAATGCTTTATTTACCACCTTTTTTTACAGTTTACAGTTTTGATTGCCCCAAAAATCTTCTTCAGAATATCTTCTTACTTTAACTGTTAAATTTAAATTTGAATAAAATATAAAAGTTCTGAAGAAGATTGTTGGTGCAATCGAAACTGTAAACTGTAAAAGAGGGTGGTAAATAAAGCAATGTGTAACAGTAGTAATATGCATGCATGATTTAGTATTATATGACATACATTTGGCAATGTAATAAGAAAAATTAGTTATAATGTTAATATTAGTTTCTAATTGGGGTGTCAACAATTTAGCCCTTTGTATACTTCTTGCAGGCTTATTAAATTAAGGTCAACTTTCAATAAAATACTCCTTATTTCACTAACATATAAAGCTAAAATAATTTACATGCTCATTAGAATCATTAGAATTTTATTTAAATTAATATTTGAAACTGTACACTGGCTTTATTTAATATTAAAACGAGACTCACCATTATTTAATAGTTTCAATCTTTTTGAGTATCAATGCTCTATTTGGTCAGATAAAAGTGTTGATAATCTTTTGTCTAACAAAATAAATTGGTATTGATATAAAGGGGGGGGGGGTATTTAATAATTTGTTTAAATGATTCTTTAAGAATTTTATTTGTTCCATGAATATGATTATTTATTTACAGAGTAATTATTCTAATATCAAATTGCCTATTCAATTTCAATGCTGCCATCTATTATAAACTTAAGTAATCAACATATGTAAGATGCTTTTAATGCCAGTTAAATTAAAATTCTGTTCTATCTATATTCCCAAATTGGTTTCTGGTTTACCATCTTCACCATGGAAGAGCTTAAATTTAGTGTGCCCAGATCTTTTAGAACTAATACAGATGTACTAGATCCATTTGTAAATGTGAATGAATTTAAATATCTTAATATTTTTTTAGATAGAAAGATGGGCTAAGATGTTAAGTTGCAGTACAAAATCTAATATACAGCTGCTTTTAATAAGTTAAAAGATAAGGCATGGTATCCCAGTCATATAACAAATGCAACTAAATTAGTTATATATTATAAGTGTTATTTCAGGAACAAACTCTTCGTACAATAGTGTGACTCAGTGCAAATCATAGTAATTAATGAATGTGATCATGTGATGTTTAGTGTTTTAAGAGTGTTGTTTAACTAATGTTAGTTTTTTGGAAGTAAAATATAAATTTCCTACCAATGTAACATAAAGCATTAGGAAAAGGTCAATTAAGTATGTTTAAAAATTTTAAAATATGAAAGCAAAATTAAAAGACCAATAACTATGCTCTTCAACCTGCAAATGTGATAGTATAATGATTGCCAAAATCACATCCTTGTTGGAGTGGGCATGTGAAATAAATGAAGGATACATATCTTTATGAAAAATATTTTATGGTAGACTTGGGCATGATTGTTGTCAATATATAAACTTTTTTAAATTATAAAGATTAAGTCAAAGACATTCTAAAGAAATGAATAATGGTTTAATTTCATTGGGGAAATATAGATGAGGATAGATTACATTGGAAAAATACAATTGGATAAAATTTTGCAGGAAAAAATATTAGAACACAATATCAATTTCAATCACTCATCAACATTAAATTATCAATACATGAGTTGCTGTAGTGGAATTTCAATTGAAAAATTAGAATTAGGAGGTTTGTTATACTTTGATTTTTTAGACATATATAAACTTGTAGTAATGTTATAAACTTGTGTTAACAGTATACTGCTATATTACTCTGTACATATTGATTGTTGCCATAGAGACATCTGACGCAGATTTTTAACTAGAATTGAACATGCAATCTCCATTTATTAAATATTTCACTGTCTATCACCATCATCAACCATTATCAATCCACTGCAGGATGAAGGTCTCTCCAAGTTCAATCTATCTCTGATTTTTAGCTTCTCTTCTCCACATCACTCCTGTACACTTCCTTATTTTGTCCAGCCATCTCACATGTGGTCTCTTTCTGGGTCTTTTAGAATCTCTTGGAATCCAGTTTAACATTTCAATTGTCCATCTATTATTATTTCTTCTAGCAATATGTCCATTCCAACTCCACTTCAGTCTTTTAATTTTTTCAATGAGGTCAGTAACACCTGTTTGTTCTCCTACCCATATATTGCATTTTTGATCTCTTCTTGTTACTCCCAACATGCATCTCTCCATACTTCTTTGAGTGGTCTGAAGTCTCTGTATTGCTCTTGGACACTTAGTCCAAGTCTCATATCCATAAGTAAAAACTGTAAAATACATTTATTAAAAGCCTTCCTTTTCAAACACATAGGAATATTTCCTTTTAATATCAAGTTATTTCTATCAAAAGCACTCCAACCAAGTTTAATTCTATGATTAATTTCATCCATTATGTTTCCATCTGTATTAATAATCTAACCAAGATATTTGTAGCTGTTAACTTCTTCTAAGTCATCATAATCAATCTTTATTTTCACTGTCTATAATGCCTAGCAATTATACATTAGACTATTTCCATCATCTAATTAAGTATTTTTAAAAAAACTCAAATTTTATGTTATTTCCCAAATGATTCAGTTGTTAGTAATAGCATACAGGTTAGTATATAACATAAAATTTTAAGTATCATTACTTTCCTTTCTATTTCAGGTATTTCTGGCCTGATCAGCATCTACACTAACATGGAAATTGAACCTGGATCTTTAAATTTATAAATATTGATCTAAAGACAATTCTCTAACTAATTGGAAACTAGTTGAGGCCTCACCAAACATTGCAACATATTCTCTACTTAATCTCAACCACATTCAATTAACACCTTCTTTATATCAGCTTAGTGCTAATAGATAAACAGAGCTTTTAATCAAGCATTTTAAAATAATCTTACTTTTAAAGGAATTCATTCAGTAGAAGTCATAAATTAAAATTAATTATAACAATATTATATATTTTTGTGATGCATAATTAATTATTTACACACGCATATTATCATTTTTAACCATTATTACTGCTCTGCAGAATAAAGGTCTCTCTGAGTTTAATCCAATATTTTTGATCTCTAACCTCTATTCTTCACATTACATCAGCAAACTTTATTTCGTCCATCCACATCACATGTGGTCTCATTCTAGGTCATTCTACAATCTTTTGGAATCCAGTGTACAATTTCAACCTGTTCATCACCATGCATCCCAATTGCTGTTCATCATTATTTCCTCTAGCAATATGTGCATTCTAGCTTTATTCTAGTCCCTTAATTTTTTTAGTGATATTAGAAATAATTATTTGTTCTTTCACCCATGTATTTTATATTTGCTTCTTTTTTGGTACTTCTAACAAACATCCCTCTCCATACTTTGGTGAATTATCTAGCATCCAAATCTCAATTCCAAACTTTAATTTTCAAACACAAACATATTTCCTTTTATTATTGTTACTTCTATCACAAGCACTCATCTAAGTTTAACTCTATTGTTAATTTTATTCATTATGTTTCTATTTGTATTAATAATCTGACCAAAGTATTTGTATATGTTAATTTCTTCTAATTCATTATTACCACACCCATACATTTTAAGTTCTGAATTTTAAAGAATACAGGTCATAAAATTAAGTTTTAGCAGACTAATGTCATCATCTATGAAGAAAATGAAGTAAAAGCATAAAAGAATTTCTATTGTTGAAAATTTATGATTCTAAAACTGTTAACTTTTTAAATGTTCTTTTAATATTAAAGATACCTGTGAATTAGAATTATGGGATTTGTATGACTTTGTATTTGGAAAACTTGAAAAGTCTCTCTTGGCAGCAACACCATTGGTTGAGATGAATTTTTAATTTTAATATGATTACCCCTGAATTGGTGTAATTTCAATACATATGTGGAATAATGCTTAATGCTAAATGGGTTTATGAGTAACCATTAGAAACCGATCAACACTTAGACAATCATCAGTCTTGTCATATGCATCATTTTCTTCAGGTGATCTAGAAATAATCAATTCTCCATCAGTATAGAAATATTTAAGCTTAACATCGAATTAAGATTAAGCATAATGGTGATATTGAAATAAAAATAATGTTACGATGTTACATTGAGATGTTGTAACTGTTAAATAACGAAATGTGTGGTTTATATATGTAATAAAGTCAGATATTCTACGGTGATATCGCCACACAAACTCAAATATATATTATTATTCTAATTATTTATTTATTAATCGCTTTTCGAAGGATCTATGCCTTCATTTTCCAGAAAATTGGAGCCATAAAGTTCTGCTATGTCTAATGCTACCATATATGTATCTTGTGTTGGAGAGACATTGTTTAACCTGTCAACAAATTCAAAAGATGAGTTTATAGCAAAATCTCCAAAACTTAATGTTTGTATGAGCCATTGGTTTATGAATTTGGCTGTCTTATGGTAGATAGAATATCAATCATTTCTCAACTGTTGATTAGAACAGAGTCCAAAATACATGTTGTGCAGAGATTGATCGATGTATTTATTAATAGGTAGCATTAAAAATATTAAAAAATTCTGTATATTTGGACCTTTAATACGACACCAAATAATTATATATTAATGAAGCTGATAAATTATATATGTGTGTGTAAAAGAAATGGTATATCAATCTTCAAATGGTATACAGCAAACCAGGGCTTCTCCAACAATCCCTACTGTTCCATAATGACACAGTGAAAAAGAAGACTCTAGTGCTTTTCAGTGATCCTTTTGTGGCCTTATTTTATTCTCTACTTAATAATAGTTAAATACACATATACTGACTGACCAATATTAGATGGTTAAAAAATAAAATATTACAGTTTAATCTGAATTAAAAGACAACATCGTAAAATGTCAAGTAAACAGAAAAGTGGATTAGCATGTTGTATGTAGACTTATTTGTGGGTCCATAGATTGGTTTGCATAATCATAAAAAAATTTCTTTCTATAATAATATTTTTTTTCTCTCTTTCTCTGTTATTTTCTTTTAGAAGTTGGAATGACCAAACTTACAAGTCACATGTGATATTATTAATCTGAATTAATTAGAGAAGAGGTGATGTAAAGGTCATAAAACAAAACTATAACTGTTAATCTGATATCTTCGCCCTTAAAGAGACAAATCCTATTCCCACAGAGGCTAATATCTGATTTATTTACTTTTACTTTTATCTCATCTTTCGTGTTAGATAACAATTTTTAATATACTAATATCTAAATGCTCTATTTAAAATAAGAAAGTTCATTGCATCATTAAGACGCACTAAAAAAAAATTAAACGTAGTGTTATAAATATTTAAATAAATTTTATATGATGTGTGAATAATTAAAAAAAATAGAGAGATATATAAAAGTAATATATCAAAATTAAAGAGAAAAAAAAAAGGGATTTAAACTATTTGGAAAAAGAGATTATTTATTTATAAATCTAAAATGCTCACAGCAAGATATAAAAGATTACAAAAAAAAATCATAATCTAACACGTTCATTTATCCATCAATATTTTATTTGTTTCAATAATTTATATTTAGCTGTCATTAAATCCATCCTCACGATCTGCTAATATTTCAGCGATAAAGTTTTATAATATATTTAAAGCAATTTCAATTACACGATCAGCCATTACTAATATTAATAACTTACACTACAATTGCAGAAAACGTTAAAACTTTTCAAACGTAAAGTATTAAATTTGATAAAATGATTCATTTATATCCATAACTTAGCTCTAACAAACGGCATATATAAAATAAATGAGGCAAAGGAGAAGGAAATCTGTCGCTAATAATGATTAAATATTATCTAGTAATAGTATGCGTAGGCAAGTAATGATTGCCCTTTAGACATGAGTTAATATACATTCATGTGCTCACGCGCATAGACAAATATATATATATCATCATCATCGTCAAACATTATCAATCCACTGCAAATTAAAGGTCTTTCCAAGTTCAATCCATTTCCTCCAATCTCTCTTCTCCACATCACGCTTACACACTTTCTTATTTCATCCATCCATCTCACATGTGGTCTCTTTCTGGATCTTTTATAATCTCTTGGAATCCAGTTTAAGATTTTAAGTATCCATCTATTATCATCTATTCTAGCAATATGTCAAGCCCAACTTCTTTTCAATGACACTGGTTTGTTCTCTTGACCATGTATTGCATTTTCAATCTATTCTAGTTACCCCTAAAATGCATTTCTCCATACTTTTTGAAGTAGTCTGAAGTCTCTGTATTGCTCTACTATTAAGTATTGAAGTCTTTGATCCATAAGTAAGAACTGATAACACATTTATTAAAAACCTTCATTTTCAAACATATAGTCATATTTCCTATTAATATTAAATTATTTCTACCAAAAGCACTTCAGCCAAGTATTTAATTCTATGATTAATTTTATTCAATATGTTTCTATTTGTAGTAATAATCTGAACAATGTATTTGTACTTGTTAACTTCTTCTAGCACATCATAATGAATCTTTATTTTCATCTTTTCGAAAATCCATTGAACATTATTTTACTCTTTTTAACATTTACCTTTAGTCCTACTTCGTTTCTTTCATTTGGTAACTTTTGCAACATTTCCTGAAGCTCTATAGCATTATTTACAGAAGCAAATATATAATCCCCTTTAGCTTTTCATTTTAATCCACAAAATACTTGCAGCACTGTAAAAAGTTTTGGAGATGTGGAGTCACCATGACTTACACCCTTCTCAATATTAATCTTCCAAGTATCAATATTCTTCAGAATATGACAACATCCTGGGTAATGATGATTCAATGCTTTAATCAATAAAGAAATGCTTATAGAGTCAAATACCTTTTCATAATCTATAAATCTAAAGTATAATGCCAACTGATATTCATTGGTCTTTTCTATAACCTCTCACAATAAATGGATATGATCTACTGTACTAAAACCACTTTTAAATCCAGCTTGTTCTCTTTGTTGATAGAAATCCAATGTTTTCTGTAGACGAGTTGTAATTATCTTGGTAAAATTTTTGTATAAAACTGATAAAAGACTGATAAATCTGTAATTTCTAATATTTTCTTTATCCTCTTTTTTTAAATATTAATATATTGTTTCATAAATTATATCTTCTGGAGAAACTTAATAAAATAAGATTAAAATAAAACACCAACGTTTCACAAAATAGTCCTTTCCATCAACTATCTTATCGAAACGGTGTTTTATTTTATTAAGCAAGGTTGCTTTTAAAAGCATGATTTATAAATCATCGTATGCCATGAAATTCTTCATTTCAATTATATATATTAAATGTAGTTAATGTTTTACTCGGCTGCACATTCTTGAAAAAAAAGACAAATTTCATGCGTTTATGTTTAAAACTGGATTCCAAGAGATTGTAAAAGACCCAGAAAGAGACCATATGCGAGATGGATGGATGAAATAAGAAAGTGTGCAGGGGTGATGTGGAGAAGAGAATCTAAAGATCGGAGAAGATGGATTAAACTTGGAGAGACCTTCATCCTGCAGTGGATTGATAATGGTTGTTGATGATGATGATAATGTTTAATTAAATTTTTGCCCAAAGTTTAAAGTTTATGCCTGGCTAAGATTAATTAATGTTTAGTCATAATTATTAATGCATTTATCTGAAGTTGATGATGAAAAAGTAGTAAGTGCAGAAAGTTTGACGCTAATAAATCATAAGTGCTATTTTTGAATATTATATATAACTACCCATCTCTATTAAATCAAATGCTATTAATAAACATTTCATTACTCTTTATTTACTGGATTTCTCAGCCAGTTGCATTATCTCTTCTATATATATAAAAGGATTAACAAATCTAGTAAAATTTGTATTTATTTATGTAATTAATACAACATGAAAATGAGTAAGATATGTACTCCTTCATGAAACTTATAATTAGGTTATATTTAAAGGAGTTGTGTTTATATATGGTTTGTAATGGGTTTCACTCTTTACTTATTAAAATTATTAATTCTTCTACACAGCCAATGCAATTTGTCATTTTGCATTGGTTGAAGTGTCTAATAAATAAAAGGTGCTCAAATATTTACTAATAACATTAGGTTCATTAATCAAGACATAGAATTATATATAGCAGCAGAAGCTAATCCAAATAAATATGGCTATTCCAATTCCAAAATAAAAATAGAAAAATAATAATTATTACTAATAACACCTTTAAAATGTCTTTTGAAACCAACTTGTTATTACAAATAGATTCATGATCAAGCATTGGTGGTCAAGAGGTCAGCGACAGCTGCTTTACAAGCAGTTGTCCTGAGAAAGCGGGTTTGCTTCCCGGCTGATGCTATGACATATGACAAAAAAATACATTCACACAAGTTATATGCAGCTGTTTGACATGTTCAATATTGTCTTTTAACTTCTGCAATGAACTTTATATTTCAAAATTCTTCAACAATTTGCTTAATTGTAGCTGTTTCACTGCATTTTTCTCCATTAAAGCAATTCATATTGTCCTTCTTTAAATAAAATTTGTGATAAACTTTATGATGCAAAGAATGAAGATAGATCCACTCTTCCATAAAATCAGGTTCAATTTCAGCATAAAATGCTTTTTAGAAAGTAGTCGAGTTTATAGTATCATTTTCCACAAGCTAAAAAAACGTATTAAATCATCTTATAATTTTATAATGTATTTTAGAATCCTATATGATTCTTGAAATAAAATTTTATAATGCCTTTATGTTACATGAATAGAGTGACCATGTTTCACTTTCACACAACAAGCTGAGTAAAACAATGGTTATTATACTAACTAATTAAGTTGCAGCAGTGTGCCACCATAATCAAACTATATCTTTTACTGTGCTAAATGGATTACCAGCATATTGGAGAGTAAATTGCATCTCAATGTATAAGTCCAAATTTTTTGACTATTTAACTATTACTAAACCATTATCAATTGACTTGATAGAAAAGCATGAGTGATATAGACATGATATAATGATAGCTATAAATATTTAATTTACAGCCCGATTGGCTAAAAATTTTAATATCATATGGCTCTTAGTTGTGTTTATGTAAATTTTAGTTTAGCTCTATGCATTTATGATTGCATATATATATAATACCTTTAAATAATAATAATAATAATAATAATAATAATAATAACAACAACAACAACAATGACAATGACAATAATAATAATAATAATAATAATAATAATAATAATAATAATAATAATAATAACAACAACAATGGCAAAAGACAATAATAATAATAATAATAATAATAATAATAAGAAGAATAAGAAGAAGACAATAATAATAAGAATAATAATAATAATAATAAGAAGAAGAAGAAGAAGAAGAAAAAGAAAAAGAAAAAGATGAAGACAAAGAAGAAGAAGAAGAAAAAGAAGAAGAAGAAGCAGTAATATATAACTTATACAGAAATATTTTTAATTATTATGACTGCAATTATTATCAACTGAACGTATAGGGATAAAAAAATCACATGTCATTTATTTCTCTCCCACATTGTTCAGTATCATCTACGTAATCAAAAGTACTTTTGTATTGTTTATTTCTATCATTATTATAGTTGAAAAATATTACATCATAATCATCAACATTTTCAAATATTATCAATTGGCAACAGGAAAAAGATCTCTCCAGGTTTAATCTCTTTTTCCAATTCATAATTTCTCTTTTCTACAAAACCCTAATAAACCTAATTACATTCATGTATATGTGATCTTTTTTTAGGATATTTATAATCTCTTGGACCCAATTTAAAACTTTAACTGCCAATCTATTATCATCTTTTCTAATAATGTATTCAATACAGCTCTATTTCAGCCTCTTAATGTTCAGTGATATCTGTGTTTTATTTTAATCTTCTATCCAACATTATTATTACCAATAAACATATTTCCATACTTCACTCCAAGGCCTGAAGTCTCTGAATTCCTCTTCTATTAAGTGACTACATTTCATATCCATAAGTAAGAAATGATAAAGCATATCTACCAAAACAAATTTATTTTTATTGTATATCTTAAAGCATTACATATTAAATATTTTGAGTACATATATTGTTAATATTTTATACCTACATGTATATAAACAAAGCAAAAAATAAAAAAAACACTAGTGTAAATGCAATGCAGATGTGAACTATTGTACATTTTGTTCCAAACTCTCCTCATGTTCAAGCATATATAACATATAAAAACTCATGTTTTGTTGATAAACATTGATTAGAATTAGAAAATGTATTGTTTATAAACTGAAAATATATAGTACTTTTAAACATGCATGCATATAAAAAAGAGACACATTTTTATATGTACACTATGTGTATATAAACAAAATTTTTAAAAACAATAATAATAAAGTTGTTAATAATAAATTGAGGATCCATATATATATATATTATAGAGTGTATATTCACTTATGCCTTGACTAAAGCAATAATAATAAGAAAAAAAACACATTCTCATATTTTTATTTTTAAAATAAAATAAATAGTAAAATGACTGACTTTCATCATTATTAATTACACTTTGGGCAATTTTTTTTCCAATAACTTTTCTCTTATAAAAACTAATAGACTGGTGCCTTTGTCAATAAATTATGATCTCTCTAATTATTTTAAATTACTAATAAAAGTATTAATTGTAAGTATATTCTAAAATTTTATTAAAATTTTAACATTATTTTAGAAAATATTTTATTATACATATTGGAAAGGATAATAAAAAATATAATATATGAGCTGTTAACATAAACTGAAAAAGTTTTATTAACATATATAATGGGTATATGGAACTCCATTTATGAAATAAAAAATGACTTTTGATACATTGCAGTATTTGCAAATGTCAATGTGTTTTTATTTTTTATTGACATTTTTCTTTAGATAGCAGATAACTGAAATCATATAGTTAAATACAATGTAGTTTGCTATTCTACTGTATTAAAAGGTTACTATATGTTTATGACTTCACCTATATACTTAGATCTTTTCAAGTATTTATACAAAGAAAACGTATATTCTTAAATACTTTTACAAACTACACATACTATAAATAAATCTACTACTAATTTTTTGTGTTAAATGAAGTGTTTATCAGATTGATAACTTTAAAACCATGCTTATTAATCAAAAGACTCTTTAACTCTCCTCTCAAATCATTATTCTCATTTTGACTAATGAAACAATACTTTATGACCTATATTTTTATCACACACATATAAAGCTGAACTAAGATAATTATTCTGAAACTTTTTTTTATTAAAAATGGTCTGATTTATATCAGATGATTACACTTTGCTGACTTTGGCTTAAATTCAGAATGTTGTTGTTATATATAGGGTTTGTTCATTTGCCAGTTTATTTGATGGTCAAAATTAGAACTAATATATATATATATAACGAAACTTAAATATATTCCAAACAACGGTAAACAATTTATAATACAATATAAATAAAAACTCAATAAAAACTCATAAAGAAATATTTTCGATTATATTCATAATCATTTTCAACTCAACTTTCAAAATGGAATCATCTATTACCAACCAGAAACACATGTCGATTTAAATATCCCACAATTCATTAATCCTAACATTTGCTGAATTGTGGGATATTTAAATCGACATGTGTTTCCGGTTGGTAATAGATGATTCCATTTTGAAAGTTGAGTTGAAAATGATTATGAATATAATCGAAAATATTTCTTTATGAGTTTTTATTGAGTTTTTATTTATATTGTATTATAAATTGTTTACCGTTGTTTGGAATATATTTAAGTTTTTTATTATTGTATTATTGATATTAGCGGACATTTATTTTGTTATATATATATATATTGAACCAGATAGGGTGTTTTAATGTGTTCTCTTTAGGGAGTAAACAAAATCTATTTATGCACTTTTGACTTTAAATCTTTATAACATTATAACATATAACTTGTAAAACTTTTATACAAAATATGATACAATTATAACTTATATATTTGATCTACACCAATGCATGGTAAATATTGCAACAACATGGCCCCTTAGACAGAGAAGAGAGTACCCAAAGAGTACCTATATCCAAGCTGAGCTATATATATCAGATATATAAATACGACTACATATCTAGGATATAAAAGTCTTCTAGGCTGCAGAATTCAACACCTATCATTCAAAGCACTTTTTTGTTTCAGAGTAAACCCGGGCACCAGTCAGTTATCCATAGATAAATGACACACTTTGAATGACTGGCAAACTAATTCAGTACTTACGATATCCTAACTAACTCAATCAACAGGATAATATAATATACAGTTACTTTATTTAGTGGTAAAAGAATTTACCGACAAATATTAAGCTTAACGATAATTTATTTAACTAAATATTTATTATTGTAAATTTTAACTATTTTTATAAATTGTAACTAACATAAACAAGGGTAATTTTATATAATGATCATGCACACACTCTGAATTCATACACTAAAATATAATATAACAAAATCATTAGATAATACATGGCATTTAAAAATATGCACATCAATAGTTCTTTATGCATGCTATAGAGTTCATTTATTAATTGACTCTGGGAGGCTTCAAATTATTGCACTGGCTACTTTAATATCAGAAATGGAAAATAAAAAAATGTTATTCATTACCTATAGGATTTTTACATTGACTTCTTGCTGGCTGTTGCTTCATGTGAAAATCTTTCCAACCCGTTGGATCTGAGGTTTTGTGGAGGTTCTTTTGCTTACTATTCCATGCCACTATTTTTTAAGATAGTTAGACATTCCTGGTATGTTTTTTTTTAAGTTGTTAGACAAACATCACTTTTTCTGGGCAAATTGTTGATCTTCCATTAGACTAAGGACTGGAGCAAAGTTATATGATTCCAGTGGCTATTATCAATGCATAGTCCTGGAAAACACTGATTCTGGATACATAATAGACTCACTGATTGATTGACTGATTGACTGAATTCAACTGAACTGCTTAACTGATGAAAAACCAGACTATTTATGTGATGACCTGTTGTCACTTGGTTAATTGGTTTTTATATCCACCAGCTATATCTGTTATTGGAATCCATCCACTGTTTTTGATTACATTCCTTTGATAAGATTTTAATCCTGTTGTTAGTTGGTAGCAATTTTTAATTTATTGTTTTGTGGATTTTTTTATTAGTAGCCATTGCTGAATTTGTTTTTTAATTTTTAACCTGCACTCATTTATTTTATCAACACACACACATATTTATTTTACTATTCCTTATATATACAATCGCTATTAATGCACATATATATTTACATTTCTTTGAATTACATGAAAAGACCTTTTTTCTTTAAATTAAATGACAAGATATATTTTTAATTTATATAAAAGATTTATATTTTAAACTTTTAGTTTTAACTTGTCTTTCTTTTTTTCTTTAATATTTTAAATGAAGAGAGAAAGTATGTTTAATTGCATGAAATCCATCTATTCTCTACCCCCCTCCAATTAATTAATTGTAACTTTTACTGATCATAACTCTTTAAACCTTTATAGATTACTTTCCTTTAGCGAACTGCATTTTGTTTAAACTAACAATAATAAAAACTCTTTAGATTTTTATAAATTTATTTATTTCAAATGAAATGTTTTTTCTTTGTTTATAATTCAATTATTTATGAACAACTTATTGATTTTATTATTCATTATCAATTTTAAACTTTATGTTGTTTATTTCAATAATTTTAGACAAAAATTATTATATGTATAGCTAAGATATCGGTACATTATATACATATATATTATAACCCTGTGCTATTCCACATGGTCTTAGTTGACTATCTTAACTTTATAACTTCATGCTATTTTAAAAAAAAATAAAAGAACAGATAATGATAAAATTTATTGGGCAAATAAGATTGTAATTATGCTATCTAAATTTTATTTCATTGATATAATTTATTGCAGTCAAATAATTATAAATACAAAATATATAATGTATAATCACTTAAAAGTTATAAAGATATAGCTCTAATATATAATATAAGTATGCTTTTAAGTTAAGAATTAATGCTTAATTTATGTATAATTTTATAGAGAGTGAAAAATAAACAGAATTAAAGATAATATAGGACTCAGTAAGTTAATTTTATGTTTAAAATGTGTAAGATGGGTTTGTGAGATGATTTGTGTTATAATACAATTATTAAATTTATTTCAAAATAATTAATAATTTAGTTGACTTATTTTTATTTAATAGAGTTTAAAATATCTGAATAAATCTAATTAGTTTATTTTAAATAATATCAAATGAGTTAAAATATGCTAGTTAATTATTAAAACCAGGTTAAATTTAAAAGAGGTAAAGCAATTTCGTGTATGCATGTGTGTATGTGAAATTGTATGCATGTGAGATGATTTAATAAAATAATATTTGTTACAAATAGAGTTAATTTTAGTTATTGTGTATTCAAAAATAAATGAATGGTTAATTTAATAATAAGTGTTTTAAAATGAAGTCAAAGAGCTTCTAAAAAAAGTCAAGCATTGTTACCCAAGAGGTCATCACAGTTGCCTTGCAAGTAGTTGTTTGCAGATGGCTGTGGGTTCACATCCTGGCCAATGCTATGACATAAATAAATTAAAAAGTGATAATTTAAAATAATAAATGTTGTTTATTCTATTGTTTTATTTTTTTATTAATTAAATACTTACTTTAGAAGTAAAAATCAAATAAAAGTTTTAAATTATCACATGGTATTTAAAAATAAAACAAAATGATGTAATTTTCTTAATTAGTTCCACATAGTAGCTTGCATATTTTTTGACAGATTTCAGAATTTTGGAAGTTGTGTCTAATTAGGATGACCATCAAAATGTAAGTATAAAACATGAGAATTGTCAGTACATGTGTGTGCTTCTATCCCCTATTTTCTGCTGATATCTTGTGGGTCCTTGCTTTTCAAAAAACAGTATTTTTATTCTAATTATTATTTTTTATTTAAAGTGATAATTTTTTAAAACTTTTATTATTTCTTAATTAATAATGCATGCCAAGAAGAAAATTAATAAAGTGTTTTGTTTCTTATATCTAACCTAATTCAGAAGCAACCAAAGAGTGAACAAAATGCATGGGGAAATAGTTGCTTTTACTAATTCAGTTTATTCAACTATACTTAAACTGGAATTTTAAAAAAAGGTGATATGTTTGATATTGTTTTTCTAAACTATATCGGACATTGTACTGTATCATTTTTACTTTCTATGTCTCATCTTTAATAAAATAAAATTTAAATTAACTGTGGTAAGACTTTTTAAAGTTGAATTTAAAGATAAAAAGATTTTGCTTCAATGAGTATTAATATTTGCTAATTTTAAAACATGCAATTCATGACTATTTAAGTGAATTTATTTTAAAGTATTCTCTTGATAAAGATTTTTTAAATGCTAACTTGCCTAATTGATAAAACAAGATAAACTTTATTGTGTGTTACTTTATTAATGTTTGCAAAAAAAAAAGTTAAGTGAATAAATTAATATGAAGCTTTATTAAAAAAACATAATTTAAATGTATGATATTATATATTATGAAACTGAACTATTTAAATTGCAGACTTTTAAAGTAGACAGTATTTTTAAATTACTATAATTAAGTGCTTGAGTGAACAGAATGCAGTTTTAAGAATATTTAAAATGCTTTAATAAATGAAGAAGCTGTTCATTTTTCCATTATATAACTGCAGACAAAATTAAATGAAAATTTTCCTAATGATGTTAAAATTGAAATATTGAAAACAAGATAGCTGATTTGTTTTCACATAAACCTGTGAAAAATGGATCCAAATTTTTGGTGAAACTATTTGTTAAGTGTTTATATTATGTATTGTTTGTGCCAGAAGGTCATATTTGCTCTTTATATTACAAGTATGAATGTGCTGCTCTTTAAAATAATTCATCAGAAAAATGATATTGTTCACCTGAACCAGATTTCTCACTATGGAAAGGACTTGAATAAAGAACTGTGTGTTTTTAAAAATAATAATTTATTATTTTTTTATTATCTTATATTATTTTTAATATTATGCCAAGGTATTTTTTTATAATTTATGACATAATTATATAATTGCTCTTGTGATAGAGAAGATAAAATTTTATATATTTATTTTATTGTGGGCTTAATGTCAATTGTGAGGTATGTGTGTCCAGGAAAAAGTACATTTTTTTCACATTTATAAAGTGTTTATTAATACTTTATTTCTTGGTAAACAGCCAGTATAAATTTAGCTCATAATTGTTTTTTTATGTTATTATGATGTAATAATTTCATTATAAAGTTTTTCATATGAAAAGGTATCTAATTAGTTTTATATTTAGCAATATTTGCCTATGTTAATTATGTCCACTTAAGTTTATAAAATTTAATGCAGTTTTATTGAATGTGTGTATTTTTTATTAATTGCAAAATTTTTATTTTGCTATTTAAAATATTTTATAGTCATTTGACTTATAGTAATTTGTTGGTTTTATACATTGTTCAATGTATGCATTTTTAGAGAGTGAAGATTGACTTCTCAATCTTTTAAATAATTGTTTTTGTCTTGCTATTGTTTTTGCCAAGGATATTTTCTTAATCCCATTTTAAGGTGTGGGACACATGTGGCTTTATTATAAATTGTGTTTTACTTATGTTGTATGTTGGAGGATTTTGAGCTTGCTCTTCGCAATGCTTAGTAGTTATTTCTCAAGAGAGCATTGTATTTTAATATTTTATGATTATTTTTATGTTTAGCTAGTGTATTTTGGTTCCTAGATAGTATGATTTTTTCATGGTATGTATTCCATTTTCATGGATTGAGACCTTGTCCACACATATATTTGCCTAAAATAAAGGTATTGGAACCTACCATTGTATTTTTCCAGTTGCGTAATTAGCTCTGAGTAGCCTTTCTTTCTTACATTATTCCTCATGATGATACTACTTCTTTTGCATCAATGTAAGGTGAAGTTATTAGTTTTCAGATTGGTATGGCAATGATAAAGTAGATTTTTGAAATATCTAGTTGCTTCAAGGACACTTTTTTATATGTAGTATTTTGTTAAGGAAAGTAATATATATTGTGCTGTTAGGCCTTCCAGCAGTTTATAAGTAAACCAACAAATATATTAGTAATTTTAATGCTTACTTTGTGCATAGCATGATGAGAGATACGCATATGCAATATCATCTTTATCACCATCCAGAAGTAGTTAATCGACGGATTGGTAAGATATTTTAAAGTTTAATATTTTATTATCTGGACAAGGGCAAAAGATATAATGTTGTGTGCATGGCTTCTGATGAGTATTCTCATATTGTTATTATTAAGGAAATAACGCCAGACCATAATTAGGTTATTTGTGTTTTATATGATAATTAACATTATCATAACACATTGCTGCTAAAAATTCAGGCATCTGTCAGTTAAGATTAGTGTATCTTAAATACTGTCAATAAAATATTATGTTATTACTGGACAAAATTGTATCTTAAAGATAGTTTTGCTTTATTATAGTTTCAAAGTTTTATTAAATGATTATTTAATTAATTACCTTAGCCTAAAAATATGTTAAAAATAAACTAGTCAAATATTTAAATAGTCTTATTTTAAATGACTGTATCATTTACAAGTCACCCAAATGCTTGTATCAGTAATGGATAATTTTTTTACTGTATAGGCGATCATGTTATCATTTATTTTATGGCATCCTGTCAAAAGAAACAATGCCTTTGTTTAACAGATGACTTTCTTTAAAAAATTGTAAATAAAATTTTGTAACTCATAAAGTTGATGTTAATGTTAATAAATGTATTTATCATTATTAAAATCTCACCTTTGTTTTTTATGTATGATTTTTTGTGTCCTGAATGCTTAATTATATTACAGAAATCTAGGTAAATCAGATAATTAATTATCATACAGAACTGAAATCCCAATTTAAAAATGCAAAAATTGCATAAGTGTTTCAAAGATTGGAATTGCAGTTAAAAGAATTGAATATTATTTTATTTTATTTTGAATTCTTTAATTCATTTCAGACTGCATATTATTTATTTAGTTTACAAAGAAAAAATACAGTATTTACAACTTGATTATTTTTGATTGTGTTATTGATGAGTAGTAGAAAGATATAAAATGTACCCTTTCTTTCTACTTACTCGAGTGGCATCCTGGGTAAAAGACTTTGAATTGTTCACATTTATATTTTTTATGCAATTATTGATTAGATTAAACACTTCTTTAATTCATTGTTGTTATTACTATAATATATTAGGATACATTAACTTTTAAGAGAAGTGTATGTCTCCTTTAGTCTACTAGGATGTCATTCATTTATTCAACAGCATAATATGTTGATTAATATTCAAAATTAATAAAGAAAAAACCTGAGATCATTATTTATTATTTCATCAATTATTGTTAATTCATTTTATTAGTGCAAAAGTCAATAGTGTGGTATGAGAAACTTATTATAGTTCTTGTACTATAAGAAAAGTATAGTATCTTCTATTCTATAAGAATAGATTAGATCAGATCATGACAATAAAATTGATTGGTGATAAATATTTATTTATTAATATATTTGATGAAGATACAGTAAAGAATTTCATCATAAGATTTTATATTAAAAACAAAATACCTATGCTACTTAAAGAATGCATTTTGATAGAGGGAAAAATTTTTTGGTTTGAAAAGTATTGTATAGGAATGAGTGATGTTTTTCCTCTTCTTAATTTATTTATTTATTTTATAATAGAATGAATTTGTCATTGTTTTAAAAATTCTCTTTTATTTTAATTCATGTCCCTGTAGTAAAGTTTATTGTAACCTATAATCCACTGAGCTTCACTATATCATCATCATCCTTATCATGATAGTTGTCAAGATTCTCTGACTGCCTTTTCATTATTCTCTTTATTGCTGATCAGTTTTATCATGGTTAGAATATATATATTGAAATATTTAATATCTATCAAATTATCCATTTAAAATTATTTATTTAGCAAGCATTTTAGCTAGAATAGTACACCTAATAAAGCCCATTGCGTTAGGCCAAGGATTGAAGTAAAACTGTCAGGCTAATGACATTCGAAAGGAGATATCTTTTGAATGCCTTTCTAGATCTAATATAAAGAACAAAGAGCTGCAGTTTACATTTTTAGGTATAAGAAATCAAAGTAGAGCAAACATTTTTATTTTCTGTCATTTATTCAATTCTTGTTAGTGGAATTAAAAATTTTAAATATTGATTTATGCATTATTTACAGCAATTTGTTTTGGTGTTAGGAAAGGCTTGAAATATGTTTTATTTTATTTCAAACATATCGTTATTACTAATAGCAAAATAATAACAATATATATTATTCTGAATATGGACTTCAGGTTATTACTTTTTTCTGTATTTGTAAAGTTGAAATATTGTTTTTTAAAAATGATTTTTATTTTTAAACTTATATTTCCAAAAAATTATTTTAAAATTGTAAAATAAAATATCCAATAATGGTTAAATTCATTAAAATAAGAAAGTTAACAAGTTAATTCAGTCAGAGGTATTGTCCATAAAAGCTGCAATGTGAAAGAGTTAACTCTCCTATTATAAATTTAAATTTATAAGAGTATTTATCATGAATAAATATATATTTACTAATATTATATGACTTAGGAAATATTTCTGATCAGGCATTGGTTGATTTTTTTTAGGATAATGAGATAAAAATAGTTAAATAATTCTTTTAATTAATAAACTTAAAGCTGAAGCTATCAATATGATGAAAACTTCATTTAACATAAAAAGAGGATGAAAATTAGATTTTGAATTGTGAGTAATTTTATAAATATTTAATAATGTGTATCTTTATTGATTGCATTTGAAAGAACTTTTCTGCAATGGTAAAACTTTGTTAGATATTATGTTTATAATAATTTGTATAATATGGTTAATTTTAATTTTTAGTGTATTTTAGTTCTAATTATTAGTTTACCATTAAGCAAGATTGACTTCATATACATTATAATAGTATTACCATCTGACAGCATCCAATAGTCTACAACTAGCATCTAGCATTTAAATACCATCATATCTGCAGAAGGTTTTATGTGAGAGTTGTCAGAAATCTTGTTTTAAAAATAGCTATAATAAGTTGTAAAATGTGGCACTACTTATTTCCTAAAGAGGTGATTCCACAATGAGGTTTAATCCTTGTAACTAAGAATTTTTCATTATCACATGCCCAGTTAACTACTACTGCTTTGAAGATGGGACACTAGACACCTGATGATTTCACAATAACCAGGATTAAACACACATTCACAGAAGAACAAGGAATTACATTGACATGAAAAATAATAACAAGAATAATCTGATAATTAAAATTATAGAAAGTTTTTTCAATACACAGAAAAATATAGTATAAATACGGAACACTTTGTATCCATATGTATTTAATTTGCTTGCTGGAAACACAAAATGATATTTTAATATCCAATACTTAAAAATTAAAGGACTATTACAAGATGCACATGGAATATATACTGCTCTTAACCAGAAACATAATAATCCTTAATAATATATTGTTACATGAATATTTTTTAAAAAAGAACTAATATATGTATATAATACAAATAAAATGTATGTTAATTAAAAAAAACTATTGTAAAAACAATAAAAATAATAAATATAATGGTAATTAACTATTTATTATATATAGTATTTCAATCCATAGAAATAATTTCAGTTAATTCCTTAACCTAACCAACTGCCTTTAAATTTAAAAACAAAAAAATTAAAATAATTGAACATGCATTAAAAAGTAAAGGTGTTTGTAAATATGTGATAAAATTTATTATTGATTATTTAAAAAAAATTGATGATAACATTGTTGCTTCTTTTGAAGGTGAATATTATAAAATGTCTAAAGGTTGGCCTATGGGTCTGCCTCTTGTTGCACAAGTTTGCAATTTTCTTTTGTCTAAATATGAGGGTAATATTTTAAATATGTGTTCTTGTAAAGAGGTTAAAATTTACAACAGGTATATGGATGATGTTTTCACTTGCAGAAATTCCCAATACTATAAATTTGCTTGTAAAGGAGTTAAATAATTTGATAACTTAAATAGCTTGTAATGGGCTATAGAAAAGGAACAGGACAAAACTATTAAGTATTTGGATTTAATTATTACAAGAGATAAATTGTAAATCAAAAGTACTAATTATGCATAAGATGGCAAGTTTTAGATCTTTTTTGTCACATGATGAAACATTATGTCATTACCAGTGTGGTAAATTAAAAAATATTAAGATATTTGCCAAGAAGTTGCTTGAAGTTGGTTATAAGCTGGAGTAAATTAACAAAACCTTATGTCAATTTAAAAAGTTATAATGGTTTAAAGGAATTGAAGATTGATAGTAAAAAATGGACATCTATTCCATATATTTCAAATGCTCAAGTGAAATTTTTTAATGATATATATAAAAATGTGTTTAATGTTTCATTTTATGCTACAAATAATGTTAATAAATTAGTGAATAATTCTAAAAATGTCATATCTGTCAAACAGAAAAAAAAAGTTTTCTATCAAATTTTTTGTGGATGAATATTATCATATATAGGTGAATCAAGGTACAATATTGAAAAATTATTAAAGGAGTAAGAACTGTTATACAAGCATGTGAAAAGTAAAAATAATAATGATTTAATTAATGACTACTTCAGTTTTCTTGGATCATGAAAAAACATGTAAATAAAAAATTTAAGTTTGAGATTGAAAGTGTTAAAATTCTTCATGAAGAGAGAAACCATAATAAAAGAAAAATTAAGGAGGCATTTTTAATAAATAGAAATTAAATGAAGTTAATTAATAGACAAGCTGCTAGCATAAATATTCAGGATTTATGGGATTTGAGTTGATGATGTTTGCATCTGTTTGTTTCTTTTTAATTTAATGGCAGTTGAGGAGTTAAGGAATTGACCAAAAGTACTTCTGCAGATTAAAAGACTATATATAATAATTAATTACTGTTATATTTATTATTTTTATTATTATATATATATATATATATATATATATATATATATATATATATATATATATATATATATATATATATATATATATATATATATATATATATATATATATATATGATGGAATATTTTATAAATGGAAACTATTTATTTTTAAAAAAATCTAGTGAAAATCTGTAATCACAGTGCATCAAGCAACAACTAATCAATACTACTGGTTTAACCTGAAAGAGCAATAGTACACTTTCAGAACTACAACCTAAACAAAAAAGCTGTCATTTGATTGGGTTACAGTTGTGACAATGTAATATCATTCCTTTAGCTGATACAACCAGTTATGATTTTATTGTTATGTTTAAAACACTATGGCTGCTTATTTTAACTAGATAACTTTAAAAAAAGCAGGATTCTCATTTATAAACTATTTCTCCATCTATATAAAAAATATTGAATTATATACATTATGTGTAGTTGGAAAACTCTTTATTTTAGTTGAGAATTAAAAAAAGTTGATATACTTTTTCATATCTAAAAAATTTAATAAAATTGTTTTTTTTTTCCTTTTTCTTTTTAAAAAGTTTTATTTTCATGAACTTATATCTATTCCAATACATTATATGCACATTTCCAACAATTCATCTACTTTCTTGTCATTTTTAAGGATATATATATATATATTAGCGGTATTCCATCATATTTTCAATGATATGGATAGCAGAAGAGTTAGAGACCAGAAAGAATTGAAGCCTGAACATTAAACTTTGTAGATTTGCTATTTTAATATAAACTAAACACTAATTATATCTATATGTCTGTGGAAGATGATGATCCAGACCAACTGATGAGTGATGGTTCAGCACAAAATACATGTATTAGAGATCATTTATCTTTTTCACATGTGTGTGGTCATGTGCATTGGTTATATAAAATAGAGTGAATGACTGAAGGGCACCTGAAAGTCTGTGTTCAAATTTCTTTTAATTACATCTAGGTTAAGTATATACACTATACTTGTATTCAAATATTATATATATATATATTATTGTTATAAGCATATATTTTTAAGTCGTAATATCATAACTTTTCTTTAGCATCTACATATATTTCTTATCATTATATAAATTTTACTATTATTATTACTTATCTCCCCTATTCTTTGTTGTATTAATAAAGAAAAAGCAGTTTTAAATAGAACAAATTGTTAAATAATGGTTTTAATTATAAATAATTTATAATATTATATAAATAGTAATATATACGAAATTGTTGGAATTGCAGAGTTTATAAATGTTTCACATGTTTGTGAAAGATGTAATAAAAATGATTAAAAAAAATAAAGGCTGGGAGGAAGTAGGTAATAATAATAGTAAAATGTATTTAATGAAAAGAAATATATATAGATGCTAAAGAAATATTATATTATGAATTAAAAGGAGATTGCCTTGATAACAATTTCAAATTGTTGATCGTTATTGATATTGAGATTATCTAAATGTTGACTGGTTTTTAATGATATATATATATTTGAAGATTTTTGATGATGATTACAAGGAAGTACTTGAAACATTGAAAACATGTGTATAAGGTATTGGAATATATATGGGTTCATGAAAAGAAAATTTTTTTAAAAAGAAAAAGATAAAAAACAATTTTATTAAATTTTTTATATGTGAAATGTTATTTGGAACTATATTTTTTTTTAAAAAAATGAGTTTATTGTTATTAATTTCTTTTTAATAATAATGATAATGTTTTTTAAAAAAAAATGTTATACTGTGTTTTGCAACATCTATATAGTAAACTATCCAGTTACAAATTCATATAACACAAATGCTAATAAATGTGGGTGTTTTTTGATTAGGTTGTACACCTAAAAATGTCTATTATTCTTTCAGCCTGCATAATAAGTTTTTATTGATTACTGCAATTAAAACTCTGTGCCTGCAGATTGTAATTATTTCTTTAAATGTAGTTTCCACTTACAATAGACTTCACCACATATAATCCATTAAAAATATGAAATTATGTATTGAAAAGAATTATTTATTCTCATGCTTTTTCTTTCCAGAATAACAATTATGATCTTATTAAAGAGCTATTACATTGCTTAACAGATGTGAAAATTCAAAACATTTTAAATAAAAATGTGAATATTTATGTTTATTAAGAAACGTTGTTAAAGGGAGAAAGAAAAATTTAAGGAAAATATATAAAAAGAAAATAAAGTAAATATTTTTTTTCTTCATATTATTTACTTGTTTTAACTTTAAAGAAATAAAACAGAGATAATTAAGTGAAATTTTATGTAATGTTTATTACATTTTTAAAGAAAAGAACAGAAAAAAAATGTTTTTAACATTTTATTAAAAAATGCTGTATTTAATTTATTAAAGCAGATTTTTCTCTTCTCTTTATCTCACTTTTCCTCAAAGACAAATGTAATGGTTTTTTTTTTCAAATTAAAGGATTCTTATTTCTAATAATTAAAAAAAACAAGATAACTAGAGAGAAAATTTTTAATAAACAGATTATGATAATTAAAAATAAAAAAGGTGGAAAATAATCTTTTTGTAAAAAAAAAGCTCAATTGGTCCAGGTTTAATGATATCATGTCTGAGGTAACATATCATTGAATGGATAACATAATTGTTCTAAAAAATAACATGGGGGAGGGGGCAGAATAAAACAGTGGACTTCAATTTCTAGTCAGCAGCTATCATTCTTAATCCAGCTGCATAAAAAACAAACCAATAGCTGTTTACTTGTGAAGAGTGGGAAATTAATTTTGCAGTGTAAAGTAAAATTATTACTAGTTTGTAAAAAAACAATTTTGAAATAGATGTGAGGAGCAGGATAAAGCAATACATTGTCTAATAAGTAGCAGACATTCTTGATCCAGCTGCACAAAAGTAAAAAAAACTGGTTTACTTGTAAAAAAACAGTGAGAAATTAATTTTGTAGTCCAAAGTAAGACTAAGTGCACTATTAGTTTGCAAAAAAAGATTTTGCAATTCATTTGAAGAACAGCATGTACTACGCTTTAGCTACAAGCTGAGCATTACCAAACCAACACATAACCTGTTTCACTAAAAGAAAATGTAGAAGAAAATACCCTGGGAGATGTTTTTAACAAACTTTGTGTCTATTCAAAAGTGTGACTGTTTCAATCTATGTTCACCTGATCTGGAAATACATGCTATTATTAAATTATTATATTATAAAATGGATAAACTTAATGTGTATCAATCCCTGGAAATGTGTGTTAATTTGAAAGTTATCATTATGATGGAAATTTGAAGCGATAAAAAAGCTAAAAGAAGAATTTAAGTGAAAAATATTGGATAAATTTAACTTATCCTGAAAATTATTATTATAATTTTAAACTGAACATATAAAGAAACCAGAAGAAAAAGCTGACTGGAAAAGAAACTTAAAATTATAACTACAAAGGAAGCACTAAAAATATATACCCATAGTAAAATAAGGCATAGTTAATGAGTATATTTTCATTTACACATTTTCATTTGTTTATTTACATTTACAATAAATTTTTAATATAAGTAATAATCAATAATAATAATTTCATTATTTTTTTTTCTAAAATATGGGACCTTCTCAATTTTTTATCTTTTATTGTGAAATGTTTTAGCTTTAATTAGTATAAAAAGAAATAACTGTTAAAGTAAATGTTATTAATTAATAAAAACCAATAAAAATGACTTTGTTTATTATATAAAATTATATTTCTGTATGAATTGTGATAGATTTGAATTATCATATTACTTATTTTTAAAAAAATATTTGTTACTCTTCTAGTAAACTTTGTTAAATAATTGTTAAAAAATTTCTGAAATTAATGCCTTTATGTTTTTGGTTTTCTGTTCTATGAATTTGCAATGTGTGTGAAAGACTTGATTTCATCATAACTTTGTGCTTTAAACAATTTGTAAATGATCTCAGCAAGATTATTTAAATTAAGGTAGATTAGGCATATACATTTATATTTTCTCTGTTCTTCACAGTCACAGTTCATAAAGTCCTTACAAACCTGAACTAGATTTAGAAGTGTAACAGTTAATTTATATACATGAGGATGTATAAGTTTGTGATTGTATCTCCAGATAGTTTTTTGGGTAGTGCAAGTATCAAGATCACCTTTAAAGTCTGTTCACTGCACTTTATATTTACCGATTGGAAATTAGTTTATAGGTCACTAGATTCATGATTTTATATAGCTAAAGGTTTGATGATAATCAACATGTATTATGATCCCAGTATTTTTGCTGCTATGATAGATTATTTGCACTTTATTATGTGCATGAAGACAATTGTTTTTATATTATGCCCTAAGTTTGACAATGTCTAAATAATTAGGCCACATTGTGATATTGAACCTCCTTTAGACCGAGTTACCAGGGATGACAATTGATTACTCATGTTTAATCTTGGTGATGTAACTTATAATTCCTATAATAACTTATTTTTCTATGCCGATTTCTCTCATGATGCTTTATAGTTGTTAGTAAGTTCATTCTAAATGCTAATTAAGATAATTATGATATTCAGTGAGGATGATGATTGTCATCTTCCCATGTTAACCCCTATAGTCATTCAGTTTCAAATGATGTCTCAACCATGGGTGTGGTCATAACCAAGCTATGATGGACAGTACACAAAATGTCACATAACTTAAAGTTTAAATATAATTACACCTCTTCACTTTTAAGTGAGTAAGACATACAATAAAACATGTTATGATTTAACTTTATGTATACATTTTTAGATACATCTAATATTTATATATATTTTTTGATAAATTTCAGACTTCTATTCTATCACACCTTCCTGAAATATATCCACACACACATACACACACACACATATATATATATATATATATATATATATATATATATATATATATAAAGCATAATAAATTTTTATTACTAATATATGTATCAATTGCTTGAGATGAAGTGGAGAACAATGGACTGAAAAATACTGACTTCAGATTCCTCTACTTATATATAACAGATTATATATATATTATATCAATACACAGAATAAATAATCTGATGTCATGCATGCAATGGGCTATAATCAACTGGATTGCTTTTATACATTTTACAGAAAAATGAAAGTGAAATTAATTTGGGAAAGATGTGTAATTTTTTCATGCATAGAAAAGCAAAAAGTAGTTTTGCAAATACGTTTCTTATTTTATAAACATGAATGAGAACATGGGCATAGGCTTAATCCCAGTATTATTAAAATAGACTATGAAGAATCAAATGATAAAAACAACAGACATAAGGTAGATTGATTCAATGCCAGATGAATATGTGATGAATTAGAATACAAATAGCATTCAAATAAATAAACAATGAAATTCTTAAATGTAGTTATTGAAAGTTAATATGTTACAGTTTATTAACCATAGATAGAATAATAATGTCTTGAAAGTATATAATGATATAAAGATTAAATTATATAATCAGTTACAATGTTAACTATGTCATATATAAATTTTATTAATCTTGTAAAAACGCATCATATGATTTGGTTGAAAATTATTTTTTAATTTTTTTAATTCTACACCACAAAGTAATACGTCCTAATGAATATAAATATAATAAAAAACTATGCTTTAAAAGAAAATAGTATTTCTTAACTAAAAAATGTTCAATATTTTATAGTGGTGATAGAGATCATTTGATAACAAAATTCCATAGAAAAGCATTAGAAGAGAAAATACAGCAATAATTTAAAGCACTATAGTGCGGTTTAAAGCCCGTGATAAAGAAATGTTAAAAAGGAAAGAGCTTATAAATCAAGCAAAACGTATTAATATTTAAAAGCAAAAATTAATTAATAAAACAAATTTAACAGAGAGGTGTTCGTAATAAAGTTTAATGAACAGGAAAATTAATAACAGTATGAAAAGTCAAAAAATACATCCTTAATTAACGACAAAACATTATAGTTGTTTCATCTTATTTTTCTTAGTTTAACATATAATCAAAGTAATACCCTATGATTCTCTAACACATTACTCTTAAATAGAAAATTTATCTTTTTACTCCAGTTTTACACTTAGTATAAGTTTCACTATCAGTAGATGTCAGATAGCGGTGCTTAAAAAAAACTCCTATCCAGTGCTATTTGTATCCCTAGAATAGTTTCTACGTTGTAACTTTCATCAGTGCAGTCAGAATGTACTGCAATACATCTATAAGACTGTTTACTGATAAAAGCCATAAGGTTAAACTAGTCTGGTGATACATATAGCTATTTATTAAGCATAACCATCTGACACATTTTGCTTACTCAAACAGACATTGTGTAGCAGAATTGGCATAAGAAATAATTTGCTACATTTAATATATATAGTAGAAGAAATACTTTACTCTATTTATTCTTTTTCATAGTTATCCATTATAGAAGTAAATTACCAATCTACACTACATGGGATGACCTTATGTCCAAATCTTTGCTCCAGTTTTTGACTCATACTATTATATCCTTGAAAGCAACCTCTATATTTTTCATTTTATTGAGATAGTAGGCTGGAAATTTATAATAAATCTAAAGTTTTTATCTGTAAAGTTGTATAAATCTCATACTCTGACAGGAATTTTTATTCGAATATATATATATAAAAGATACAGTTTATCATCATAAAATTTATAATCATTATTGATCTCTGCAAGATGGTTTCTCCAAATTTGATCCAGTTTTTCTGATTCTTAGCTATTCTTTTCTGCAACACACTACCAAACTTTCTTATTCCATCCATCCATCTCATATGTGATCTCTTTCTGGGCATTTTACAATCATTTGGGATCCTTAAGATTTCAACTACCCATATATTACCATCTCTTATAATAATATGTCCAGCCCAGCTCCATTTTAACCTATTATTTCATTATAATATTTTATTTTTGAGCTCTTTTTATTCTTCTTAACATACAACTCTCCATACTTTATTGAGCTGGTCTGAAATTTTTCTATTGCTCTTTCACTAAGTGTGCAAATACCAAATCCATAAGTAAAAACTAGTAAAATACATTTATTGAAAACTATTCTTTTCAAATAAATAAATATTTTTTTTTTTCAATATTAAGTTATTTTTGTCAAGAACACCCCATCCAAATTTGATTCTATGACTAATTTTATCTCTTATATTTATAGGTGTTAACTTTTCCTAATTCATAATTTTTAACCTTTCTTTTCTCCTTTTATTTTTAGATCAAATTTTTAATAATTCTTACATTTTCTGAAGTTTTGAAATATTATTTGCAAAAACAATGAAAATAACTGCAAAATATACTTGAAGTAAATAAATGCTTAAGGATATTTTATCTTTTCAAAGTGACTGTTGAATACAAGCTAATAATTTTATATTTTAAAGATGCATATAATTAAAAAAATTGCTGCTGCGGGTGCTGGCTTATAAAAAGTAAAAGATGAAATAATGAAGATAAAGAAGTCCTCATCAAATACCTGGAACAAAAACAAAATTAAAGAAATTGATGAATTTCAAGTGACGAAATTAGCAAAGAGAAGAGAAAAAATTAAAGAATGAAATACAGACAAGCTATGAAATCGGAGAAACTGAGACAAACATAAACAAAGGCAAAAATGCATGATGACAGAAAAATCAGATATTACCATTTTAAATATTGGCAGCTTTTGTATCAAAATTAAATAATATACATCCTCATTTGCTTGTCATTTATTTTGAGGACTTAATTTTTATGTTCTAACATCTATTTAATAATTATAAACAACGTTTTTATTTGGAAATCTAATAATGTATATATTTAAACTTACATGGTGCTTTTTCAATCATCATCATCATTAACATTTTCAACAATTATCGATCCTATTGCAGAATAAAGATTTCTCCAAGTTCAATCTAAATTCTTCAATCTCTTCTCCACATCACTCCAGAACACTTTTTTTTTATTTTATCTATCCATCTCACTTGTGGTCTCTTTCTTGGTCATTACAGTTTTTTCAAATCTAGTTTAAGATTTTAACTATCCATCTATTATCATCTCTTCTAACAATGTGTCCAGCTCAATTTCACTTTACCTAATTGTTTTCTCACTCATGTATTTAGTTTTCAATCTCTTCTTGTTACTCCTAACATTCATCTCTCCATCCTTCATTGAATGGTCTGAAGTCTCGGTATTGCTCTTCTGTTAAATGTCTATATCTCATATCTATAAGTATGAACTGGCCAACACATTTATTAAAAAAACTTTCTTTTCATATGCATAGGCGTATTTCCTTTTAATATTAACTTATTTCTGTCAAACGCATTCCAACCAATTTTAATTCTATGATTAATTTTATCCATTATGTTTCCATCTGTAGTAATAATTTGACCAAAATATTTATAGTTGTTAACTTCTAATTCACCATTATCAATCTTTATTTTTATCTTTTGAGAAAATCCATTGAACATTACTTTAGTTTTTTTATCATGTATATTTAGTCTTACTTTTCATCTGATAACTCTTGCAACATTTCTTGAAGCTCTAAAGCATTATTTGCAAAAACAACATCATCATCTGAAAAATCTAGATGATTTAAATAATCTCCATTAACTTTTACTTTCTTAGCATCTCATTTTAATCCACAAAATACTTCTTGCAAAACTACTGCAAAAAGTTTTGGAAAAATGGAGTTACCCTGCCATATACTCCTCTCAATCCTAATCTTTCTAGTATCATTGTTTTCAATTGTTGCTCATGAATTTTTATAAATATTCTTCAGAATATGACAATATGATGCATTTATATCTTAATGGTCCAATGCTTTAATCACTGAAGAAATGCTTATAGAATGAAATGCCTTTTTATAATTACAAGTTCAAAGCATCATATTTATTGTTCTTTTTTATAACTTCTCTAAATTTTTGGATATTAATCATTGTACTAAAGACACTTGTAAATCCAACTTGTTTTGGTAGGTTAAAATCCACAAGTTTGCTATAGATGAATTGTAATTCTTAGTCAGTCAAACTGCATGATTTAAGTAGAAATTAAATTAGTATTCTATGAATATTTTAAAAATTCTGCCCACTTGAAATCCACACACCATCAAATGATGCAATAGCAAACTGTGAAATGCTCGAATTCACAGAAAGTGTCACAAAGCTCAAAACAAGACATAATATTTCTGTGCAATGCCATCAAGCAGCCTGAAATAGCTAAGATAAACAAACTGTTTTCTTAGCCATAAGTTAGGCCCAGGAAATGGCATTTGTAGCTGTTTTTGATTGGTAACAATGCCCTCAAGTGGCCAAGTTCAGCTATGTAATTAGTACCTAAAATTCTTACCAATATTAGGACAGTGTTTTACATTCTTTAGATTTTTATTGACCTCTAACTTTTTTACTAATTCACAATTATATTTTCTTGTATTTTTATCAACTTTTTCACACCATTTTACAAAATCCAAAATATTCAAACTTTTTTAAATGTGTCATTTTTATACATTTTTATATTCTTATAAGTATTATTTTTATATCTTCTCCTTTACTTTTTTTGCATTCCTTCATATATTTATATATATTACTTTTTATAAATCTCCACATTAAAGGAATTGTATAAAAAAAAATTGCATTAGTGTATATGTGAAGATTTATAAAGAGTATTATATTTCTATATTCCTTCTTTTCTTTATAAATTGTCGTCTCAATCAAAATTTTACTGAGCAATTGCTGATTTTTAGTACCAGTTATATTTATTGCAGTATTTAAAAGCATATCAGTTATCTCCCTATTGATTTCATTCAAATTTGGATCATGTTCAAATTCTGTTCATATTTGAAAACAATTTGCAAGTTGTAGTTTGAATTTATTATAATGTTTCTGAAGATCAGGAATATCTATTGTGAATACTGTTTTTCTTAATAATTTTTGCTTCTCTAATTTTGCAGTAACACATATCTTACATCTTACTAATCGATGATCACTTCCTGCTGTTATAAGAACATTACAATCTTGAAATACATATTTTCTGTTAGTAAAAATATATTCCAATTCTGCTATATCTTCAAGTTGATGCTTTCATGTCCATTTTTGTTTAAAATTTTTCTCAAAATAATGATTTATAATATAAAGTTTTTCTTTTTCTTTAAACTCCATAAGCCTATGTTCTTTATCATTTTTGTTACCATAATCAAATTTGCCTAGACCACTTTCATACTTTCATTTGTTTATGAAAGTCCCTCATATCTATTTGAAAATGTTGTTTGATCTGATCAAAAGCCTTTTGCACATTCATATAAAAATCCTTTACGTTTTCATCACAATGAGAAGAACTTGGGGCATAAATTTTAATTATCTGCATTTGGTATCTACCATTAAGTTGAGTACTTAATTTTGCCACTCTATCTAATACACCATAAATCTCCATTATGTTATTCTTCCACCTTTTATTTATAATAAATCTTACTCTACTTGTACTTCAAATGTTTGTGCATTTGTAATAGAGTAAATGTCCACTTTTTAAATCAAATATTTCTTCACCTTTTCTTCTAACTTTACAAAGTCCAATAATATCTCATTTAATATTAGATGCTCTTTTTCAAATTTGTGTAATCTTTCTTTGCTTGAAAGTGATTTGCAGTTATAAATACTTAAATAAAATATTGTAATCAAATGGCAGCCTGGGTCCACAATCAGGAAATTCTTAGCACTTTCACAGCCTCCTGAAAATAAGGACCATTATTTAGTTTTGTCTGTCATAATTATAAAAATCAATTAAGAAAAAAAAGATCATTTATACACCCACACTCATTGTGGCTTCTAGAAGACGCAATTGACATTTCAATTAAGAACTATCAGGCAATCAAGAAGAAAAACCTTGGTGTTTCTTGGTCTCAGACTCAGAGATAAAACCTATCAATTCACCACCCTGGATAATAAGTGTTGGTGAGGAGCCCAACCACATTCATATACTATATAAATAATAACATAGCAATAACAGTTGCAACTATAAAATTTACAAATTTGCCCTGCTCAGTTTCTTTAAGGCCTCATAGATCAAAAGGTCTCCAGCTAATATTAAAAGAAAAGAGATCTATATGTTTGAAAGGGAAAGTTTATCAGTTCTCACATATGTATATAAGAATTAGATACTTACTAGAAAAACAATTCAGAGATTTCAGACCACATAGCAAAATATGAAGAGATGCATACTATAAATAACAAGAAATTATATATGTATATAGGTGATAAAATAAACAGTTATTACTAACACCATTTAAAGCATTAAGAGAGCTAAATGACGCTGGCTAGGAATATTGTTACGATACATGATACTAAATAGATAACTGAGGTTTTAAATTTAACCGCATGTGAGATGGATGAATGAAATAAGAAAGTTTGCTAGTGTGATGTGAAGAGAGATCACACAAATTGGATTAAGCTTGAAGACATTTTTATCCTGCAGCGGGTCAATAACAGCTAAACATGCTGATGATATATATATATATTAAATTACGTAATTACGTATTATTAAGCAATGATGTGATTAATTTCTAATCTAGTAAAATTTCAAACCTTAGTATTATTTAAATATAATGAAAACTTACTTACCTGGAAATTCCAGGAAATTTTATTCGATTTTCTTAATTAGATTACAAATTGTCCTTACAGGTATAATGTTTTAAACATCCATTGTATTTACGTCTTTGAACTATTATTTATTTTTGACATAAAGTTGTTTGAAGGACATTATTGTATGTATCAACCGTTGCTACATTTAAAACGTTGCCTTTTAACTTTTCAATTTGATATCACCCGCAAGAAAGACTTTTAAAATGCAAAACACTTTCAAACAAGAGTTTTCTTTTTTCTTTCTGTAATTAATTGCTATGTAAAATGAAGGGGAGGTTTATTGTTCCATTTGACTAATAATGAAAAATTTAACTTATATTTAATGGTAATGTTAAAATATATGATTCATGATAAATGCATATCTTTGATTACAATTAGTGACGTTTTGAAAAATTGTAATATTTATTTTCAATTTTTATATTTCTTAGACTAATAATTTTTTGGCACACAGACGTAGTTTGTGACTGCTTTAGCTTAGGAAAGATGGAAAATGAAGGATGGAAAAGTGTTGAAAATATAGGAAAGATTTCTAAGAATAAAATCAATGATAATAACAACAGCTAAAAATTATGAGAATACAACATGATTGGAAGGTTGGAAACAGAAAAAGAGAATATATAGAAATAAGAAAATAAACTTTACTATAAAAATAATGTTTTTTTTTTTAATTATAATAAATATCATCATCATCAAATAGTTTATTACCAAATTCACCACTTCCTTTATTTTCCTATAATACCTTATATAAATGCAATTTATCCACTCTACTTTGAACACTTTTTTAACAAAAAACCTGTTATTGTATAAATATGTGTTCTTTAAAATTTTAAAACTAAAAAAAAATACATGTATGAATACCCAATCTTAAGTTTCAACTGTCCTGCAGTCTTTTCAGAGCCATTAATTTAAAGTAAAAGTGGCTCTGAAGAAGACTGCAGGTCAGTTGAAACTTAAGATTGTGTATGCATATATGTACAATAAAAGATTTTTGCTAAAAAGTGTCAAAAGTAGAGTGGACGAATTGCAAATAGTTTATTGTTCAGTAGTTCATAAAAAGTTTGAGCACTGTTTAAAATGATAACTACAACCATGATCCATGTCCCTTGAGTCCAGTATCTACCACCCTATCACTGAATCAAACCACACAGAATAATATTATATTTAGAACAATGAAAACTTATTGTGAAATACTGGAACTCATTATATCAAATGTAAAAATGTATAAGTTAATAGATCTAAATATATGATAATTAATTTATATATATATAAATCATGTGATAACAGCCCATGGTTTTTTATACTGCATCTTCAACGTTAGTCAAGACAGCCTCTATAAGCCAAAGATTTTTTTTTTCTGTTTTAAGAATTTAAATTTTTTAAGCATCAACATTAAGACCTTTGGGCAAGATTCATTAGTGTCACTGAGATATTGTCTAATTTATTTTTAAATAGCAAATCATGCACTTTAAAATTTAATTCTTTAATTTAAAAAAAAATCCAAAGACATGTGTATAACTGAACAGTAGCAATATCAAAGTACATTAATTCTGTCTTTATGTCTTTGATTGGATTGTCTTTTATAATCAATTTCTACACTATTTATGAAATTATTTTGAGAAAATTTATGGTATAACTAAAAACTTGATTTTTTTTTTATGAAGTTTATTAAAATTTATGGTTTATGATGATTTTTACACAATAATTATACAATAATTACTTAAAACCAAAAAAATACATGTATAGACTTTGATTTTATTTGTATATGTTTTATTTTTAAAAATAGAAGGTACTAATTTGACTTTAATGTTACAAAGAAAAATATGGTAGTAAATTAACTATACCTTTTTCCATTGATCACATAACTTCAATATTTGTCAAGATTGATGTTGTGATAGGAATTTTTGAGATATTTTAAAAATTACAAAATAATTTTAATATGTCCTGAGGGTGTACATTTAATATTAGTCAGGAAGTATCAATAAACAGAAATAAATGTAACACAACTTTAATAACAAAAACAATTTATTTAATACTAATAAATAAAAGTGATAAGTAAATGGAAATTCCATAAGAATAAATAGTCTCTATTATTTATCTTTTAGTTTGCATGTTTAGTTTCTCATGCAGACAAGATAATATTATAACAATATTATGGGTTTGTATTACAAAGTCTCTTTAACACATATGTGCTTGTTGGATATATATATATATATATATATATATATATATATATATATATATATATATATATATATGATAAATAAAATGGCAAGTCTGAAATCATTTTCACATCGCAATGATAAATTATGTAAATATAAAAGTGATAAAATTTTAAATCTTGAACTCTTTGCTAATGAACTTTTAAAGGTTGTTTATGATAAAAACCAAATTTTGCATACAGTAAATTCATTTAATAATAAGAAGAGTATTTGCAGTGTTACTTTAGATAATAAAAAATGGATATCTATGTTGTTTATAAATAACATGCAATCTAAATTAATTAAGAATATATTTAAAGAAAAGTATAATATTTCATTTGATTTTCCTCCAAATGTTAATTGATTGATTAATAATTCTATGAGTATAATTCCTAAATTGCAAAGAAGTAATATAATTTATCAGATTTCATGTGGATGTCAGAAATTATATATCGGTGAATCAAGATGTTCTGCGGGGAAAAGATTGAAGGAGCATCAATTATTATATAATCGAATTAAAAATAATGCAAATAGTCAATTTAATACAGCTTCAGTATTCTTTGACCATGAAAAGACTTGTAATTATAGATTTACATTTAATAGTAGTGAAATAAAAATATTAATAAAAGAAAGAAATCATAAAAAGAGGAAAATTAAAGAGGCAATTTTGATTGATAAATATAAGGATGATGTTATTAATAGGCAAGTTGCAAATATGTCCCTACACAACTTATGGAAATATATGTAACATTAAGTTTAAAAAATTTGAAATTCAGTTAAAGCTGATGAGGATTACCATGTAATCAAAAGCACTACAAAAAATTTAAACAATAATATTGTATTTACAGTTAATTTATATATATATATGTAATATCAAATAATAGAAGTATAATAAAAAAAATCCACTAGAATAAAACTACAAAATTTTAAAAAATGCCTATATAAAATTAAAGATTAATATCCTTTGCTATAGCCAGCTTCAGCATATTCTGCCATCTTAAGTAGCAATATGTTAATATTTAATATATATATCATCATCATCATCATCATCAACCATTATCAATACACTGCAGGATGGTCTCTCCAAGTTTAATCCATCTTCTCTGATCTTTAGCTTCTTTTTTCCACAACACCCCTGCACATTTTCTTATTTCATCCATCCATCTCACATGTGGTCTCTTTCTGGGTCTTTTAAAATCTCTTGGAAGCCAGTTTAAAATTTCAATTGTCCATCTAATATCATTTCTTCTAGCAATATGTCCAGCCCAACTCCATTTCAATCTTTTAATTTTTTCAATAAGGTCAGTAACACCTGCTTGTTGTCTTACCCATACATTGCGTTTTCGATCTCTTCTTGTTACTCCTAACATACATCTCTTCATACTCCTTTGAGTGGTCTGAAGTCTCTGTATTGCTCTTCTATTAAGTGCCCAAGTCTCAGATCCATAAGTAAGAACTGGTAAAACACATTTGTTAAAAACCATTCTCATAGGCATATTTCCTTTTAGTATCAAGTTATTTCTACCGAAAGCACTCCAGCCAAGTTTAATTCTATGATTAATTTCCTCTATTATGTTTCCATCTGTATTAATAATCTGACCAAGGTATTTGTAACTGTTAACTTCTTCTAATTCTTCATAATCAATCTTTATTTTCATATTTTGAGCAAATCAATTAAACATTACTTTAGTCTTTTTAACATTTATCTTTAGTCCTACTTTTCTACTTTCATCTTCTAACTCCTGCAACATTTCCTGCAGCTCTGAAGCATTATTTTCAAAAACAACTACATCATCCGCAAAATCTAAATGACTTAAATACTCTCCATTTACTTTCATTCCTTTAGTTTCCCATTTTAATCCACAAAATACTTCTTGCAGCACTGCTGTAAAAAGTTTTGGAGATAAGGAGTCACCTTGTCTTACACCTTTCTCAATGTTGATTTTTCCAGTATCATTATGTAATCTAATTGTTGCTGTTGCATTTTTATAAATATTCTTTAAAATATGACAATATCCTGGATCTATACCTTGATGATCCAATGCTTTAATCACTGAAGAAATGTGTATAGAATCGAATGCCTTTTCATAATCTACAAATCCAAAACATAATGTCAACTCATATTCATTTGTCCTTTCTATGACTTCTCTCAATACCTGGATATATCTGTTGTACTAAAACCACTTTTAAATCCAGCTTTTTCTTTTGGTTGGTGGAAATCCAAAGTCCTCTGTAGACAAGTTGTAATTATCTTGGTGTATATATATATATATATATATATATATATATATATATATATATATATATATATAATAACTGATAACTACATTTTTTATTTTTAAATTTTACAATAATAATAGACTTGAAACATGGTTACAAAAGCAGAGGATTTAATATGGTCAATATCTTACATATTAATTATACCAATGGGTAGACTGAGATTCTCTATAAATACACATACTGTGGACATCTTTCAAGACCATTTCACTATATAACTGCTAAAAACAAAATACCTCTTTTGTGGATACTTTTATTTATATGGAGGATAGACACCTGGGTGCCATCCAGTCAATTTGCCTGGAATATCTGCAAAAGATTGTGGATGCTTTAAGTACTTGATTCCACACCTAGCTCAAATAAACAAGAAAATTACCTAACTTATGCTATCAGACAATGTATATTGTAACACAAACAATATAATTGACAATTTTTATTTTAATAAAATGTTATATAATGAAGTATGGAGAGAGAGATAATTTTTGCCAATTAACAAATTAAATTAACATTTATTTATAAAAAACACATTATAACAATAAGAAAAATAAAAACTAATTACAGAGTTATTCAGCATAGTTAAATGTAACTTAAACTAGGTAATAAGAATTTTATCATTTCTAATTTTATGGAAGTTCATTAAGAGAATGAAATCTTACCCATGTATATCATTTACATCTAGATTTTAAATTAAATTCTATATTGATATAGATTTTTCTATATTTTTACTAGAGTGATGACTTCTGTCTCCTTGATAGTTTCTAGAATTCATGAATGATTTTTTGAACAGTTTCCTAGTTCTTTTAAAGGCTTGTTACTTCTTTTTGGGGTAGTATATATCTTCATGGTCTAATTCAGTGGTAGTCTTTAATAATGATGGATATGTCTCAGCAATGGTAGGCCAAGGACTTCTTTCACATTTCAATCTATCAAATGCACAGAAACTGGCGATGAAAATCAAATGAACACCCCATTGCAACTTTACCACAGGGTAATGTCACGGACATTTGCATAAATAACTATATATAGCTGAAAGACAAAGTATTGTTCTCAATGAAAATCTGTAAAATTCAGCAGGTGATAAGTCAGTAGAAATGAATATAACTAGCAACTGCTGAATCAAATTAACAAGGTCAGAATCAAAATAACAGCAGACTAATTCTAATAAAAATTTAGTAGTCTATATTCTTGATAAACCATTGTCTGGCCTCACTCACATCATTAATAAGTTTCAATCTTCTTTTTTCTAATTAATTAATCTGTTTTAAGTTTTAATTACAACATTAATTATAGGATTGATTATCTAATCAGTTAGATAGAATACTGTTTTCAGTAAAACATAATCCCTTCTTCATTAGACATTTTACAAAATTATTCTAATTTTTGATTAGATCATATTTTTCTCTAATTAAATAATTTTAGACAATAATTCTGTACAATTATTTACATTACAATTCTCTTGTTCTTTTTTCTTTGATTTCTTTACAATTAATATTTTAATTTAAATTATTTCATCAATTAACTCTATAATCTTTAAGGTACCTTTAGACAATTAGTTTTTTGATCATAACATTTTGGAATTTGTACTTTTATTTAAAAGACAAAATTACTCCCTATAAATAGTAAATTTAATCAAAATTCTTAAACTACATTATACTCTAATTATTTTTCCTCTTCTATTTTTTTAACTCCAGATTCAGATACAGAATTTTATTTTTCCTTTTGTTTCATTCCTGACTTTTGATCTATTCTAAACTCTCCTTATTCTATTTATTAGCTGACTGTCTTTTTCATTAATAATAAAAAAAGTACATTATTTTTATACATTTTTTATCTGAATATCTTATGTAACACATATTTACATATTTGTTACAATATATATATATATATATATATATATTGTAACAAATATATATATATATATATATAAGTATAGCTTTCAGAAAATTCTTTAGCAATTTAATACTGGCCTTTAACAATACCATTTCTGTAAATGGATTATTAGGCATTACATTAGTTCATCACATGATCACCATTTCTTATGCTTGTTCATAACTGTTATTAAACTCTCCACCCAGTAGTGCCACTCAGTGCAAGCCAGAGTAATCAATGGATGCCAGAAGGCTTGTGCATAAAATCCCTCACTGATGAAAGCCACAAGCTAGAAACTAGTCTGGGGATATTGGATGAGTAGGCACTAGATAGGGATTTTATGCACAAGCCTTCTGAAATCCATTGATTACTCTGGCTTGCACTGGGTGGCACTACCATAGGCAGAGTTTTGCATGTTTCACTACATTAGTTCTTGCACAACTACTATATGTTTACTGATATTGTGCTGCTCTAGTATGTTGCTATCAGCCTAGTTTGTCTGAGTTTTTTTTATATATTTGATCATTTGCATGCAAGAATTAATTTACATATTAGGGTATATATTTTAATTGAAAATTATTATGATTTGCATGTGTAGATTTTTTTAAAGTTAAATTTACATAATTAATAAAAGAAACAATCTATGTATACGCACATTCCCTTACCTGCTTTAGAAATACTGTTCAACAATCACATATATACCCATAAATCCAGTGGGTGATTTATGAATGAGTAAAAGTTTTTCTTCTTCCTCTTTTGAAATAGTTTTAGTTTGTTCTTTTTTGCTCACTTATTTGATCTATATTCTGATCATTTATTTCATTCAATCACTCTCATTTTCCAATCAGCTAACAAAATATGTTTCCACTTTACTTCTTATATATCTGGATTTTTTCATCCATTGAAACATTACTATCATAAACATCAAAAGCTAACACTTTTAGATGAGGATTTAGAGAATTTATATGTCTTATTAGTTCTTTTAAATTTTTCAGTTTTAATAATCATAATTGCTTTGACAAAGTTTACAATATTACTGCTGCTGTTCATTTTTTTGCACAACATTGGTATCCACATGCTCTCTCCAACAGTTATTTTTTCAAACATGGTTGAAAATAATTTAGTGAGATGAGTGCAAAAATATGTGCATTAATAACTCTACTCATGTTTCATTTATTGCTGCACATGGAATAACATGTTGATTAAGCATAGCTTCAACTAGCACTTTCAGTATATCCTTATAAGTTTTGCTCAATGTATATTTTAAATGTTTAATGACTTTCACGACTACATCATTCCTTTCAGGATAATAAGATAAAATAAGAATATATTTTATTCATTTATCCTCTCAATCAAGAGTTTTCAAAATGGTTGATATTAAGGTCAATTTGAACTTTCTAGGGGTCAATAGTTTCAATAAAAAAAATTTGGGAGTCAATTACGGCAAAAATTGACTCCATTACTACTTCTATTTGTTTGTTACTTCAAAATATCTATGATTCCAATGGGTTCCTAATTAAGAAGTAAAATAATTCCAAAAAACACTTTTTTGATAAAAATACATTACATACCAAACTTGCAAACAAAAAGGTAAAATGTGTCATTAAAAGAATAACACATAAGAATGCATGAAAATACATGTAGCACAAACATATCTATGCATTGTCTTATTGGAAAGTACCAAAGTGAGTGCAGACATGAAAAGTTGTTGCATGTCCACACTTGCTCACAGTGGGACGAGACAATATTCAATATTAGCAGAATCTATTACTCTTGTACAGCCATGTTTTCATAAAACACTATAAATTAGTTTATTTGATATAACATACTTATTTGTGATTTGAACTTTGAATCTAATTATTTATCGAAGAGCAATATTACAAAAAAAAAAAAAAAATCAGAAGACATTATTTTTATTCAAGTCTGAACAAAAATCTTCTTTTTCCAATCAGTACATAGTTTAGTATTTTTTTATCATAGGGACTGTCAAAATTTGTTGTTAATAAATGATTTTATTTCTTATGATAATAATATGACTGAACCCAAAAAAAAATGTAGACAGTACAGCTTGGACTATTTGAACCTAAGATTTTCCCATCATTATCAAACAAACATTTACCAATTTGTCTCATATGTGAAAAAGTCTTTAGCATCAGTACTATGAAACCATCAAAACTAGCAGATCACTTGAGCAGAATTCATCCTGACAAAAAAAAAGAATTGTCATACTTTCAATCACTTAAAGATAAAGTATTTTGAATTTGAGGGCATCAATTTTATGAAGACAGCCTTTGATGTTAAAGAACGTTGGATTTTGAATTGAATGATATGGTCTATTTAGTTTGGAATATATAGGTAGTATCTTTAATTGAATTTTATTTGAAAAGGTCTATTTGTTAATAGATGAAATCATGGTTGTGAAAGAATTTTAGTAAAGTTTAGTTTTCTTGGCTAGTACTTTAATGTCATGTGAATTCTTATTTAATTCATTATTACTAGTATAACGTTAGGCAGTATTTAATATATATATATTCTAGAATATTTTGATATATATATATATATATGTGTGTGTGTGTGTGAGCATAGCTTTCAGAAATTCTTCTAACAATTTAATATCTGCCTTTAACCAATAATACTATTTCTTCAAATGGATCATTAGGCACTACATTAACCCTCATGCAGTTAGTGTCTCTTAATGGTATTGTGCTGTTCTCCCATGCTGTCATTAGCCTAATTTGTCCAGGATTTTTATATGTCTGATTATTTGCATGCAAAGGCTAATTTACATATTTGGCTGTGTATTTTAAATACAAATTATTACGATTCACAAATGTAGATTTTTCTAGAGTAAAGTTCATTTCAGATAATTAATAAAAGAAACAATCTATACATATTTACAATGATTATGTAATGAACTTTATTTATAATCCATATAATATACTTATAGACATTCCATATTTTAAAGCAAAATGTTATAGATTTATCAGAGATTACATTTATTTATTTGCATTTTTAAAATTAATTTAACATAAAAAAATATGCTGTTGATTTTCTGAAGACAGTTTTTCAGCAGATAACTGAATGGCATTTTACACCCTTTATTCTCAATAAAAACTCATGTTTCAATATTTGCAAAGTTCAAATACAATTTTTAGATTTTTTAAAATTTGTAAACATATATTTCTTTCAAATCAAGTACAATTTATTAAATTCTGAAATAGAATAATGATTGAAATATTACAAAAAATGTCAACAGATATAGGAATGTACCTATCATAGTATAGAAAGGCTAATATAGACATGAAAGTGGACTGTTGGATTGTATCAAGTTGAAATTTTTATTCTTCAGGAATTTTAAATAATCCATTAAACAGGCATATCCTTTGAGGACCAAAAAACAACAGGCCATGTGTTTAAACCCACTATAGCAAGGGCACTGTGCACTGGATGTAATAATATGAAACAAAAGCTAAAGGAGGCCAAACTGAAAAGAATCGTGCTTTGCAATCTTTGGAAAATGATCTTTATGAAAGAAAACGTGGAATAAATTTTGCATAAATTATAGCTAAACTTCACTTAAAATTTCAATGTAAGCCGACACTCCCAAAATAGGCTATGAATATGGAGACCTAAGTTCTCTGAAAGTGCTAAGCCATATAATTCTTCTCTAATAATACTAAGCTTCACTTTTTTACATAAAGTGCAATTTAAAACTAAACAGGTATATATAATCTGTTTTTAAAGTAGACTAATAAGATACTATGAAGATTAATGTATATATATATATATATATATATATATATATATATATATATATATATATATATATATATATATTGTGACCTTTTATTTAGGTCCCTGGATTAAATAATCCAAAATTTTAAATGACAATATATTTGGCATTAAAATCTTAATGAGTGACTTTCAATAAAGACTGTTTTGGATGTACTAGGAAATTGCTTGAGTGGAGATGAGATTTCAAACCCAGTCTAGGCTCTGACAAGACTAAAACAACAATTTAAAAATATTGTTATTAATTGGGAGATAAATATATTGCTATTTTATTATTGTTGAATAGCAATTGAAATAAATAAATAATTAAATCAAATTTGTAAGCCTTGTAAAATGAATCATTACAGTACATATTTTTTATGTAGTAAATCTAAAGCTGTCTTGAATCATTATGGGTAGTTATTAAAACTGAAGCCAGAGGGGGTAATATTAATTATGCATACCAAGATTATTGGTTTAAATTACTCCCACAATTCATTGTAAAACAAGATATATATTATCTAAATAAAGTGTGGGGGGTTTGATTAAGAAAAACAAGAACTAAGCAACCACAGACCTCAACTCATCTAAAATAAGGAAGAAAAAAAAAGTTTAAAAAAAAAAAATCAAAAAATTTTGGAATCTAATTGAATGGAATTATAATATCTTGCTATCTAGAAATGATGGAATAAATCTAAAAAACCTTGCTATCATTGTAAACACCATTTCTCATACTTCATAGGATTCATACTGGAGAAGGAAATAAAAGCCATGGAAATAAGTCTTTATCTAAATAAGTATTGCTTCAAACCCAGGAAAATTCAAGAAAAAGTAAGCTTTTGCTTTTATGTTGTGTATATTTTTAAAATCTCTTCTTTGAAAATGATGCACAAATTATTTATAAGTAGATTAAAAAGTTGATAATGTTTGTATTTCACACGCTATTCTTATTATCCAGCAGAACAAGATTGTGCTTGTAAAGTAAAATATCAAAAAAAAAAAAAATTTGAGATAATTTGGAAAACAAGTGTTATGTATGATATATATATAGTAAATAAATTTAAATGTCATTTTTGAATTATCTAACTTTTAATAAAGTAAAAATAAAAATTATTGCGTGATTTTATTCTCTATTGTCTGCTGATTTTTATAACAGGAACTTATGTAATGAAAGAAATAATCAATTACCAATTAATTAAAATGCTAAAGATGTCAGTGATAATTGGATAAATTCTTTCTAATATTGATAATCACATCATACTTTGCCAATAAGAATGGAATGAAATAAATATTTACTTTTAAAGTTTTATTGAGAAATATATATCGTTGTAATAATGTTTTACAATATTAAAAATACGCCGACTGTTTAAAGATTGTGACATATATATTATCACAGAAGAAAGAATATGAATATGTTAAGTGTAATAAAATTCTACTCATTTTCAAAGAAAATTATCTGGATTTTAAAAGTAAATAAATGATTCTTGTTATACTTCATTTGAAACGCTTACAGAATAAATCAATAAAGGTTTAAAAAAAAATTTGTTTTGAAGATTACAATAACTTAAAGAATTATTCAGGAAAGTTATCTAGAGAAAAGTAGATACTTATCCTTTTTAAAGTTTGCTACAATTGGAAGTGTGAATTTTAATTGCCTTATTAATTATTGGTACAGAAACCATCAAATAACTTTGCCTTTGGAAGTAATGAATATTGCGTTATTATACATCCAACAGGATAATAAACATATATACGTGTTATATAAAACGTTTGTTCATCATAATATCAGTTATTATCATTTCAACTCACCAGGATGAAATAACTTAGATGAATTGTATAAAATTTAATGGAAGGAAACGTTTGTTTATTGTTTTTTTTTATTACTGCTGTGTTATGTATATTACTCATGTAATGTGTTATTTGGGAATTTTGTTTTTTCAAACATATATGTTTTATTGTGTCATGAAAAATATATATACATTGAGTTAAAGAAGAAAATGTGTAAAATATATACATCTATTACATGTATTTTATTTTTTTTTAGTTAGGGCGTTTATCTAGAGAGAGTTGAGAGAGATCTTTACTTCTCTCATATTTTAAAACAGATTTTAATGTATTTTATTAAAGGTAAACAAACAAAGATTTTGTCAAAGATACTAGAATGGCCAGATTATTTTCTTATATAAAAGAAAATTTGATATAAACCTTTTTCATTTTGTAATTTTGTATAGAAATGAACTTGTCCACTTTGAATACAAATACAAGTTTGATCTTTATTGCTTAAATACATTGTGCTCTCTTTAACAAAAGTATAGTTATCATTGTAAATAATTAATGATCATTTGATATCTGTTTTGTTTTGTCTATTGATACATTAATGGTTCTGCATTGTAATACGGAGTATGTATATCTCCACTGATATTGTTGGTATTGTTTTACCTTGCTATAATATTGAGAATGATTAGTGACAGTTTTTTAGCTGATAGGATGTTCCAATAGAATGACATCCAATAGATTAATATTTATATTGAGCATGGACTGATGGAGAGTCACCTATTGCTAATTCCATGAGAGAAAAGTTTAGTAGAGGCTAAGTAATAATTAATGCTTGTTAGCATAAATAACCCTAAAGAAAGAATATCCATGGTCTGAATTCTATTTTTTTCATGATGAGGCAAAGCCCACACACGTTTATACCCATAGAGAGGTAGTAGAATTATCCATATTATTATACAACTGTCATGTTGTTTTTATAGAGCCTCCCTTTTTAGTATTAAATCCTTCATGATGATATAGAGTTAGTTTTTCCACCATGTATGGTGAAGTATAGTAGTTCAAAACCATATGGCAAGGACAAAATAATGTTAGATTTGGGAACACTAATCTAGCTATAGTGTTGGCTTAATTGTAATAGTGTTTATTATGTTGTAGGATCATTATCAGTTATAGACAGATTAAACTAAGATTATTAATAATGGTAGAATTTTTAGATGTAAAAGCAAGAGATGCACACTGGCAGTGTGGATTCATCTTCATCAAATAATGATTTGACAATAGATTGGTAAGATCAGAAGTATTCAATAATTAAGTTGTGGACATAGGTAATGTTATAGTGAGATCTAGGTGTATTTGACTTTTGATGTTTATTCTTACTTTAATGCACCAAACCTATTCATTTCAAATTTGAATAAGTTATTAATTGTGCAGAATATGATAATTGCCCTTATCATATTCTGATAAAAGAAAGAGCTTTAGGAGAATGCAATACTTTATGAGTTTCTTTGAATTCTAAATTTAAACTTTGTGCATATCCTAAAGTTCTAAATATACTGTTAGTGGTAATTTAAGTGCTAGTCAGCTTAAATAAGTTTCATTATCCTATTCTATAAAATAAGCTAAACCGTAACAAGTGATACTTTAAATTTCATTTTATAAGCAGGTTGTATCATATTCTGAATATATAGTCAATGGGATACCAAGTATTTTCCCATCAATAAATTTTTTTAATATATTAGCTTTGTTTCATGCCATGTCTGTGAATTAAAAATTTGTAAATATTGTAAATAAAGTTTGTTGTATTTAAAAATTTATTTAGTTTCCTGTAATCTTATTGCTAATTACCACATATATACACTATTATTGTTATTGCTATCGACCTATCAGAAGATTATAAATTGAAATCATCATCGACCAATATAGTACTATTAACTATCTTATGCTATATCATAATAATTTTGGTAAGTCTTTTAATTTATTGGTACATCTAATGCATTATCACACAATAATCAAAATGTTAAAAATTTATAGTACATATTGTTTTAAGTAATAGATTAAAAGATAAATATAATATTGAATTAATTGATTTAGTTAAATCTGCAAAGCTATCCTTACTAATGTTGATCACATGGTTTATCATTATCTAATAACAGAAATTTGGTAAGTTATTGTTTTTTAATTATTAAAAAGTCATTCCCAGTCATAAATTTTAAAGTTTGTATTAGTTATAAAGTTTATGTGTAACTGCTAAATGTAGTTCTTAATTTGAGTTTAGATTGAGAGCTATTATGTGCATTAGGTTTGGGTAGTGGTAAAATCCCTCTTACTGACCCAAATATAGTTTGTATAATGATTTTGAGTGTTTGAACCCTGAGAAGAATTAATTGTTAAGTTTCAAAATAGAATTTGAATTTGTAATAAATTTTATATCTAGTTAATTATTATAGTTGGACTTGAAATAAATTACGTTCGCTGTTTTATGAAAGTCAACCAAACTTTAAGATGTAAATTACTTCTTTTGGCATAAAATGGATAGTTTGTTTTAACTTCATGATAAATATTCTGTTTGTGTCAAGCTTGGAATCCCTATTTTTAGTTAGCTTATCTTTTTACCATTTAATACCATATTAGTTTATAGTTTAAGATTTCTGTCTCCATCATTACATTGTTCTTCAATTTCATCTTGATCATTCTTTTTATTTATCCATTCTCATTTGATATTAATTCATTATCATAATTGATTAATCATACATTAATTTTTATTCTTTTATCATCTTAACTATTCATTAACTCTTATTCTATCATCATCTTAATCATTCATTACTCTCATACATCTTCATTCTTTTCTTTTCATTCTTAGACTCATTTCATTCCACTATATAATTATCACCTTTTTATCATCCATTGAGTCATCTACATCATAATTTACTTATCATTTCATTTATAAGTTTAATTTCATAATCATTCCAGACATATAATTATTAGTTATTTATTAGTTTGGTGAATATCACATTTAACTCATCACCTTTTGTTTGTGTGGATTTTAAAGCTGGTTTGACCAGAAGTTATTATCTTTATTAATCACCTTGTGATCTTCTTTAGATCTATAGTTTCATGCTAGTTTTATTCAATACAGAAATCATTTCGTTAGTTTTACATTTTTGTTTCTTCATGCTTATATTCTCGATAATGAGAGTATGTTAGGTTGCATATGAGAATTTAGTCGCTAAAACGTACGGCATGATTCGTTGATGACCAGATAGATCAGGGAGAAGGTTATAATATTAAAGAAAAAACTCTTTAATAAACACTATAATATACAATATTCCAATATAGAATATATATAAATAACAGCTATAACTATTTATGCCATCCTGATTAGCATTTAACAGTTAAAATTTAAAGGAAAAACAAAAAACTCATTAAAGTCACACAACATTATCATTTCCACATGAATAGCCAATTTTTAATAATTTATGAAGTAATTACATTGTCTGTCAAATGACACTTTGACCAACTTTCCATAATTTATGTATACTAATGCAATCATATTATTTATTTTATACATACAATTTATGAAATAAACATTATAATTTTTATTAGTATACATAAATTACAGAAAATTCGCCATTCATGCAGGAACGTTACTGTTGTGTGATTTTAATGAGATTTGTTTATTCTTTTTTGTTTTTAAAAATTAGAACAATTGAAGCAGTTCTGCCATCTAGTATAAACTTCAGTTATAAATAGATGTCAGATGATAGAGCTTTATAAATCCCTGTCCAGTAATGTCTTATTCAATATTCTCAGACAAATTTCTAGATTGTAGCTTTCATTAGTTAAAAGCTTTGTATTTGGGAGCATTGTACCTAGATCTTTTGGATCTAATACATCTTTTCTTCTACCAACCAAGTTTTACTTCTTTGCTATATTATCAAACTATTAGCACAAATTGACAAACATATTAATATTAACAATCTAAGTCAACTTACTTATATAGTCATATAAATCTAAAAACAATTTGCTATCTACATATTATGTAATTAGATTTTTAATAATCATAGGCAGCTCTATTTATTGGCCAGGATTGGTATAAAACCAATAAGATGTCACATGACTTCAAAGATAGAATTTGCTGCTGAACAGTATTGTGTAAGCATTATGTGAGAGGGAGTTATGAGATAGGAATTATTATTATTAGTCACTTGTGTAAAAGATTTATTAATAATATTAGAAGTGTTTATAATTATATTAATTAATGTGAAAGCTACTAAAAACTGCCACCAAGCTATATGTAAGCTAACCATCAGTAGATTCCACCTTAATTACATCTATATTCAATCTATTGCGATTGATATTTACATCCATTATATTATTATTACAATTTCATTTACTATTGTCAAACTCACTCTACTCACAATTTGGACATCATCCACTCAGATAATTACAATTATGATTATTATTAATCATTTTCTAAACCAGAGATTATCTCTAGCACAAATATAAACTTTAAACCTCCATTAAAGATTAATATATCTGATTTTGCATACATGGGATATATAAAACAACCTCCATACTTCCCCAATCTTTTTAAATTCCTGTAAATAAAGATATCATAAAAGACAAATGCCCCCCAAGATGCATTTCATGCTGAACCAGCACTTACCAGTTGGCTCAGGTCACTATATCCTATATATATTTCTATTATATGAAGAGTACTTATCTATAATAAATTGTTACATTTTTATTTACTATTGTCAAACTCACTCCGCTCACAACTTTGACCCATCCACCTCAATAAATACAATAATGATTATTACTAATCATTTTCTAAACTAGCAATTATCTCTAGCACAGATATAAACTTTAAAACCTCAGTTAAAGGTTAATATATCTGAATTTTTAATTTCATGTCGTATTTTAAAATTAAATATTATAATCTTTTTAAATTCAAATGGAAAAATGAATATTGAAACATACATCAGTGACTCACATAATATCAGATACAAGGATTCAGCTCTTATTCACATTGTTAAAACATTCTATGCTAAAATTAGAAACAAGCCTACTCAAGCTGATGAAAGCCCTGAATATTATTTCCATACATATCAGGGGTTATCCACAGTATAAACAAAATCTGTTGAAACATACAGTTAGTTTTATGCCATTCTCACCCTGAATTACCTGATTAACCATATGAAAGATAAACTGTACCCAGAGCAGGTTTCCCATGTTGTGTATAAAATTATATGCAACAACATAAACTGAAACATTATTTATTTTGGAGAATCTCATGCTATTCTCTCTATAAGAATCACACAGCATCCATATCAATACAATTGACCGAGACTAATACAGGTATTACATCTGTTTTCATTGAACATGAGTCTAAGCATGGTCACAGTTTTGAATCCACATCTAGTATTATCTGTTCTGAAAGAAGTGATGCTAAATATAAAGTTGAAGAGGCTTGGCACTCTGCCAACAATGTACATGCAATCAATAAGAAATAATTCTGCATTCTCCTATTAAGAAAGTGGCTCATTTAAATAAATTTATTTACATCTTATAATCACATATCACATTCATATCGGCTTTTTCAAACCAAATTGTGCAAACGCTTTTTGCGAGTGTTAAATAATAAATGAATACCCTCTGACCCATACAAGATATAGAATTTATGCAGCAATAAATGGGTCAGAGGGTATTCATTTATTATTTAACACTCGCAAAAAGCGTTTGCACAATTTGGTTTGAAAAAGCCGATATGAATGTGATTACAATTGTATACAGACGCTATAAAAAATAAATGCTAATCACATATTATATAAATTACTACATTTGTGATTCTATAATTCTCATAATTCTATTGGGTAATTATGGCTATGAGTATGACTATGAGTTAGTCAAGCATGCTCAGAATACTATGTTGATATATTTAAGATTTTAAAGTGTAAAACAAGCTTTCCTTAATATACATGTTGCATATATTATTTACATAGAATTCATTAGAAAGAAACTGGCAATAAATCGATAAGAAATTCAAAATTCAAAAAAGTAACCACATATCAATAAAAAATACCCTGCTGAAAATGGACTTTTTTGACAATTTTACTCTTTATAGCATCCCCTTTTTACATTTTCATCATATATGGGCACCTCTTTTTGAATTTAATTTTTCACAGATTTATTGTCATCAATAACTTTCTCATTAATTAAACAGAGTTTGTTTTTAGTATTGTTATGCTTTTCAAGTACTTCTATTCATTCTCCAGACTGATATTGTAATTTAATTTCCTATGGAGTTGAAGTCTGGGTTCAAATCCCCTATATTTACAATTAGGCTCCAGGTTTAAGAGTGCCTGGTATTTCAAATCTTACATATTAAGCCTACATTCTGCCCATTCCTCTTCTATGTATTCAAATGGATACTGTCCTATATGTGAGGGGTCAGAGTGACTTGAGGTCAACATGGGCATGACAACAATATTGGCATTAGCATGGGATTTGGGAATTCTATTTATCAGATTTTCAATGGTATGGATGGCTAAAGAGTTGGGGCAGGTTGAAGCCTGTCCATTAAAGTGTAAGGATTTGCTATCTTAATATAAAACTGAGCACTGATTATATATATGCATGGGAGATGGTAATCTGGACCAACTGATGATTTCTGGTTTAGTATGAAATGCATATATTGGTAATTATTTATCTTTTCTGCATGTGTGTGATCAAGTGTATCAGTAATATGAGATAGTATAGATAGTGAAGGTACTTGAAAGTCTGAGTTCAAATTCCCTAAATTCTCATTGCTAATTTAAATTTTGAAGAATACTTGCTTTAATCATCTATTGAATATATTTGTTTTGAAATTATTGTTCATTGGCTTGATCGCTTAATCTATTATTTTCAGTTTTAATTATAAATTTATTTAAACGTAGGTAATATTTATTAAGGTTGTATCCTCAAGAATATGCGTATAAAAATATGATAGTAGGGACCTCTACAGGTCTTAAGCCACAAGCGTAATCTTTTCTTCCAAAGATTAAGCTTGTGGTTTAAGACCTGTAGAGGTCCCTACTATCGCATTTTTATACGCATATTCTTGAGGATACAGCCTTAATAAATATTATTTTCAGTTGTCTTTTCTTTTTTTGCTACATTATAATATTTTCATGTTCCTCTGATTTTAAGCTTTTATTATAAAAAATATAAAATACCAATTAGTTGTTGTTGTTTTTTAGTTTATTGGTATGTTAATGGGGTCCGACCCTTTGAGTAGAGCTCACATTCTATTAAGTACAAGTTTTTATTTAAAAAAAATTAGCAAATAAATGATGATATAATTTAAACTTGAATAAGATATAGAAAAAAATGTAATGTACACATTATTATTACTGACCAACTGATTGATTAATAATATACAGATAAGTAGATAAGAAGTTAGATAAGCATATTTATGGAATAAAGATAGCTGATGAAGGATTAAATAAATGAAAAATTGATTGTTTGTAAGGTAAATAGATAGATGGATATTTAAATAAAATAAAAGTTTAGATGTATAAATATTAATTGACAGAGAAATTGGATGGATGGATATATAGATACATAAATAAACAAATATGCAGACAAGCAGATAGATAGATAATTAAGAGAGATGAATGGAGAGATAGAAAGATAGATAAATAAATAAATGGATGCATAGGTAGATAGAAAAATAGATAAGTAGACAGAGACAAATAGTCAGACAAGTAGATAGATAGATAGATAGATAGATAGATAGATAGATAGATAGATAGATAGATAGATAGATAGATAGGTAGGTAGGTAGGTAGGTAGGTAGGTAGGTAGGTAGGTAGGTAGGTAGATAGATAGATAGATAGATAGATAGATAGATAGATAGATAGATAGATAGATAGATAGATATTTGTTTCAAAGATCTTGTAATCTTTTCTTTCCGAGTTTTATATTTTTCTCTTACTCTGTAGAAGTATTTTTTTATGTATAACATGTATATCATTGGCTAATAGAATTACTAGGCAACCTAGGATATTTCATTATCGTAGGTGGTAATAAGCTGTGACCGTTTTTTCTCATATAATTTCAAAATAAATTTGCCTCCTAGCTATCACCCCCCCCTCCCGCTTCTTTTACACTTGAACGCGCATCCTTCATCCATTCTGCATGAATTGAAAAAAGAACATACTTGTAAAGAAACCAGTTACACACATGAATTTATTTATTAAGCAATATATTGTGAAGAAAAAATTATTATTAACTTATTTAAATTAGTTAATTATGTGATTACAGGTTTTAAATTCAATCACGTAATGCCGAAATAATAATAATAAAAAAAACAATTGAAAAATATAAAAATTGGAAATGGCAACACGCAATCAGCAAATAAAGAAAATTAATACATTATACATAAACGAAAGCGGTATTATTATAAAACTTTTAATAAGTAATCGTTCAATAAATAAATGTTAATGTAATTAGCTAATTGATTTACACTATTATATATAATATCAGGTAGAGTTTAGTAGACAAAATTGTGCAACACAGTAGAAAAATGTTTTAAAAATGAAAAACAAAATAAAATAATAAAAAAAACTCCTACTTATTTAAATTTGCTTTCAACAATAAAATTAAGTTTGTTAAAAAATACGACTGAATGATAAGCATTTACAAAAAAACGGCATTTGAAAGATATATTGATACATATTTTATCGTTTTGAACTTTCTTTCTCTTCTACAATAAATCTAAACAGATCATAATTTAATTAATGAAGTAAATATACGGATATATTTATGGTTGCTTAATCCTAAAAAATATCCTAACAATTCTATATTATCATCTTCAACTTATCGATCATTATAAGATGTTCTCTAATTTACTTCTATTTGTCTAATTTCTTCTTCCATATTATTCTAACAAAGTTTTACTTCATCTACCATCTCACATGTTGTTTCTCTCTAGGTCTTTTTCAATCGCCTAGGATCTAGTTTTTATTGAAATTTCAACTGTCCAACTACTATCATCTCTTGTAGAGTTATGTCCGTGGCCCATTTCAGAGTCTTAATTCTTTCAATGATGGTAAGAATTCCTGGTTGTTCTATCAGCACACGTATTTCACTTTTGATCCCTCAAAGCCCAAAACTAAACTCAAAGGTGTAAACATTTTTTGAAGTCAGAATTAACTAAAAAAAAATATATTGTTAAAATAATATATGTCGATTGGGATCTGTATACATTATAATACAGTACATAATGCAGTATATAATGGATAAAAATAATCTTAGAATTAATTTTGGATATTCAAACAAAATATGTTCATATGTTTGAAAAAAAATGTCTTAAATAAATGTTTTTTTACCAGTTTCATTTAATGATAAATAGAAGAGCAATTCAGAGAGAATCACAGTCATTCATGGAAGTTTGACAAGATGTATGTAGATCAAACAAGGATAAATAGTGAAATATTTGGGTGAAAGAACAAAGAGATATTGAAAGAACTATGACAATGACGTGAATCTGGGATGGACATTTTGCTAGAATAAATGATAATACATGGACAGTTGAAGTCTAATAAATTAGTTTCACAGATTATAAAAGATCTAGAAAAAGACCTGTGTGAGATGAATTCTATGTTGAAATGATAGAGAGAAGTGAAATTATGAATTGGAAAAATTGGATTAAATTTGAAAATATATTTATTTTGCAGTGGATTGAAAATGAGTGAAATTGATGATGATGATATATAAATAATATTAATGATAGTTTTTGTATCAATATCATAATTTTAAGGGAAAAGATAGGTTAAACTCGATGTCGTTTTGAATACTTTTTATCTTTTAATTAGCAGTAACCATCCTCCAGGAGATTATGTAATGTTATCCTTCTAGAAATGATAGGTTGAGTTTGAATCCTTTATCTTCTGAGACTATGGTTGGTGCTGAACTGTACAAGGCAGCACACTGTATCAAGAAGAAAAATAATGACTTCATTTTAGACTGAATATTTTTTTATCATTTTGAAACCCAATAAAATCAAGTGACCTCTCATCTACTTATTCTTAAGTATCCAAGAGGAATTACTTTCTCATTATTTTGGAGCTACCTATTGTAAACTTGACTAGTCAATGGCCATCAGATGCTATAATGCTATAAAATCCCATCCTTGAGACAGTTGTGTGCATCAATGAAGATTATAATTCAAAGTTGGTACAAATGCATTTAAGTATCTAGCAGCCAATTTTTACTTGTTTGTACTGAGAGTAATAAGATGGTATAACATATATATATATATATATATATATATATATAAGTATAACATATATATATATATATTATGCAAATGAACTATTCTGGATTTCAAACCTTTTTTTAGCTTTCAGATTATTAGCTCTAATAGTATAAAGGGGTAAAATATACTGATATAATAGATATGCTACATAACAAATTCAAATTTTACACATCAAATGGAGCCACTAAATCTGTATTGAAGACGCTTGTCATAAATAGAAAAATTCAAATAAAGAATTTTCATTATTAATTAGAATTTGCAATTTAAAAACATCAATGCCACAATTTATTAAAAATCGAAAAAAATCGAAACATTTTCACTCTTTGCAAATTAAAAAAAAAAAAAAATCAATCTCACAAGTTTCACCATTTATTACCATTTCAAAACAATTTACTCTCAAAACAAACCACTTTATATGTAAATAAGTAAATAACTCCGATTATATGTAACTGAACAAAAAGTAATTGAAGCTTCTAGTGAGTTATATTATGTTTGCAATTCTATCACAACCATCCACCAGCCTAGAAATCAGATCAACCTCTCAGACCATTGATACATTAGAAACATACTTTTTGACATAATTCATATAGCACATGTTACAATTCAACTTTATATACACATTATTTCTAGAGAAACTCCAAACTTAATTTTTATATATACATTAATTCCAATTCTATCACATATTATTGAAGCATATAACTAAAGACATATGAAACGGATAAATGATCACCAAGATGTGCATTTTGAGCTGAACCAGCACTCATCAGTTGGCCCAGATCACAATCTCTTACACATATCTTCATTATTTGTTCAGTATATATCTAGATAGCAAATTACTATTAATTTAAATGAGATGTTTCAAATTTTCTGCAGTACAACTTTAATATAAACAGCTGTAATGGAAATGTATTAACTGTTACTAATCATTTATCAACCTAGACATTATCACTAGCTCAAATATGTTTTTTTAAAGTCTTATTTAACGGATAATGTGTCAGCAATGGCATAGAGTATCAGCACCTGATTTCCTTGCCCACGTAGACATATGAATTAAAACTGACAATTTATTTTCAAAAAGAATGTTTACAATTAACATTTAGACAAGCAGACATTTTGACATTCGGGTTTGGTTCATGCAAACAAAAAAAAAAACTTCATGATACCAAATGACTAAGTATTTCTTTTTCTATCACTTGCCATTAATATATGAGTGTTGAAGAAATTTTCCCTGCTTATTTCAAAATATATCTGACTGCTATTTTATTGCATTCTTGCATTTCATAATATTTCTTAAAGCAGTGGTCGGAAAATGGTATCTGTGGTGTAATTTTAATGGTCCGCAAAGAAATTCAGATATTATTTAAATTCGTTAAATTCATTTAACAAAATTTTTAAATAAAAAAATAAATTTTGTTTAAGCTGTAAAATAAAATAATATTGAGTGAAAAAATCTTAAAATTTTTGACTCCTTTCACAATGACCTACTTGTGTGAAAAAATATTCTCAACTGTTACAACTATTAAAAACAAATATCGTTCACAGCTTGAAATAGAAGCTCCTTTACATGTTGCAGTGACATCATTGGAGCCAAGGATTAGTAAAATAACAAAGATCATCAAATATGGCACTAATTTTTAATATATATTACCGTTATTAGTTTTGTGTTAAAATTAAAATTCTAAATATATATGTATATCATATTCAATGCTTGTATAAATTCCTACATTTAAAAACCCTTCAACTGTTTATTGCACCTGAGAACCATCCATGTGCCATCTTTCAGCCAATTTTGACCGCAGAATCGCCATTTTACACTTATTTGTAGAAAATCGCATATTTAAAATTTTAGTTCTAAAAAAATCCACATTTGGCCCTAATTTTTGAAAAAAAAAATTAATTTTTTTATTGCTCTCTATTGTTACATAGTCCAGCCTCCAAACTTCGGCTATTGTCCACTAGACATGGTTTACTGTCAAATTCAGAAATCAAACCAAACTCTTGTGAATGTTTTATGCTTTCGCAATAGATTTTGAATGTAAATAAATATATTTCACGTAATTTTTTACATTGATAATTAAGTTTTTACATTAATCTGCTTAAATATAAACTTTGATTTGAAATTTTTAAAATTTTAGAAGAAAAATAATCAAGAGAGAGATAATAGCTTTTGGATACTATACAAGTGACAGCTATTTTGCATATGAATGAAATCCGATGTTCTTGAACAATGAAACTATTTTTCATAAAAATGTAAGTGTTTTATTACTACTTTTTACATTTTTTAACTAATATAGTTTCTATAATGATTAATAATGAGTGCAGATATAGATTTTTATTTTAAATATTGAATTTTAGATAAGAATAAAATGACAAAAATTAATAGTCAGATATCGCAATTTCTAAGTCAAAAAAAAAAAATCACCAGGAGCGTCACTTAATGATTGGTTGAAACATAATTCTTTTGTTTTACCACTGGATATTTTTGAAATGTTTTTTCTTGTATTTTTCTTTAGTTATTAATATTATTTTTAATTTTTTGTTATATTTTACCAATTTGAATGCGAAATAAATTGATTTTAGAAGCTAAATTAAAACAGTTCTGTTTATTGAGGGTTTATAATTTTTGAATAAAAGCATACTCCAAATGTAATTGACGAATAGCATTATGTCAGACTTTTATGTACTTGACCAATGAAATTCATTCCAAGGTTTTTGATAAAATGCACCAGGAAAACAGTTAAAAATTATGTTAGTGGTCTGCAATATCTAAAACATTACTGACTGCTGTTCCGCAATATCTAAAAGGTTGTTGACTGTTTTCTTAAAGAATTCTATAGCAAAGTATTTTCCAATGAAGATACTGCTTTGGCATTTTTAGAGCAACAATGATCTGATGAATGAAATTCGTGGATCATGAAATACCTATAAGTGTATTAATTACATTTTTGAATCTTACATTCCATTTATAAAGGCAAAAACGAATGGGTTTGTTGGAGTTGGAGATTTTACAGTACTATAATATCTAATATCAATTGATTAATTAAATGTTTTAAGGATATATGTAGATTTTTTTTTTTAAAAAAAAAAAAAAAAGGAAAATATATATATGTATAAAATGTTTGTGTTTAGGTTGTGATTGTTTGTAATAGAAAAGGGGAGTGGGAGATAAGGTAAATTTTTGGTTATAAATATATTTTGTAAAATATTTTGTAATTTTTAATTTAATATTTTATAAATATATTTGGATTATGTGATATTTATTATTATATATATTTTATTGTAGTGTACCTTGAAAAAGACTATGAAATAGTCTAAACGTTGGATTTCTTTATCATTGTTATAGTCATATAAAAAGCAAGTTTTAAAGAGGAGTTTGTATGTTTTATTTCTATATTGGATATTTATGAACTATTTTGGAAAGAAGAACTGTGTGATTGATATATTAAATTATTTTATTTTACTTAAAATTATAATTGATAATTATAGATAAGAAAACATACTTAATTGATCTTGGATACTCTCATCAATACTATAGAAGACAAAATTATTTTGAATTAATTTTATTTTTTTTGACTATAAGTTTACATATATAGTCGAAACACTTGTAAATTATTTGGTAATAATATTTTTACTTCAATTATGTTTATTTTTTTTTAACTAGGATTGATTGCCTAACATCCTGTTTCTATTTCATTATCTAATTATCTAAGATTGAACGGTTAATTTTATTTTTAATTTTATTTATTTGACATTTAAGAATTTTTATTATTTCATATTACGTTGCTAAAGGCCAGAAGTTGGATATTAAGTCAAACTCAAATTGACCATTTTTTTACTCGTGTATTTTTTCCCCCTGAGAATTGACAATCTCATTTCTTAGAATTATTTTCCTAGATGTCATTTTTAGAATTATTTTTTTAGATATCTTACTAGAAAAAAATAACAAATTACTACATTTTTCTTTCTTCTTATAATATTTTTTTTATCAATAAATTACTTAATATTTTAACAAATTCTAAAAATTGTCAATAATTAACGATAAGAGTCTAACTTTAAGAAGGATTGATGAAATAAGCAAACAATTTTAGATCGAATTGAAAAAAAAACACCCCATTGCCAACATAGACAAACAATTAAATAGGGTACCAGTTATGCACATCAACAAACCGTGCCACAAAAAATTGCGTAATATTGAACGTTATTTTCCGAGGAATGCTTTTTTTAGAAGTAATTAATATTAAAAGTAAGGGTTTGAAAAGATGAATTTTTAATAGATATTTGCCAGCTCCTCTATTTATTTATTTTTGGTGAATTGGATTCAACTTACCTTCCAATAATCTCTTCTCTAGAAAAGAAGTAGAAACTTAAATCTTTTTACAAAATCAAACAAGTAAAACTATCACGTGAGATTTTAATCTACAACTAAAAAAAACGCTTGAAGAAGCAAAATCCTGTGGATAAATCATAAATTAAATGAGAGAGAATATTTAAAATGTGTGAATATATATATATTTGAAAAACAAAATGGTTATGGAATCCCCCAAATAAAAACTCTGAGAAGTCTTGGATTGTGGTTTTACTAATAGAATTATATATTTCAAGGCTTTAAAATGAGCATAATGGATTTAAGAAAGAAAGTAAAATAATCGAATGGTTTATTATCTGAAAGGTTCATAAAAAGTTCAAGCACCGGAAATGATAGATCTGGAGTTTCCGTCTATAGACCTTGACTTCCGCCATTGCACTAAACTTTTCAAGATTACAAACAGGAAGTGATCATAGGTTAGTGAGATGTAAAGTATGGGCTAACGCTAGCCTAGAAAGACGATAAGTTATTAAAAATATCATAAAATCAAAAATTTTAAATAAAAAGATACATTCGTCTAATTTTCTTTTCAAATGCAATTCAGCTTTCAAATTTATAAATACTTCATCCGTATTTTTCTTGTCAAATTTTGCTGATTGTTTGGTTTCGTCAGAAATGTTTTACACAAATTCAGTAAAATAAACAAAATTTAAAAAGAAAAATATGAATAAAGAAGTATTTATAAAATTAATAATATTAGTCTTAAAGTTTATGAAGATAACATTTTACTTATAACTGGATGTTAGATATGTCTATTATTTAAAATTAACTGTTAAATGTTTTTAGAAAATTTCAAACTTGATTTAAACTTTTCAATTACATTCGACTGTTAATAATAGCAATAGCATGCAGGTTAGTATATAGAACAACCTTTCAAATGGTATTATTTTCTACTCTTCTTCAAGTATTATTGGTCTGATCAGTGACAATACTAGCAAGGAAATCTGGTCAAACCAGCCTCACCTAAAGAAGTGAGGCGAATATAACAAATATGCAATCCCATGGTAATATTTTCAACCCATGTGTTATTAGTAACATTTTGAATGCATTTGAAAAGTTTAAGATTTGAATTTTACTGAAGATATCCAACAATTATTTATAGATGATGGAAACCATCTAATATATAATCCCAAATAAAATGCCATGATCATAAAATTTCAGATAATCAATTCTATCAATTACTAAACCATAGTGAATTATCTACATAGAAGTGGCCAAGCAAAAGAACAAATTGTATTTAGAAGTGATTTTATCATTAATAAATTACATACTCTAATATAATAGATACAGAATATAATAATGAATGCAAATTAACTTTTTCCAATTAATTTGTAGATTATAAAATAATGTTGAATTTAGAAGCACTTCTAAAATAATTAAAGATTTAATAGGTCATGGTATAGTATTGCCAAATTCTTAAAAAGCTTTTTATTAAATGAGGAAAACCTGGTGGTTAAACTACATAGAAACATTAAGAAGAGTAATGTTATTAAGGGTGTTCACATACATGACTTTATCCTAAACTTTTATGACATCTGTTTTATAGGAAGAAATTAGCTAATGAAAATGGACAGCAAATAGAATAAAAATAAATGGACAATACTTAATTTATTTACAATTGTGTATACAAATGAGCTTATCAATGCTAAATATAATAAAAGAGTGATTGATAATGTCATTAGGAAATTTACTAGAGGGCTGATTCATGAGCTGAAACAAAATAAACCCTGTATCTTGCTTCCATATATTAGAAATATTCATAGAGATTTGCATACAATTTTTTGTTCCAATTTTAGTGTGTTTTTCCGATCACCTCCTAATCTTAACAGGAGTATAAACAATTTAAAAGACTATATTCTTCCAGTACACACACAGCAAGCGGTCTACAAGATCGTGTGTAGCGATAACAATTGCCCAGCTGCATATTTTGGGGAAACGAAGGCATCAGTCCAGACAAGACTGTCCTAGCATATATGTGCATATAACAAAGCCTGGGGGGACCCGTCTCACCCCTCTATTTTTGTACAGCATTCATTGGCTGTGGGCCATCAGTGCAGGCCAGATAGGCCAAGTGTGTTGTGTAAAGAGTGACATGATCTGTGGAGGAAGGTGAAGGAGGCATGTTATATCATATCAGATGAACACAGAATGAACAAAAAAGAATCATTTTATGCCATATCGAAGAAATGGCAAGTTTAAACATTCTTATCCTGATTAGCATATTTTGCCTATTTTGCATATTTGCACATCGTGGAAAATTAAGAGATTTTATACTTCTTGAAAATGAAGGTTATACCTTCGAAAATGTTAGAAGAATCAACAAAGTTTGTCATTTATGTTTTGATTTGATTTATATATAGTTTTGCTTTCCGAATTATATAAGTGTGTGCATTTCTAATATTAACGCAAATATTAAGTTTTTACATATAATAATCAAGAAAATGTTGCAATAGTTTTAGATGAAATGGTAAAACAAATGTTCAATGGTTATTTGAAAAGAAGAATTAAAACTGATTGTAAAAATTTAACATCATGATGATAGGAAAACCAATCATAAAATTAAAATTGAATAGGCTCTTTGGATAGAAATTATTTGGATATCAAAAGAAAATATATTCTTAGTTGCATAAGGGACTCTAATCAAAGATGCTTTTCCAAATGGATAATTTACTAATACGAGATTCAGCTGCTTATTACAAAAGCAATATGAAACTTCTGTTAACATAACAAAGTGTTCAAAAATGTGCTCAGATTAAGTGATAAGAGAGTGAAAGCAACATTTCAAAGCTAAAAAACTAAAATTGAGATGAACTGTATTTATAGTTAGAGGAGAATGATAAAAGATGAACAATTGAAATCTTACACAGAATATTACGAAATTATGAAAATCGTAAAAAGTGGCTACATTTGAACTGGATCATTAGACTCTTTGTAGCTTAATTGGAAAATAGAAATTGTAGATTAAAGAAACTACATTAAATTCACATACAATTTCATCTTGCAATAAGCTTACAATGACTGAAAAATGTTTTTGAAACTCTCACATATATTAAAAATAAAGGGATTAAATATATATCATTCATGGATGGAGATATTCAAAAAATGAACAATTGGGAATATGGAGATTAATGACATATCAGACAAAGGGGCAAGATTAGATTTTCAATGTAATGAATGTACAAATGTAGATAATTCAGATTTATGCCCCAACAACTTCTCATTGTAATGAAGAAGTAAATGATTTTTATATAGATGTACAAAATACTTTTAATCAGACACCAAACAACATTTTAAAATTGTCACAGGGAAATTTATTGCTAATATTGATATGACTAAAACGTAAAAGTGCTCAGCAAAATTAGGTTATAATTGCAGAAATAAGAGAAGATACAGACTTGTGGAATTTGCAGAAAAAAAAACCTATACATTATTTATTCTTTCTTTGCAAAAAAAATGCTGAATGATATGGGCTTTGAATAATCCAAATGAAGATATATTACAATCTGATTTAATTGATTAATAAAAATATGTATTTCAAGATTTTAATAAATTCAACACAGGAAATAAGAATTGATTTGTAGGTAAGATAGTGTAAATAGAAAACAAAAATTATTAAAAAAAGCTAATCTTCAGAAACATTCCAATGAATTAAAATTAAAACTTGTAAATCGTTTTAAAATCTTAATATATTTTGAAAATGTTTGAGATTTGAATGAAATCAGTAAGAACATTCAGATATGAATGACATAATACAATTGTGAGAAAATATACTTTGACATTTTTTTTTCATATGCCATAGCATCGGCCGGGACATGAACCCATGCTGCGATGATATGCTAATAACAACTGCAACAAAAATAAGTGGTATAAAAAGCAACAATTCATCAATAATTTTGTATTAAGTCAAATAAATGTAAGAAGAAAGAGATAAATATGAAAATATATATAAATGTTCCATTATGAAAAATTGAATATTTAGAGTTTTAGAAAAATTAATATCAGTATAAGAAAACAATTGTGAATTGACAAGGAAAGCTCAAAAGTATGGCACAATATTTTAATACTGATAGGAAAGTTACTTGAGCAATAAGAAGAAAAGAAGGAACTACTTTTAAAAACAGGAATAACATCCTGAAATATGTAAAAGAATTCTATAAAGACTTGTAATAAAGAGCAAAAAACAAAGCATCTTCTACAATTATGACTACTTCTGAATTGCCCAGTATTTTATAGGAAGAAGTTAGACATGCAGATAAGATAGGAAATGTACCAGAAAATGATGGAGTTATAATCCATATCTTAAAAGACACATATAAAGAAATAAAAAAATTATTGGAAAAGTTATAAATCAAATATAAACAATAAAGATGTACCAGGTGATTGGGAAAATGCAGTAGTAATAGAGAATAAAAGTCTCAAGACTGTAAAACAACATTTTGATATTGGTAAGAAACTTACATTTGCAATAAGAAAAAAAAGATGGAATTATTACTAAAAAGAGAGATGACATCATGAAATAGGTAGAAGAGTTCCATCAAGAATTATATAATAATAAAGAAAAAGTACCTCCTAAATCTATTATATTTTTTGAATTTCCCAGAATTTTAAATAAAAAAGTGAGACATGCAATTAAATTTATGAAGAAAAGAAAAGATCCAAGTATGCTAGAATTATAATCAATATATTAAAAGAGGTCAGGTGAAGAAATAGAAAAAAATTTGGTAAAGTTATGTACTAAATATCTAAATAATAAAAATGTACCAGTTGATTGGAAGAATGCAGAATTAATATTTTAAAAAGATGATAAAGAAGATATTAGAAAATACAGATCTATCAGTCTTTTATCAGTTTTGTATCCAATTACAACTCATCTACAAAGAACAATGGATTTCAATCAATCAAAAGAATTGGATTTAAAAGTGGTTTTAGTGCAGTAGATCATATCCAAGAGACCAATGAATATGAGTTGCCATTATGCTTTGGATTTGTAGATTATGAAAAGTCATTTGATTCTATAAGCATTTCTTCAGTGATTAAAGTATTGGATTATCAAGATATAGACCCAGGATATTGTCATATTCTGAAAAATATTTATAAAAATGAACAGTAACAATACATAATGATATTAGGAAGATTAACATTGAGATCGGTGTAAGACAGGGTGACTTTATATCTCCAAAAACTTTTTATAGCAGTGCTGGAAGAAGTATTTTGTAGATTAAAATGGAAAAGGAGTAAAAATAAATGGAGATTATTTAAGTCATATTGATTTTGCAGATGATTGTAGTTATTTTTGAAAATAATGCTTTAAAGCTTCAGAAAATATTGTAAGAGTATCAGATGAGGACTAAAGGTAAATGTTAAAAAGACTAAAGTAATGTTCAATGGATTTTCTCAAAAAATGAAAATAATGATTGATTATGATGGGTTAGAAGAAGTTAACAATTACAAATACCTTGGTCAAATTAATACTACAGATGGAAATAAAGGATGAAATTAATCACAGAATTAAACTTGGTTGGAGTGCTTTTGATAGAAATAACTTAATACTAAAAGAATATATGCCTATGTGTTTGAAAAGGAAGATTTTTAATAAATGTGTTTTACTAGTTCTTATTTATGGATCTGAGACTTGGACACTTAATAGAAGAGCAATACAGAGACTTAAGACCACTCAAAGAAGTAAAGAGAGATGCATGTTGGGAGTAACAAGAAGATACCAAAAACACAATATATGAGTAAGAGAAATAACAGATGTTACTGACCTCATTAAAAAAATTAAAAGACAAATGGAGTTGGGCTGGACATATTGCTAGAAGAGATGATAATAGATGGACAATTGAAATATTAAACTGTATTCCAAGAGATTGTAAAAGATCTAGAATGATACCACATATGAGATGGATTAAATAAAAAAGTGTGCAGGGGTAATGTGGAGAAAAGAAACTAAAGGTCAAAGAAGATGGATTGAACTTGGAGAGATCTTCATCCTGTAATGGAGTAATAATTGTTGACAATGATGATGAATATTGATATTCAAGGAAAAGTAATAAAAAAAGATACTAGAAATTATAGATTTTTCAGTTCTATACAAAATCTTTGTGAAAATAATTGCAAGTCATGTACAGTGAACTTTGGACTCTAACTAAATAAGAGAACACATTGAATTAAAATAGTTTTAGCATAGTATGTGACACACAAATATTGAGAAAAGTCACATAAAGGATGTCTAACTCTGAGTTGTCATTATACATTGGATTTGTGGATTGTAAAAAAAAAAACCCATTTGATTCTATAAGCATTTCTACAGTAATTAAAGAATTAGATCATCAAAATATAGACCTGAGATAATGTCATATTTTGAAAAATATTTATCAAAATATAACAACAGTAATTAGATCATATTGTTATACAAAACATTAACAGTGAGAATAGAATATAATAGGGTGATTCCATAATCCCAAAGCTAAAGCAAGTATCTTCTCCATTGGAGATTATTTAAGTCATCAACATTTTTCAGAGAATATTGTTTTGGCAATGATTGCTTCAGAGTTCAGGAAATGCATTTTCTCAGAAAAATGAATATAAAGATTGATAATCACAAATTAGAAAAAGTTTATAACTATTAATTTCTTGGTCAAATTATTATTAATACAGGTGGAAATATAATGGATAAAATTAATCATTGAATTAAACTTGAAGTATTTATTTTAACTTTATCTTTCTTATTGCATTGCCAAATCTATCAAATATTAATATCATCTATGTCCTTTATTACTTTTTACAACACCCTATTGACAATTTTGGTTGTCCTAGTAGGAGTTCTGAAGAAGATTTCTGGGGAAATCGAAATTGTTGATAGTAGGTTGTAAAAAGCATTGTAAAAAGTAATAAAGAACATAGATGATGTTAAGGATTATAAAAGATGTAGATAAAGATACCATATGAGTTAGATAGATAAAGTAAAAAAACTGCTATGGAGAAGAAATACTATGGATTAGATAATCTGGATTAAACTTTGAGTCAGCTTTATCCTATAATGGATCAATAATGATTGAGAAGAGTGATAAAGAAAATGATACATACATAGTGCTAGCAAATATTTTCTGCAAATTAAATAACAAATGTCATTAAACCATTGTTTATTGTTGTATTTATATATTGGACTATTTCAATCAGCTAATATGAATATTGAAGATCGTTAGAAAAATTTAACTTTATTTAAATATTAAACAAAGGCAAAACTCTCCATACAGTAGTGCCACCCTGTACCAAACAGAGTAATCAATAGATGCCAGAAGGCTTGTGCATAAAATCCCTATCTAGTGCCCACTCATACAATATCCCCAGACTAGTTTCTGGCTTGTGGTCATCATCAGTGAGGCGCCTTGGATCTGAGAGCACTGCACCTAGATCTTAGGATCTAATGCAACCCTCCAGCAGCCACCTTTTAACTCTAATTTACTACAAAATAATTGAAAACATTGTTAATATCTTCAATCTAAGCTCAATAGCTTATATAGTCATATGGGTTTAAACTCAATTCAGCATCCATACATTTTGGTGTCTTTGGCTCTTAAACAACCATAGCCACCACTATCCTATTAGGCATCCATTGATTACTCTGTTTGGCACAGGGTGGCACTACTGTATGGAGAGTTTTGCCTTTGTTTACAACAAATTATGTGCTAGTATAGAGATGGTGATCATGTGATGTTTAGTGGTTTAACACCAATCCTGCCTAATAGGATAGTGGTGGCTATGGTTGTTTAAGAGCCAAAGACACCAAAATGTATGGGTGCTGAATTGAGTTTAGACCCATATGACTATATAAGCTATTGAGCTTAGATTGAAGATATTAACAATGTTTTCAATTTCATTCTCATAGTTTTGTAGTAGAGTTAAAAGGTGACTGCTGGAGAGTTGCATTAGATCCTAAGATCTAGGTGCAGTGCCCTCAGATCCAAGGCTCCTCACTGATGATGGCCACAAGCCAGAAACTAGTCTGGGGATATTGGATGAGTAGGCACTAGATAGGAATTTTATGCACAAGCCTTCTGGCATCCAGTGATTACTCTGTTTGGCACAGAGTGGCACTACTGTATGGAGAGTTTTGCCTCTGTTTACGACAAATTATGTGCTAGTATAGAGATGGTGATCATGTGTTATTTAAATATTCCAAATACACTCAACTATTAGTAATAGTGCACAGGTTAGTATATACACAATAATATTCTCCCCTCTTCTTCAGGTATTACTGGTCTGACCAGTGACAGTACTAGCATGGTAATCAAATCTGGATTTCTTAGATTCTTGAGTATTGAATTTTAAGGTAATGCTCTAATCAACTAAGTCATCATGACAAAGGCAACAGTCAGTAGAAATTTCATATACTTATCTATGAGGTTCCTTTTGATTTTTCCATTTTTTTCTAAGAGCAAAGTTGGTTAGTGGTTTCCATACATTATATATAGTCACACTAAGTTGACTTACAGAATTGTTTGTCATTGTCATATGAGCAGCTTTTTTACATTTTCTTCTTAATAACAGACTGCAATCAGTTTAACATCAGAACAGCTTTCCAGAGCCATATTATACTATGAGGAATTCTAACATCTACAAAGTCTAAACTTGCTGAAAAGAAAAACTTTCTATAAAATATTGTGTGAATGTGGAAAACATATATCGGTGAGACCAGTCATCCCATACAATGGTACTTGCAAGAACACAAACTGTATGACTAGAAGAGAGAAATAGATGTGCCTAAGGTAGCAGATCATGTTGTACCAATGAACATATGTTCAAATGAAAAAATACAAACATATTGGATAGAGAAGAAAAGATCCAAAGAAGAAATTTTAAAGCTGCTCATATGACAATGGCAAACAATCCCATAAATCAGCCTAGTGTAACTATACATAATGTATGGAAAACACTAATCAACTATACATAATGTATGGAAAACACTAATCAACTTTTCTCTTTTTTTTAAGTGGAGAAATGAGGAGGAACTTCAGAGATAAGTATATGAAATTTCTATTAACTGTCACCATTGGCAGGATGACTCACTCAGTTAGAGCATTACCTGAAAATTCAATACTCAAAAATCTAAGGGCCCAGATTAGATTCCCATGCTAGTACTGTCATTGGTCAGGTCAGCAACACTGAAGAAAAGGGGAGAATAATACCTCTGAAGCAGAATTTATTTGGAATATTTAAATAAAGTTAATTTTTTCTAAAGATATTCAATACTCATCATTAGATGATGTAAATAGTCCAACATATAAAACATCATCATCTTCAAGAAAACATTATTTATTGTGATTTATTTATAAATAAATAAAACTTTCACTTTTTTTAATAACGCACTATCCTTAATAATTATAATAATAAAAAAATAATCGATTGGATTTAATTATTCTGAAATTCTTAAGAAGTTCGTTTTGCGGAAGTAATGGAGCATATTAGTGCGCACATGGGGGGAGGAAATGTACTATCATTCCCAGAAAGAAAAGAAAGTAATTCAAAAGGTGTAAATGATTAATGATATTAATTTTGAGCTATTCTTTATTATCATTATTAATTTTTAGTTATTTTCAATATAGATATCATTAGCGCATTTTCTTAATACTAATTTACTTAATTATTAAAAATTATGTTGAAGATTTGCTATCTTAATATAAGCTGAGCTTTGATTGTATATATATGTGGAGATGATAATCTGGACCAACTGACGAATGCTGGTTTAGCACAAAATACGAATATTGGTGATTATTTATCTTTTCGACATGTGTGTGATCAAGGGTATCAGCGGTATGATATATCATGGATGGTCGAGAGTCATGTGAAAGTCTGAGTTCAAACTCTCTACATATTACATATATAAGTGCAGGTATAAAAAAGGCTGTTGAGTAGAGAAAAAAATTAATATTCAATTAAATAAATTAAAATTAAAAATATTTTATACCTATAATTTTTAAAAAAATATTTTTTTTACAAATTTTTTCAAAAATAATAATTAATTATATATTTTATATCTTTTAAAAATGTTATTTACATATTTACAATCATTTCCTACATTTCCCAATAATTTAGTGATTAAATAATTGTAAATATGTAAATAACATTTTTAAAAGATATAAAATATGTATTGAATTATTATTATTTTTGAAAAAATTAGAAAAAAAAATTATTTTATTTTATTTATAGGTATAAAAAACTTTAATTTTATTTGATTGAATATTTATAGCATATATGTGTGGAGATGGTAATCTGGACCAATTGATTGCTGTTTTAGCATGAAATACCTATATTGGTGATTATTTATCTTTTCGATATAAAGTTTTAATTATAAATTTATTTAAACACACATTGATTATGTAAGTAATATTCATTAAGGCTGTAGCTTCAAGCACATGCATATAAAATGTGATAGTAGGGACCTCTACAGGTCTTAAACCACAAGCTTACTCTTTGGGAGAGTATTTAAATAGAAAGTAGGTTGAAATAAAGAAGGGGTTCCTCTCTTTTCATCCAAAGAGTAAGCTTGTGGTTTAAGACCTGTAGATGTCCCTACTATCGCTTTTCGATATAAATAAGTTTGAGTGTATCAGTGTTGTGAGATAGAGTGGAGAGTGATGGGTCTTATGAAAGTCTGTGCTCATATACTCTATATATTAATTGAATATTGTAAATTGTATATGTAAACTGGTAAAATGTTAAATTTATATTTATGTATTTATTTAATTATAATATATAAGTATGTGAATAAAAAAAGGTACAATTTAATGTAAATGATGTCCAGTAGATGGAATAGATATAGTTAATTGGTTATATGAATTGTTTAACATAATATCTTGAAAAAACCTCAATGGAGATGAAAGCCAGTTTGATAAATATTATACTATTGTTATTAATAGTTGTTTATTTCAATTTTATTTTGATTGATTATGTATTGGTGGCAATATTATGGACAAATAAAATGTATTAGATATTTATCCGTAGACTATTTCATACAAGTTAGCATCATTGCCGCTGATTTGTTTAAATTAAACTTTTTTTTTAAATTGCAGAAAAACCATGTGGACAATGCATGTGTCAATACCATCATTCTCCACAGGTCGAGTTCATTTTTAAAATGGTGTATGGCATGTTAAAATCAGACAAAATTCCAATTTTTTATTAATATTTTTACTAATAAATTTATTAAATTTTTTTTCTGCTCAGTTTGCTAGATTGCATAAAGAAGACAAAAGCACAAATGTTTCAGTGACCAGAGTCCTTAATAAAATGAATTCAACATGCTTCAATACTTTTGCAATTTCAAAGCCTTCATGCCGAAAACAAACGTAATGCATGTAAGTATTCAATTTTAGATTTTGTTATTATTTGAATATTATTATTTTAAATTTTTTTATTATTTAATAAATGTATAATTTATTAATGTGTTTGTGTTGTATCAGTGTGTCTGTGTAGTATATAAATAATACTTGTATTCAAATATAATGAAAGTAGTAATTTATGTTCAATGTAATTTTGGGGCACTGATCCAAGTTTGAGGCAACCTTATTTTATAGACATAATAATTCTCAAAAGGTTTAATAATTTATTAGTGGGTCTACATTTGTATGAATGAGTTTGTGTTTATACTTGCATGTCTGTGTTTGTAAAACAAGTAATGATTTTCATATATAAAATTAGACTACTATAGATCAGTGCAATGTAAATTTTAAGACTGATTATCAAATGCACAAAATTTACAGGGCATAGTATCATGTGAAAATATAAACTCTTAAAACCAATAAAGAGAGGTTTCAAGTGGTGTGTGTGTGTATGTGGTGATCGCTACAACGGTTATGTATAACACATGGAATTGTATGCAGGCAAAGAATCAAATTGTGATTCTGGCTTATGCTTTGGTACTCATGTTGTGAAGTCAATAGTTTTGCCATATCTTGCATCACATTATTTTCAACTCTATAGTTAAAAAATCAGCTATATGCTAATAAATTATATTTCTGTGGGACAGTAGATATAACAAGATAGCATCAATAATGTGTACAAAAATATAAACATCACTGGTGTACACAAAAAATATAAAATGAAGAGGGGAGACTTATTTTATCATTGATACAGACAGTAACCTTCAATTTGTAGTTTGGGATAGACAAGAAGACAATGTCTATGGTTACAAATGCATATCCACCTTCTGAAAATGATTTATTTTGTATCTTTTATTAGGATTAATATTTTTTTTATAGATTGACTAGAGATTTTTTAACTTTTGGGGTATGAGATAAAAATAAAGAATTCTTATGCTACTACTTTTGTAAGTTTTAAAACTATGGATTATCTCATATAAGAAGTATTATATATGGTTTGAATGAGAACTTCATGAGAAATACAAAGAAATTATCAATGTAGATGTAATTTTAAACTTAGTTAATAATAAATTAGAAATTATGAACAAACAATAAAGTATTTTTTTGGATCTTGAGATTTCTTTTTCTCCTTACTTTTTAATAGTAATCACTACTTGTCTTAACCTTATTTTTTTCTTAGATTTTTAGTCTCTATCAATTTAAAGCTTTTTGCTCTAACATTATTAAAACTGACATTATTGTGAAAATTGGTATCAAATCAATTTTTTTAAACATTCAATATGATGCCAAATACCCTTATTGTGTTATAGTAATATTTTAGATAGTTGATGAGATACCCGGGAAACTTTTAAGATATGGTGTTGATATCTTAGCCTTGAAAATGTTGGGTATTTTGATGTACATATGGATGCATTAAATTGTACCTTGTGAAGATATCTGATAAATTCATAAAGTTTCTACCATATAGTTATAGCCCATTCTCATGGTCTGATTATAGTTCATAATTCATAATTCCATACAATAGAAAAAGTGTAAAAGCTTCAAACTGCTCTGCACTAGTTTAGAAAATTCATAAATATACTTCTAATTTCTCAGTAATTATCTCAGCTTCAAATTGTCATTAATTAATTCCAATTTATTGCTCTTAAAGATATTCAAATTAGTCTATTTATTTATATATATATATATATATATATATAGACTAATTTAAAAAATGAATATATATATATATATATATATATATATATATATATATATTCATTTTTTAGTTTCTGACACATCCATTATTTAATCTTCACACTTCATTATTAATTTTTCGAAATACTATTAATTAATTCTCCAATAGTTGCAACAACTTCTCTAATTTTATTCTTACTATAAACGTAGCTATTCTGATTTTTAAAAATACAGAAACAGACAAAATTGCCATAATTATCATTGATTATCATTATTACCATTACAGCAAAGTCAGTTTCAAAAAATGTAGTTGATTATTTTGAGCCAAAGCAGTTACCAAAGAATCAATATGATTATAAGGGATTTAGAAGTACAATAGATATGATTTTATTGCCAAAAAATGCAACAAAAGTGTCAGAAACAAGAGTTGCTTATAGATTGCTTTTATTGATTTTATCAAAGCATTTGATTCAGTTAATCAAACAGGTCTATGACATTGTTTAAGATTAGTTGATTATCCACTAAGGTTTGATTGTGCATCTTCTATATGATGAAATGAGAAAGAGTGGTATTACTATAGTTAAAAAATCTGATATATGTTTAATAAAATCAAGGGTCAAACAACAATTTGTACTTGTTTCAATATTGTTTTTTTTATTTCTATGACTGTTGTATTTGGAACTGCTTATAGATGACTTAATAAATCAGGAATCAAGATGTGAACCAGGTTCAAAGGAAAAAACGTTGACTTGAATTGATTAAAAACAAAAGCAAAAATGTCATTTGTTTTTTTATTTTTGAATTTGTATATGCTGAAGTATATACTTTTTTCACCAGTTCAAAAGACAATCTATAGAATGTATTAATTCTTTTTGAATTGGTTTAGCAGTTGATGTTCAAAAACCTCAAGACTTTATCAGCCAATAATGGAGAAAAAATTAGCTTCTTTTAGCTTTGATAGTTATCAACTTAAAAATTAAACCAATTTAAATATCTTGGTAAGTTTTTAAGTATGAATGTAAACTTAGATATTGAATTATAGTACAGACTCCAATATACTGTTGCTATTAACCTTTTAGGAATATTTTTTATCACTAGAAACCTTTTTTTAAATTAGTTTTATTTTCAATGGAAGAAAAAATTGTTTCTCATTAGAGCATTTGTTTGCAGTTCTTCAAAAACATAAATTTAAAAACAAATCTAATACAAAATATCAACTTTGCAAATAAATAAGAGAGTAATAAATAAAAGACAATAGAGCAAAGGAAAGATTCTAAATAATGACAAACAAAAAGAAAGCAATTGATAGAGGATAGCTGTGGTTTGAAATTATTTTAAATATGTATTTGAATAATTTCTGTGAAAATGTATTGAAATAAAACTACAATGTAAACATTATATTAGTAAAGAGAAATAAATATTAATAATCTTACATTAAAGAAATCAATAAAGAAATTAAATGGCAAATTTATTTGCAAATTATTTAAAAGACACTGCTAAATATAGATAGTAAGGATTTTGCACTTGTTTGAAAAGGCTGTTGATTGTTTCAGTAGCAACATTTATGGAATGTAATAGAAATAAAAATCTGATTTTTTTCAAACTGCAAAAATGACATTTTTTACCATTAACAAATGCAAGAAAAAATAATAACACCACAATTTACTGATATAAAAGCTTGAAGGGTGAATAATGAAAAGGTTAAATAAATCTAACATAAAGGCATTAGCACATTTTTATTTAAGAATGTTCTATAAAATTGTTAAATTATCATGAGACTGAGCAATATGTTCTTCATTTTTTTAGATATAATACAGTAGACTATCCTAAAAATATAACTTTGATGATTAATTGGATGAGTGAAATAAATGCATATTTCAAGATTCCCTGAAAGAGTATTTTAACTTGAGCATAGTTTTCATGGGGGAGGATTTTGATTGTTTTCATTAAAGAGATAAAATGGAAAGTGTTACAAAAAGATGTTAAAATACAACATTGCAAAATATTAAATAATCAAGTTAATGGATCAGTATTTTTATATGTATTTTGTAGTTCACTAATTGGGTTGTATAGTCATTGCAAAATATATATCTGGATTATTATTACTTATCTCTAAGTGGTTGGAGCTGCTGCTGAGTTATTAAAATTAACATTTATTCAAAATTTAGCAAAGTTTAGATTTACAATGAGGAATAACATCTATTCTGAACTCTGAAAAAAAAAATTCACAAACCCAAAAACACCTGAAAAGCAATTACTTTGGATGTGCTTAACCTGGCAATAAAAATCGTGAGGAATAAGTAAACAAAATAACTAACAGAAAGAAATACAAAATAAAGATAAAAAATAAAGATGCAGATTCTCTCCAACCTTAAGAAGGATTATGAAAGATAATGAAAAGTGTATTCGATAGTTAAAACAAAATACAACTAGATAAATCTCTGAACAATTCAATTCGAACTTTAAGAAAAAACGCTGTTAAGTGACGTGCATCTGATAATACAGATCTTTTCTTAAAACTGATTGATATGAAAATATTACAAATTTACCTTACAAAACTATACCTTAATAATTGATAATCACTTTTTATAAACATAAATTATTATATATTATTTTACTTTCAAAATAAATTCTTAACATATATTAAAGATCAAATAGGTCTAAAAATTATGAGATAGCGCGCATGACTGATTCTCTTTTTTTGTAATTCATTCAATTTTTTCTATTCACAAGAAAATTCTTATTTATAAAAATTACAATTAAATCTCGTACAATTTAAACAGGTTTGGAGATATTTTTTAAAAAACTAATTACTCTTAATATGCAATCTGATCCAAGCAGGAGTCTTTATTTAAGTGAAGCCAAACATAATATTAAATAATATAACTATAAACTAGTTAAATGTAATGATTTTAACTAGTAAAGTGGAACCTTATAAGCAGTCATGCGAACATAAATATATAAATACAATTATAAATAGATACATACATATATAAATAAATGTGTTATGTATGTATGCATGTATGTATGTATGTATGTATGTATAGATAGATAGATAGATAGATAGATAGATAGATAGATAGATAGATAGATAGATAGATAGATAGATAGATAGATAGATAGATAGATAGATAGATAGATAGATAGATAGATAGATAGATAGATAGATAGATAGATAGATAGATAGATAGATAGATAGATAGATAGATAGATAGATAGATAGATAGATAGATAGATAGATAGATAGATAGATAGATAGATAGATAGATAGATAGATAGATAGATAGATAGATAGATAGATAGATAGATAGATAGATAGATAGATAGATAGATAGATAGATAGATAGATAGATAGATAGATAGATAGATAGATAGATAGATAGATAGATAGATAGATAGATAGATAGATAGATAGATAGATAGATAGATAGATAGATAGATAGATAGATAGATAGATAGATAGATAGATAGATAGATAGATAGATATGTATGTATGATATGATATGTATGGATAGATAGATAGATAGATAGATAGATAGATAGATAGATAGATAGATAGATAGATAGATAGATAGATAGATAGATAGATAGATAGATAGATAGATAGATAGATAGATAGATAGATAGATAGATAGATAGATAGATAGATAGATAGATAGATAGATAGATAGATGGATGGATAGATGGATAGATGGATAGATGGATGGATAGATGGATAGATGGATATATAGATAGATAGGTAAGTAGATAGGTAGGTAGGTAGATGATAGATAGATAGATAGATAGATAGATAGATAGATAGATAGATAGATAGATAGATAGATAGATAGATAGATAGATAGATAGATAGATAGATAGATAGATAGATAGATAGATAGATAGATAGATAGATATAGGTAAGTAGATAAATAGGTAAGTAAATGGTTGGGTGAGTAGTAGGTAGATTAGTAGGTAGATGGGTAAGTAGATAGGTAGTGGGTAGGTGTGTGGGTAGGTAGATAGACTCTCTCTGTTCATAAACAAACAGAAATGAGTAATGAAATTACATCTGTAATAGCTTTTTGGATAAAAATATTACTTAATTTTTTAATAGTTTCATAAAGTTAAGTAAAAATGTCATTCAAATAACACCCTAAAAATAACATTTTATGGTAGCAATTACATGACATCATTAAGTTTTTTTATAAGAGAATGAAAAAAATAATATCCTAATTAAAAAACATAACAATCAAATTTTGCAATTACACCTATTTTCTGACTGACATTACATATAATTTTGACAGATCAATTTTCTTCTAAAAGTAAAATGAATTCATAGGAAAGATGGGGTTGTAAATACCTCACTTTCCTATAGAAATAAATATTTAATAATTTTACAAAAAAAAAAGCTTATATAAAAAATAAAAAATATATTTTTCTGTTAACATTGCATATATATATATATGCAAAGAATCTGGAAGTTATAATTGACTATTTATTAGTCTACTTTCAGAACAGGTTATATTTGTCTGATTAATGAGGTTTATTTAATTATTTGCATTATTAATCTCACACTATTTAGCTAAGTTGCAATTTCTAGTGTCTATGTAAATATATCAGATCATATATAAAGGTGGTATCATCTTTAGTTTTAAAGAAAGTTGCCTTCATGGCAAGTTAAAATTTTTGATAGTTTAAGAGTTGATTATTATTATATGTATTCAAATACAGAAATTACTTTATTTTAGCAATGAGTATATTTTCTGTTAAGAATAAATTTCATTTTTTTGTTTTGATGTACTGACTACTACTGACATTTAATCATAATAGCTAACTGTTAAAATCTTAATTGATAAATAGTTTTAAAGTATGTTACTCACTAAATAATCAAACTTTCATGAAAGGTTTTAATGTTAGTGATCTAAATATACTTTGGACATTTAATACAAAAAAGCAGTGCCATTAATTGAAATGACATTTTGCTCTTCCATTTTTTGTTCATCTCATCATTGTCACAACTGTCACTTTGAAAGCTTGAACTTGCTACATTTAATGTTCTAAAACCTACTGCACTTGGAATACTAGCAACTTTCTGCAGCTGACTTGATCACCAAGACTTCAGATTTGTCTTTTTTGACAGCTAACAAAACTCACTTCAACTTTCTGTCAGATATTTCTATTTTCTCTTCTATAAATTACATGATATGTATTTCTATTTTTGTATTACATGATGTCAAAATATAATCCTAATAACTATTTTTATTGTTTTGTTCTACCATATATATAATATTTTTTGCAATACAAACATTATTCATATACTTGAAGTTTAAATGTCATATAGATGATTTCAACACACACTTATAAGCTCCTTTCAGTTATCTACTCCATCTCATACAACCAATATACATGACCACACACATGTGAAAAAAATAAACAATCTCCCAATATAAATATTTTGTGCTGAACTAGAACCCTTCAGTTACTTCAGTTCATCATCCCCCCCCACACACATATATATATATAATCAGTCATCATCCCCCCCCACACACATATATATATATAATCAGTGCTCAGTTTATATTAAGATAGCAAATTTTCAAACTTAAATAGATAGGCTTCAATCCACACCACTCCCCAACTCCTCACCCATCCATACTATTGAAAATGTGATGGTGGTATACCCAAATCCCTTGTTGATGCCAATATTATATATATAATAGAAATTCAACTTTATAATACTAGCCAAAAAAACAAAATTTTACTAAAATTCTTTCACAACCACGGTTTCATCTATTAACTTATAGATCTTTTCAAGTAAAATTCAACTAAACATACCACCTGTATATACCAAACAAAATAGTATTTCCATCATTCACTTCAAAATCTAACTTCCTTCCAACATCAAAGGATGTCTTCATGAGATTGATTGCCTCAAATTCAAAAAAAAATTATCATCAAAGTTTTTTTTCACTCTTATTTTCAATTCACTTTTCTCATCAAAGATAACCTCTGTATTGTCAAATAATATTTTATAACCTGTATTCAGTTCATGAATATAGAAAGCTGAGTTATGATATCTATTTTTAATTCTATTCTTATGAACTTTAACTCTTTCATGAGACTTACTTTACTCTAGCCTTTATAAATTTTATGATTTATAAACTACACCAGGAATAAATTTGCCATTGTTATAAAATTTATATAATCATGAGTAAATTGACTCTTAATAACAGAGTTAAAAATAGATATCATAACTCAGTTTTATATATTCACAAACTGAATACAAGTCAAAATATGTTTGACAATGCAGAGAATATCTTTTATGAAAAAAGTGAATTTAAAAAAGAGTAAACTTGATGATAAAATTTTTTGAATCTAAAGCCACCAATCTTATGAAGACATTGTGATGTTAAAGGAAGGTGGACTTTGAAGTGAATAATGGGAAGGCTATTATATATATATATGTATGTATTTGTATTGTATGTTTAGTTGAATTTCATTTCAAAAAATCTATTTTTTAATAGATTAAATAATGGTTGTGCTAGAATTTTAATAAAATTATGTTTTTTGGTTAGAATTGTTATATAAATTTCTATTTTATTTATAATTACTAGTATAGAATTAAGCAGTATTTAAGTTTTATATATACATAATAAAATGTAAATATGTTCTTATTTCATGGTTTCTATTCTTCTACATAGTACTCATATATTAAACCAACATAGGCCATGAACAAACATGTTTCACATGCATTAAGGTAAGACAAATGGATACTCATGTGTGAATGATGATTATTATTTTATTTATTTCAATCATTCTTTTTCCTTTCACACTTTGACATAAAGCAAGTGAAATCTTAATATAAACATGCTTTAAACCTCTGATTTAGAGATAGTGATATTGAGGGGACTTAGAACAGCTAATGAAGGGAATTTTTTTAAATCTGATCCTGCGAGCCTTGTATTATCATATTTTACAATTCAGAATTTCATTACTATATAACATATACACATTTTATCTAAATAATGAGCTAAAGGAGAATATTCAGATGCTTTTATTCATAATAAAATCATAATAAATTATGATCCTCATTTTCTGGTGGCTGTAAAAATCACAGAATGGGTTATTATGGATCTAGGCAATCAATAACTTTTATTTTACTTCCTGCATCTATATATGTCTTTAGAGTCAATCAATATTGTGTGAAGTGGACAAATTATTTTAATAAGACTTAATACATTTTATGAAAGATAGAAATCGTTTGGAAAGTAGACAAGCACTTTTCTATAAAGGCCCAACTAATAGGAAATACAAGAAAAATGAAGTTTATCATAAAGCGAAGATGAAAGAACTTCATTATGGAGATTGATGTATATTAGAACCAGTGACAAGGATCATTCAATTTAATGAAATACACTAAATGCAAATAACTTAGGTTTTTGCCCCAACAATTTCTTGTTGCGATAAAGTAGTAATAAATAGGTTGAGCATTTTTAATCAGATTAAACAAAATACTTTAAAATGGTTATGGAAGATTTTAATGCCAGAATTTAGGAAGGACTAAAAAGATAAAATGCTGCAGGTAAATTTGGTTAGGCAGACACAAATGAAAGTGAATATACCTATGGAGTTTACAGAAAAGAAAATTGTATATTATAAAACCTTAAGCAAAGTAAATATGGAAGTAATAAAATAAAATTATCACTGAACTAGATTGTATTTTGACTAATAGAAAATATCTATTGCAAGACTGTTAATTGCTGAATGGATTCAACACAGGAAAGGATTATTAACTAGTGAAATATAAAAAAAAATGTTAGCACAAAGCTAGAAATATAAAAGCTATCAACAAAGTCCATATATACAGTTGATATTTTTCAAATAATGAACTAAGATATGAAGAAGACTATTGGGTAATCACTCTCAGCTATTTTTAAAAGTTTGAATATAATAAAAAATATTGTGTTTGCTTTATGTAAAATACATAGATTACTGGAAAGATTTCTGAAAAGGACTGTTTGACAATCGAAACTGTCGGCTATTTTTGGAAGTTTGAAAATAATTGAATAACATTTTTGCATCCTATTAAGAGCATAGAGAAGGGTGTGTTGGTATTGCTTGCTTATATTAATACTACAAAAAATATAGGATACAAAAGCAAAAACTCAACAGCAAACTTTCAATTGAAACAAAATGTAGCATAAAAAGAAAGAAAAAGAAATGGAAATATTTAAAATTCACCCATTTACAAGGAATTATGTGTTTGGAATTGTGTAAAATATATAAAAAAGAGTTATTTATAATATAAAAAATATAGTTGTGAAGATGCACAGGAAACTATAGCAGGAAGAAAAAGTTTTAAAAATATAAAACAGCATCACAGAATTGGGATAAAAGTTGTTTCAGCAATAAAAAGAAAATATAAGAGTATTATTACTAAAGAAAATGCAAGACAATGTGAATCACATGATTGATTTTTCTTTACAAAAAGAACTGTATATCCAGTGTGTTCTAGTGATAAAATGACTGTTTCTTCAATATAGCTGAAGCACCATCTCTAAATGGCATGTACTTTGTACCAACATAGTTTAGCTATTGACTCAGTAATTTTAAGATGCTAGCATGTCCAGATTCCAATTTATGACATGAAATGTGATAGGGTGTTTCAATTTTTTGATGATCACCACTAATGCCCTTCTTGCTACCACAAAATCTTTCAATCTACTTGAAAACATTTGCAATTTTTGGTTTTACTGCTCTGTACAGGTTGAATCATTTCAAACATTTTGTTAAGTTTTGACCCACTTATGCAAGAGTCTATCATGGCTGAAGGTACAAACTCTGCTATCATATTTTATGTTGTCACTCATAATCCAGATGTGCTAGTACTTTAAAAAAATTTTAGACACTAGCTGAAGTGTCACTACTTAACACAAATATTGATTCAGAGATGGCTCTGCAAGTAGCTTGGGGAGAGAAACAATCAGCAGTCTCTTTTTTACTGGCAGAATAAAAAGCAAAATAGGACCTACAATTATGCCATCTTTTAAAATACCAAATATTTCAAATAAACAGGACAGGTGCAATTAATTTTATATAGAATAAAAATGCTCCAATAAAGAATGGAATTACTATTAAAGTAATACTAAATGTCAATATTATAAAGATAATTACATGATTATAAGTATAATTAGTAACGTTGATATTAGAAAGGATTAAAGTAGAAATTACAATGTTATAAAATCACCAAAACTAGTCCAGAGAAAACTTTGGACTTCAATAAAATAATAAAAAAACATCAGATTTAACTCTCCAGAACTATGGTACATTTAATTGCCTTCCCTGGTGAGACTTTTTTTAAGCTTTCAGCTTTGGCTTTTAATATTAAACCATTCTTTTATTTCAAAATTAAATAAATTGAACTTGATTTGGTAGTGATATATATTTGCAAATAAAATAAATTTTAAAAATTCATATTTGAACATGGCAAAAATTGAAAAAATGAGATCTTAATAACAACAAAAAATGCTGTCATCATTTAATGCTTAGCAGAGCATAGTTATTTCAGAAAATGAATGAAATCTTTTTAAGTGAAATATGGATTTAAAATGTGAATGAAAAAAAAATCATCACTGATAAATATATCAAATTTTTCTTTAAAATATTAAAATTAATTTCTAAATTTTAAAATATCTCAAATTAACTTAATACAGTGTCTGTAGTGACATATTAGCTATTATTTTCATAAGTTAAAGTAATATAAATGTCATGGTTCTCTTTGTTAGTATTATGCTACAAGTTATTCCTTTCTATTCTTAAAAATAAAACATATATGTATGAAATAAGTGTGCAATAGGGTATTCTTTTCATTTTTAATAATCATTACTCAATTATTGTGTAAAAATAATCACAAATCTTAATAATTGTTTTAAAAAATACAATTACAAAATGTATCTCAAAATAATCTCACAAATAGTTAACTTTATATATTAGTCTATTTCCATCATCTAATATAAGTATTGAAGGTCTTTAAAAAATTAACTTCATTTAAATATTTCAAATACACTCAACTGTTACTAATATCACACAGATTAGTATATGCACAACATTTCAAGAAGTATTAATGTTCTCTCTTATTCATGTGTTTTTGGCCTGACCAGTAATAGCATTAGCATTGTAATCAAATCTGGATCCTTAGATTCTTGAATACTAAATTTTTAGATAATAGTCTAACCAACTGAGCCATCCTTCTAAAAGCAACAGTCAGTAAAAATTTCATATACTTATCTATGAGGTTCCTTCTGATTTTTCTATTTTTTAAGAGCAAAGTTGATTAGTGGTTTCCATACATTATGTATAGTCACATTAGGTTGACTTTGGGGTTTTTCATCATTGTTATGTGAGTGGCTTCTTTAAATATTCTTCTTTGTATTTTTTCTTCTCTATCCAATATTTTTGTATTTACCCACTTAATATATGTTTATTGGTACATACATGGTCTGCTACCTTAGGCACATCTGTTTTCTCTCTTTTAATTATCAGTTTGTGTTTCTGAAATCACTTTTTCAATGGGATGACTAGTCTCAACAATATATGTTCTTACACATTCACCTGGTGTTTCATAGATTCAGTTTTTGCTTTTTAGCATTTCAAGTTTAGGCTTTGTAGATGTTAGAAATTTCTCATAGTGTGGTGTGGTTCTTTAATGTTGTTCTGATGCTATATTGATTTTAGATTTTTCTTAATTTTTGCATTATTTTTGGTAGGTATGAATATAGTACCATATCAATATTTGTTGATTTTTTCTTTTGATGGTTCTTTTTGTTGTCTATTTAAGATTTTCTTAATAACAGCTGATGTATAAACATTTTTACAAGAGTTTGTTCTATATAGATTTTTTTCTTTTTTTTTTCAAATTGCTGGTTTCTGAATAAATTTATTTTGCTTGGTTCCTTAGTGATAATATAACTTCATGTTTTGTGTTTCTGGTATGATTGGATGTATATGCTAAGTATTTTTCTGCATGTGTGGATTTTCTGTAAACTGTAATTTTTATTTTGCCATGATGGAGATTTGTCACCCAAATATCTAAGAATGCCAATTTTTCTTTTTTCTGATTCTAACATGAATTTAATTGAAGGATATATGTTGTTGATGTGTTGCCAGAAAGTTTGTAGTAATGTTCCAATATGTGGCCATACAACAATTGTATCATCAACATAGTGAAGCCAAATTTTAGATAGATATGGAGTAGTCTTTATGATTGTAATTTTGAGTTTTTCCATGTAAGTATTACTAATCAGGTGGCAATGATGAACCCATAGTCATTCCTTGATTTTGTTGGAAGAATTCTGTGTTGTATTAAAAGTATGTTGTTGTTACACAGAATATTAATAGTTCTATTATACTATCATTAGTTAAGAGTTGTTCTGGTTTGTAAACTATTATCATCATTTAATCTTTTTCTTACAATAGACAATGCTGCTTCACATATTACAATTTATGAATAAACTTTCCACATAAAATCTTACTAGTATGTCAGTTCTTGATTAATTCTACAAACTGTCTAGAATTCCTACAAAGAACTGGATCTTGTATGTCAAATTACTAAGAACTTTGAGAAGAACCCTTGAGAAATTTTGGCAAGGTGAATTTTTAGAACTAACAATGGATTTTATGTAGACCATAAAGTTGAGGAATTTTGCTGAAATATTATGTTAGTTTACTTTTTTCTAATGCTTGTAACTTTCTTTCTGTACTTGGTATCAGATTTTTCACCATTTTTCTACATTGGCCTGCTGAGAGAAGTTCTTGTTCTTTGTTCTCATAATCAGTTGCATCCATTACAAATGTTGCAGTGCCTATGTCAGCAGGAAGAATAATTATAGGATTTATCTAATTTGAGAGATTTAATTGCTTTCCTCTCATTATAGAATATATTTGATTTCAATTTTTACATCCAATCACACCAGAAACACAAAACATGAAGTTATACTATCACTATGCAAAAGAGCAAAAGAAATTTGTTCAGAAACCAGACATTTGAAAAAAATAAATATCTATATAGAATAAATTCTTATGAAAAATGGTTATTCATCAGCTGTTATTAAGAAAACCTTAAACAGACAACAAAAACAACCAACAAAAGAAAAAAAAACAATAATTGTTACAGTAGTGTATCCTTGCCTAAATAGCAGACAAATTAAAGAAAATATGCAATCAGTATAACATCAGAACAGCTTTCCAAAGCCATACCACACTACAAGGAATTCTTACATCTACAAGCCTAAACTTGAAATGTTGAAAAGCAAAGATTCCATCTGTGAAATACTATGTGAATGTGGAAGAATGTATATTGGTAAGACTAATCATCCTATTGGAATCCAATTGCAAGAACAGAAACTGATGATTAGAAAAAAAAGCAGGTGTGTCTAATGTAGCAGATTATGTACATACCAATTAATATATGTTCAATTTGGAAAATACAAAAATATTGGATAGAGAAGAAAAAATAAAAAATTTAAAGAAGCTGCTCATATGATAATGGTGAAAAACCCCATGTCTCAATCTAGGATGACTATAGATAATGCATGGAAACCACTAATCAACTTTGCTCTTGGGAAAAAGTGGAGAAATCAAAAGGAACCTCATAGATTAGTATATGAAATGTCTACTGACTGTTGCCCTTGGAAGGATGACTCAGTTTATTAGAGTGCTACCTTAAAATTCTGTATTCAAGAATCTAAGGCTCCAGGTTCGATTCCCATGTTAATACAATCACTGGTCAGGTCAGCAACACCTGACAAAAAGGGAAGAATAATAGCTCCCAAAACATTGTTCATATACTAACCTGTCTGTTATTATTAACAGATTAAATGTATTTGGATATTCAATACTTACCATCTTTACAAACATTCTGGAATCTCACAAATGGTTTTAAAACTGACTACAAAGAAATAAATCAATCGAAAGTAAGAAGGTATTGCTAACTTTTTAGCTTTGCCCCTTTCAATTTTTTTTTTAATTTAATAAGTCAATCTTTTACAACAATATGACTTTTTTTTTTTTAAAGTGCAATATCTAATTAGATTGCAATAAAAATGTAATTTTTAAAAAATGATTATATTTTTTTCTGGATTTCTTTGAGCTTCTGTGATGAGGTTCCATATAGTTAATCATGTTTATAGCACAAATAGATAACTGATGAGTAATGAGAATATTTATAGAAGATTTGTAAATTATAAAATACGTTTTGATTTTATAAGCATTTCAAACCCCATGCAGTAATTAAAGCTTTGGACTGTCAAGACATAGATTGGTAGCAAAGTTTTTTGCCACATAATAGTGCCACCTAGTGCAAGATTTAGTAATCAATTAATGCTTGAAGGTTGTGGATCATAATCCCTATTATGTGTTTTTCCATCCAATATCTTCAGAGTTTTAGCTTAAAGTTTTCATTAGTGAGGAGGCTTGGATTTGGAGGCAGTACATCTGGATCATTTTCTACTGGTGATTCTATTTCTCCAAAATGTCTTATAATAGTTTTAGGGGAAAAAATTTATGGATTAAAATGGAAAATTAAATAAATAAAAGAATATTTAATTCATCTATATTTCATAATCAATATAGTTGTTTTACCAAAAAGTTATTCGGAAATTCAGGAATACTATTATAAAAGTAATGGAATAAAGGGGAAAAGTAGGATTAAAACAGGCAAGACTCTCCATACAATAGTGCCACTCAATGCAAGCCAGAGTAATCAATGGATTCCAGAAGGCTTGTGCATAAAATCCCTATCTAGTGTCTACTCATACACAAGCCTTCTGGTATCCATTGATTACTCTGGCTTGCACTGAGTGGCACTACTATTACAATTGTGAACAAGCATAAAAAATCGTGATCATATGATGTTTAGTGGTTTAAGAAGTAGGATTAATGATAAATGCTAAAAATAACTAAAGCAATATTGAATGGCTTATCAAACAAAAACAAGAAAAGAAAGTTTGATAAAATTAGAAGAAATTAACTACTACAAGTATATTAATAAAATAATTAACAAAAATAAGAACATAATGGATAAAATTAGTCATAGAATTAAATTTAAATGAAGTGCTTTTAATAGAAATAACCAATAATTATTTATGAATCTGTGATTTGGTCATTTAGCATAAGAGTAATACAGACACTTCAGATCACACAGTAAAGTATGAAAAGGATATACTGGGGATAACTAAAAGAGATTAAAAGTAATTATGTGGACAAGGAAACAATAGATGTAGGACAAAAAGTCCCACATGAAGTTGGGCTGATTAGTAACTGATAGTCATAAACTGACATCAAAAAGTAAGACAAGAAGTATATATAGATGATAACAAAAAGATAATGTAGTTTCTTAAAATGATGTAGGGAAAAGAAGCTAAGAATTGCATAAACTGGAGAAACCTTCAAATTCTAATGGATTGATAATGATTGGAAGAGATTATGATGATAAAACATAATTATTTTTTCCAAACATCAAAAGCAAGCAACAATCTTGCAAAATTAAATTATATATACATCATTTTTTACAACTTATGGCTGTGAAATATGGTTTTTAATTAAAAAATAATAAAGATATCCAAACATTAAAACTTTAAAATAATTACGCTAAAGGCAAAAAAAGAAAGAAGATATAATGGAAGAAATTACTAAATGAAAGGTAAAACTAGTATTTAAGATGTTATGACGAATAATTTTATTCTGAGAAATAAAAATAAATCCATCCCTACTAAAGATATTATTTCAAAAAAAGTTTACAGAATCATTATGGACAAAAAAAACTGTCATGGAAGTTGAACAGATAATTTGTGAAGTCTTTTACTGCAGTAGATGTTTTCTGCCTGATGCTACTTACGATATACATGTAAGAAAAAAATAAGTGATTTTATTGTTTAATTATCAATAAAGGATAAAATGTAATTAGAAATGGACTGCTCTTATTGCTTCTGTACGTGCGTTTATTTAAATAATTGAAACAGAAGATAGCGATTAAAATTGTGCCAACGACAGAGAAAAGGCAAGAACCAAATTAATAAATCAATAATATTCAGAAAACACTAATACTTAACGATAATAATTATAATGGCAATTAATCTTAATTCCTTTTTCTGCAAATTTGTTGCAATTATAAATTGGTTTTATGAACAAATAAAATTATGCCTATTACTTTGACAGTAAAAACAAAGATTAATTAACAGAAACAGTTTGTTTGAAAAATTATTAACACAGTTTTCGTTCGCATAATAATAGATGACGTCCGTTTTTCTTTTTGTCAGCTCCCAAAATGACGCATCAATATTAAAAGGTCGCAATTATTTGAAAATAAACATCATCGAGTCAGACATTTAAAAATAACGAACAGTTGAAAACATATCGAGATGTCAACAGAAGCAAGGTACATTTTGACAACTTAAAATAACGTTTTATACATCCATAGTCTGCATAGAAATCAAATTCCTTCGATCTTTTGGCTAACATTTTTTGTTGTTATTATTAAAACTCGATTGATTGTTTAATAATCGATTTTTCCCCCCAATAATAATTTTTTTGTATGTATACAAATGTACGTTAAATTAAGCTCACATTCATTCCTCTTAAATATTTATTAATCAATATAGATTAATGATAATTGAACGACATAATCGATTAATCAAGAATATTAAAAAGCATATCACAATTGTTTTATCTTTTACTCTTATTATTATTATCAAATAGTATAGCACGTGTTTACCTACCTAAATTTGTTATGTCCGAACCATCCATTATATCATTTGATTAACGTCTCCTCTATCATTACTCTTTCTTATTGTTGTTCTTTTCCGTCATAGTAGCCAGAAAAAAATATAGAAAAGATCATTTACTCTGAAATGCTTAACCAAGAAACATTTTTGGAAAATGAATACACGACGTTAACCGTGATAAAAATTAAATCCTTAATGATGAATTGATTTTTTTTTTTTTTTTTTGCTAGCGCACTCTTGTGAGGTTTTTGTCAATTATTGAGCTAAATGAATATAGAAATATAAAGTTTAAATAAAACATGTTTTAATTTAATGAATATTTTTGCTACCCAAAATGTGAAAATATACTCGTGCGTATATATTCATATATTTCATTCATGTATCTGCGCGCGATTCATTCAATTTGATTTAGAAGTAACGCAATCTAAAGTAGATTTCGCAAAACAAATTTTATTATTAATAAAACGAATTAGAAAAATATAAAAATGGATTGCCGAGCAAATTGACGTTTATGACCTTGTTTTTAAAAGTAAAAAAGTTATATATAGGCTAAACATATATAATTGAATCAAAAACCAGTCGTTGGATTCGATTACATATGGGGGGGGGGGGGACTAGAAAAAAACCTAATTTAAGATGTAATAATAAAACTGAAAAGTTTTGCAGAGAATTATGAACGTGGAAGGGAAGAGGTGGCTTGTTTGATTATAATATTGACTTACCTAAATACAAGTATAGTGTGTATACTTAAGCTAGATGTAATTAGAGAGGATTTGAATCCAGACTTTCAAGCTCTCTTCAGTCATCCATTCCATCTTATACAACCGATACACATGGCAACATACATGTGAAAAATATAAATGAACATGACATCACCAGATTTCCAATGATATATATGGCTGAAGAGATGGAGAGTGAAGAGGATTGAAGTTTGTCCATTAACGTTTGAAGATTTGCTATCTTAATATAAACCAAGCACTGATTATATATGTGTGTGTGTGGGAGATGATGATCAGAACCAATTTGTTGGGCGTTGGTTTATGTACACTGAAGATCATTAATCTTTATCATGTGTATTGATTGTATAAGAAGAAGTGGATGATGGAAGGGAGCTTGAAAGGTTGGGTTCAAATTCCTTCTAATCACCTCTAGTTTAAGTGTACATACTATTCTTGTATTTAAGTATTACAGCTTCAGCCTCTATTCTGCCTGTTCCTCTTCTATGTATTTCAATGATTTTAAGATCCTACGTATGAGTAGTCAGAATGAATTACAATCAACATGGGTATGACAACAAAATTGACAAACAAAGGTTATGAACATGCCATTATCAGATTTTCAATGATATGGATGACTGAAGAATTGGAGAGTTGAGAAGATTGAAGCCTGTCCATTAAAGTTTGAAGATTCACTATCTTAATATAAACAGAGTACTGATTATATATGTGTGTGGAAGATGATGATCAGAATGAACTGATGAGTGCCGATTCAGCCCAAAATTTATATATTGGAGAGATATTTTTTTACATGTATGTTGTTATTTGCATCATTTGTATAAGGTGGAGTGGATGACTGGAGGGATTTGAAAGTCTGGGTTCAATCTCCTCTAATATTGACTTAGGTACAGAAAGATAAATTGGTAGAATGCTTATATAAAGACATAAACTGCACATATATATATATATTATTTTCTGTAGAAAAATATACTTTTATGTAAAAATGTAAAGACCTCATGCTGTACTTATGTTAGTTCTTGCTGTTATATCCATAAGCTGAGTTGAATTGTAGCCAAATACAATGCAGATTTTTTCCAAGATTCCAATTATATATGGGATTATTTTTTTCTGGTGATCAGTCCTTAGCCTACCCAACTAGCCATCTGCCATTGATCAATAAAATATGTAATTATTTTTAGCTAGAGAGTAAAACGATATTGGAAAGTGATCAATCCACACCATTTGAAAAAAGCTTTACTTTTTATTATTCTATGATGAAAGATTATTGAAAAAGCTTTTAGTGTCCTCCACCACAGTAAACTATTTACAAACTATTTTAGAGTCACCAGCATATTTTCCAATCTATAGCTTGTCTTTTTCACTTTATTCCAGTTAACTTTTATTCATCTAATATATGTTGTTTTTCTAAATCTTTTACAATTATTTGAGATCCATTTTAACGTGTTAATTGCCTGTACATTTTCATCTCTTTTATCAATTTATCTAGCTTTATTTTATTTCAGTGTTTACATTCTTTCACTGATATCACCCAAGTGTTTCTCTTTCAATTCCTAATTGTTACTTTCACTATATATATTTCTAAACTTCCCCTAGTGCAGTTTAAAGGCTCTGTATTCCTTTCCAATAAGCTTCCAATTTCCTGATTAATATGAAAGAAATGTTAAAACATATCTATTTAAAAGTCTTTATTTTTCAAACATATAAGCAAATTTTTTTTTTAAGATAACTCTTTCTTCCATCAAACAATTTTTGTTAACATTTCCATATCCCTGTAGTATTAATTTCAAAAATAATCATATCGGAAAAATCTAGAAATAATTTTCTTGCCTCAAAGTGTTGTAAAGTGTTTTGGAGATATTAATATATCTATTTCAGTATAAATCTTCTAAGCATCATGTAGTGTAATCATTGCTGGAATATTTTGCTAAATATGCTATCTTAAGTCCGTATCTGCACTAAATCCGTAATATGAAAATAATTTCCCAATCATCCTGTACATCTTTATCATTTAGACATTTGGTATATAATTTTGCTAACAATTTTTCTTCACTTCTTTTATGATATCAATTGTAACATCATTTCCTGGGATTTTTTTTTCTTAGCAGATGTAGATTTAATCGCATCACTGTATCATTTCTTCACTTAAAATACTTGGAAATTCAAAAGAAATCTTGTATTTATATGTTGGACTATTACTAACTATTGAATGTATTGGGAATAAGATAGTAAAAAAATTAAGATAATATGTAGAAATAAGTGAAATGAAAAATAAGGTTAAATATATAAATATAATAATATAAGAAAGCTTTCATAAATAATACATTGAATTTCTAAAGTTATCAAAAAGATAAAAGGTAAATAAATATAAATATGATAATAAATAGGAATAAAAATAAATAAGAAAAATAAAGGATAAAATAGAATTAAAAAGTTAAAAGTTATAGAATAGTAAGTTTAATGAATAAAATGATGTTAATAATTAAGTTGATAAAATTGTAAGATTATAATAGATATATGTATGAAATATGGTTGTATTGATATAACGTTTAAATTTTTGTGCATCTGAAGAAGGCTACTAGGAACAGTCAAAACTGTAAAGAATACATAAATATATTTTGCTTTAAAGTGTAAGAAGAGTGAAATGCTGTTATTATATGTTATATAAAAAATCAAAAATAAAGAAGGAAAGAGGAAGAGAAAGTACTGAAGATTTTTTAAGATATGGAATAGCAACTGTTAATACTGTCTTTCTTAATATTTTTCAATTCTTTGGTCTCTAATTATGATTTAATACTATGTTACATTGAACTAATCAATGATTACTTCCTATATTACACCTACTAAGTGCATTATTAACTTTAAAATACATATTTTTTTACTAGTCAAAGTATAATCCAATTCTGTATATATCTTCATTTGAATTCAACCTATCCATTTCTACTAATATTCTGTTAAAAAAAAAAGAAATCATGATATTGTTCTGTTTTTTTTAATTATCTCAAATCTTTTTTCTCTCGTTTTTATCATCATAACCCAATTTATTTACAACACTTTCATTTTTCAATCATTTAGCAATTCCAGCAGTAAAATACTGTTTTGTCTGACAAAAAGCATTTGGCATATCACATGATTACCACTTCTTATACTCGTACAAACTATTAAAATTGTAACAATTTTGCCATTTTACCTATCCATATAAATATTTTCCACTTCTTTATTATAATGAGAACTTGTTGGCATAAATCTAAAAATATTGGCAATTGGTGTGGTTTATTAAATTGAATAACTCTGTCAGATATACCATCAATCTTCAGAATTTCAGTCTTTCATTTTTTACTTATAATGAATATCATTCTATTTGTGTTTTCATTTGTGGTGCCTTTATATTAAAGTGTGTAGGCATTTTTAAAATCAATTGTCTTTTCATTTTTCTTCTAACTTTATAAAGTAGAATGATGCCCTATTAAGTATTAGACAGTTCTTCTAACAATTCATACAGTCTTCCTTCATTTAAAAAAAGATGTCCAATTATAAGTAGCAAAATAGAAGTCATTATCAAATGACATCTTGGGTCTGTATTCAAGGGCTTTTTGCATTATTTGCCTTTATCACCAACCACTGCTTTGTCTAACAATTTTATATCCACCTAGGAGTAAGGGTCATAATTTAAGGATTGCCTAGATTATTATAATTATTTTATAATTAACACAGATATTCATTGTGCATTTAAAAAACTCAGTTGATGTTTCAATTAATAATTATCAAGCAACTGAGAAGAAAGACTATGGTGTTTCTTGATCTCAAACCAGAAGTAAAGAGCTAATAAAAACACTGGATTGTCTCATGTGTGTTGATAAGCAACCATCAATGTTTGTTTGTCATATGAATAATTACATAATAATAATACTTACATTAACATAAGGGGTGGATATTAGGAATATGTTTTGTTTGTGTTTAATTATATTACAAATGTTTGTCTATAATATAATTCTCTGTTTATATGTGCATTAAAATGACGGAGAAATTAAGTTCCATGAAGGCCAATCGATGCAACTGAGAGGCTTATATTTGGAATAGTATTCAATTTCAATCTTATTTAAATACTTGGTAGTATATTATCTCTACATATATCTAGGTCTCTGAGGAAAGTTACGTAAATCAATAGAAAAAGTCAGAAATAAAAATGATAGAGATTTTAAACAAATTACTTAGAATATAGCTAAGTGTTGATTATGAGAATTAAGATAGAAATTATATTGTTTTCATCTTAGTAAAATGCAAAATTGCCACATTCTATAAATTTTAGGGACAATAATAAAGCATTAAACAGTATTACCACAAAATAAATCTAGAATGTCAAAATTTCCAGCAACAACAACAATAATAATAATAATAATAATAATAATAATAATAATAATAATAATAATAATAATAATAATAATAATAATAATAATAATAATAATAATAATAATAATAATAATAATAATAATAATAATAATAATAATAATAATAATAATAATAATAATAATAATAACAGCAGCAGCAACAACAACAACAACAACAATAATCAAGTCTTAATACTTGTAAATGTAACAAACTTAAATCAGATAAAAATGAACATTTTTATTTGATAAAACTAGTTCTTTAGGAATCTAGCTTGTAAATTATTTTACTAATGTATTTGAACTTGTTTGTTCTGTGAATAAATTTATATTCTTAACATTATATATTTGATAAGCCTTATAGTATAACTTTTTTAAATATACTTAAAACTTTCACTCCATCATGTATACTTGAAGAATATGAATAAAGTCATTAGTAAATAATGCATAATTTTGTATTGAACTAGCACTGCATGGACATAAAATAAAGTGAAATATTTCATGACATAAAGAGTAAAGCATCTTTAAATATGTTCATAAACTAGGCCTTAAATTTGGGTATAATAAGACAAATTTGGGGGGAGGTTGAAAAGCATATTTAGGATTTTTTTAGATAATTAGTCATAGCTAACCTAGATATTTATTTAAGTATTGGTCAGTGAATGGGTATCTATACATTGTTAGCTATAGGATTAAGTAAGGAAAAAAATGTTAAACATTCATTGCCTGGCAAGTATCAGGCCTGGTGTGTCAAGACTTTCCATAGAGATTGCTATATTATTTGTACTACAATAGGCTATTAAAATGTTGTCTGACATTTTATTTATATAATAAAATAAAAATTAGAGTAATCATCAGCATCATTTTAATCCCCTACAGAATAATGATTTATTCAAGTTTCATTCAGTTTCTCTAATCTGTAGCTATCACTTCTCAAACTCTTTTATCTCATTCAATTATATCTGGTCTCTTTTTAATTCTTTTATAATATTTAAGACTTATTATCATCTCTTCTAGCAATGAGTCTAGTTCAGCTCTATTCCAGTTTTTTAATTCTTTAAATAATTTAAAGGATAAATGTTTGTTCTTCCATTCAAGTATTTCCCTTTCAATCTTCTCTTATTACTCCTAATATATGTACCTTTATACTCCATTGGATGATCTGAAATCTTTGTATTCTCTATTGTTAAGCATCCAAGTCATGGATTCATATGTAAAACACAGTTTAAAGGGATATATATATATATATGAATGTGTGTGTATTAAACTATACAACGCCAATAGTTTAACTGATTTTCAAATGTAATTCGTAACATAACAGTCAAACCTTAATCAACCAATAAAATATCCACAATCTATTGCCAAGACTAATTTATATCTGTAGAGGTTGTCTTGACAACAGATTATAGATATTCTATTGGTTTATTAAGTTGTGGCTTTTGTACTATGAATATATTATACATAATATTTCGATAGAAATAATTTATTTTTGCTGTAGTATTTAATACGATTAATCATTAAATGTTTTATATTTAATATAAAAAAATTACCATAAATAAATATAACAAGTATTAAATATTTAATTTTTTTTTTGTTTCTCACAAAAATCATGATAATTTTAAGCGTTTGTTTGTTCAATAATTTATTTCATAATATATATATATATGACAATTCTTTATTAATATTGACATTTAAAAATTTCGCAAAAAAAAAAAAAAAAAACTTAACCTTAAACAAAAGTATTTTTATTGATTATCTGTAAATTATAAATTCTAATAACCAGATAAAATAAATTTAGCATTATAAATGAGTAACATAAATGATTTTTAAATATTTACGAAATGTATTTAAATATTTGCTTTTTAAATAGTTTTATAGTATTAATTATTCTTTTTTCTTACGAATTATTATCGTTTACATTCTTTGTTGTGAAAGTTGAAACTTTGACTTAGTTATTCTTTAATGCTATTCTTTAATTTTATACACGCATGCATACTTATTTTTTTCACTTTTAATCCAAAAAGCTGTTTTAAAAAAATAAAAACTTATTATAAATTAAATCCCTTTAAATCCAAAATGGATAAGGTCCTATACATGAGGGGTCAGTGTGATTTCATGTCAACATGGGCATGGCAATAATGTTGGCATCAGCATGGGATTTGGCTTTCCGTCATCAGATTTTCAATGATATGGATGGCTGAAAAGTTGGAGGTTGAAGTAGATTGAAGCCTGTCCATTAAAGTGTGAAGATTTGCTATCTTAATATAAACTGAGCCCTGATTATATATGTGTGTGGAAGATGATAATGTGGACAATGAAATACATATATTAGCGATTATTTATCTTTTCTACATGTGTGTGGCCATGTGTTATCAGTTGTATGAGATAGTGGGGATAGTTGGTAGGTGTTTGAAAGTCTGAGTTCAAATCCCCTATATTTATTTTAAAGCTGAAATTTCGTCGCGAAATTAAAATGTTATTCATTTATACGTTTTAATTTTATTTTTTAATTATTATTTGAATTTTATCCTATTTTTAGTAATTATTGTGTTGCGCATATCTATTTTGCAAGAGCGCCAGATGTTCTACTATTTATATATGTACGTCTCCTTGCATATGTATGGCAGCCACTTGTAAACAAGTATAATCATTTCAACTCCAAGGAAAAAAAAAACTGTTCTAGAAATAAGTTTTGCAGAGACTACACAAGCTAAAACTATGAAGCTCACATACGTCCACATACAGAAAATCCTCATCCATTTCTCTATTTGTTTGATATTTTGCCATTCTTGAGCAGCAAACTTTTCTTTCTGAAATACTTCAACACCATATCTAAATCTAGCTCTCTGATATATTTTTTCTCTGCTATTTCTTCCCAATGGAAAGAATCAATATTATATTAATAATTTTTATTAGATATTCATTAAACTAGATATTATCCAATAATGAATAATATTTCTGTAATGGAAATTTCACTACACCACTCTCACGCAATGTAGAGATTGGTTTCTATCCGCTTTTCAACACCTTGTGGAGGGATGTAATCATAAACATTTGGCCCAGACCACAATTTCTTATCATGGTTCAGTATATATATATATATAAGTAAAATAATGCTTAAAGCTAAATGGGATAATACGTAACCATTAGAAAACAGTCTCCACCTAAACATACCAATATAGATAGTAATCAATATTTCTCACTGTTGTCAAGGCAATTTCTCTCCTTTTAATAATAAGAATGGAAATCTGCTCTTACTAATGGTCCAATAAATATTATATATGGACACTTAAAGATTGCAACTTGACCACAGAGATTGAAATATTGATACAATGAAGTATTGCAGTTTGTAATGTTATAATTGACTATTTATTAGTCTTCATTACATGGACATGTTTATTTCATGTTTAAAGAGGTTTATTTAAACTTCATTGTATCAATATTTCAATCTCTGTGGTCAAGTTGCAATCTTTAAGTGTCCATATATATTCATTGGACAATTAGTAAGAGCAGATTTCCACTCTTATTATTAAAACGAGAGAGGTTGCCTTGACAACAGTGAGAAATATTGATTACTATCTATATTGGTATGTTTAGGTGATGACTGAATTCTAATGGTTATATATATATATAAAGAGATAGCAAATTACTTCAGTTTAATTGATAAAATGTGTCATCTACATATATAGTGAACAATGATAAAGATATATGTAAGAGATTGTGGTCTGGACTATCTGAAGAGTGCTGGTTCAGTGCAAAATGTGCAGCTTAGGGATCACAGATCATTTCCGCATGTCTTTGGTCATATAATTCCTTCACAAGGGGTTAAAGGTTATTACCTTGTGAGAGAGTGGTGTAGTGAAATTTCCACTATAGAAATCAATAATACACACTTTAGAATGTCTTTGAGATACTCCTTCTAATTTAGATGGTCTACTTCCCTCTAATAAAAATCATATTCAAGTTCATTATAAAATATTTCTAGCAAGTCTTATTTTATTCATTGTTTTACAACCCGATCTCATGAATGTGTTATTTTACAAAAGTACAGTCTATAATATCCCATTTAGCAGGTTGTAATTCACATTGGTTTGTTTTCTGATTTTGCTGTTGTATTTTTACATTTTTATTGGAGCATTCTTAAAACACCTCTAATGCCTTTCATCTATAGGGTATCTAGTATTACTTCCATATAATAAATTAGGTAAAATAGTGGCTCTACATTTAACCAACTTTGTTGCAATAATGATTTCCTAGTGATGGAAATAATCTATCTTCTAATTTGTTAAAAGAAGCATATTGAAGTCTATTTTGGATCTCAACAGCTAAAATCACCTTTCTGGTTATAGAATGATGAAGGTGTTTAAATTACTTTACATTCTCAAATTGATAACCATCCAAGCTAAACCTTGCTGAGGAATTTTGCATCTACTGCCTGATGAAGAACTTGAGTTTTTTGAATATTAATTTTTTAAACCAAAGTCTATAAATGTTGCTGCATTCAAAACATTAAATTCATTCTGTTTCATCTTTTTAATTTGCAAAAATAGCACAGTCATTGGTATACTTATATCCAGAATTCACAAAGATAAAAGTTATTGTTTTCAAGGCTATATGTATTTTGATCCCTGTTTCTATTAAGCCATCTATAAACAATTCCAAAGACAACTGAGATAAAAATTGAGAATGACATTATAATAATCTTTTTTTTCTCAAAGGTAGTATGATATGACCAGCGACTGGTCAGTTGCGCTGTGAATTCACAACCGGCCTAAACAGCACCTGAACAAACAACCCCTACATAATTTTATATGAAAATAACTATTAAGATTTAATAAAACCCTCCAACCATAGCTCACCAAAACAGGGCTTACTAACAATGGTATTTTGTTATAGACTAGATGAATGATATATTCACCTTGCATCCACTGATTAAGTTCTTCACTAACACTCTTTTTGTATTCTACTGACTTTTGGATCATTCCTTCTTTGCATATATCACCCTGTAAATCTCACCTAGTTAATTCTTGTTGTTTTCTTTGTATTCGCCTATAGGTCAAATAAAAATATTTTGAAAGAGAACATTGGAATAATCATTGTCTACCATTAGACTGTATTTGTAGTTTATCCACCTGTAATAATAACACTTCGTCTTATTATCCATTATATAGAAGCTCTATAATAGGAATGAATTTCGTTGGGCAACTAACTAATTTTAAACAGTGTTATGAATCTGATTATAAACTCAATTAAATGCATTGACCAAACCAATAAAAGCAATATATAAATTACTTTCTTGTTGCAATATTTTTTTTCGCAGTTGCTGCACGCTTTATGTGTGTACGCAAACACATACACACACACCTCTAAAATGTAAATTATTCTTTTTTGTAAACATTGTGTTTTGAAAATTTAAAAGTAACATGAGTTAAAAACGTTTTTATTTTTTTCATAAAAAAAAAATCGGAAACTATATATATCCCTAAAAAAACTTGTTTATTTGTTTATTAATATTTTACATCATAGATTAAATTATTAATAAATACATAAATAAAAACTTCAAAATGTTTAGATATTTATTTTAAAACTAGATGCAATCCATTAATGTTGATAATTAAAATATTTGCAAATGCTGTAACACATTATCATCATCTGCAGTGGAAACTGTCATTCGTAACCCTAAATACCACTATCAGTGAAATGGAATCTATAGAATTACAAATGAAGAATTGTGATAATCAGAATGACGACTATAATGTATTGTCTTATTCTATCGCTAGAGAACATTTCAATAGAAAATATGCCAAAAAAATATTTAAATACAGTTAAGTGTGAAGAACATTTGTGGCTAAAAATAAGGTTAGGAAGACAAGAATGGATGGTGACTGTAGTGTTTATAGCCACAGGAGATAGTAAAACTATAATGGAGTGGAATAGTAGTATATATGAATGCCTAGTTAAACATATACAGAGTTTCAAAAAAAAGGGGGGGGGGAGAAAATAATGGTTATAAGGGATATGAATGGGCATACTGAAGAAATTGATGATGTAGATAACAAGAATGGACAGCTTTTGAAGAATTTTTATCAGAGAGTGAATTTGAGCATTGAAAATTTATCAAATATTTATGAGGAACAATATCATCGTCCAGAAATAATATCTTTTATATAATAGATTATGTAATAATAGAGAAAGAGAGAATGAATAAAGTATGGAAAATTAAAGTGTTTGATAATGAAGAGAGAGTGTGTAATAGTGATCATAATTTCTTTATAAACAGAAGTGATTAGTAATGTGATGAAGAATAGTAATAAAAGTAGAAAGGATAGAGAAAGATGTGGATGGAGAATTAATGATAAGAATAAATTAGAAGAATATAAAATAAAAGTATAAGAAATCATGGAAGAGTTTGTAGGAGATGAATATAAGGACTGGTGTGATGAAGTAAAAAAAAGTGGCCAATAGGGTTTTAGGTGAGAATATTCAGAAGAATGAAAGGAATAGAAAAGTGAGTTAGTAAACATATAAAAGAGAGAGGTAAAGAATGCATAGAATGTAAGTGTGCTATTAAAAATAAAAAAAGTGAAAAAGATGTTAATATTAAATGAGGTAAATATTTTTTAAAAAAATGAATTGGCTAAAATAGATAATTATGTAGAGAGAATGAAATTAAATAATAAATTCTTGGACAATATTAATAAAAGTGGAAGAGATGGAGTAAAAAAATTTGGTCATATATCAAAAAGAGGAATGTAGGGGGGGGGGGAGTAGTATTTATAGATGATGAGAAATAGAGTATAGCTCTAGAGAAAAACTTGAGACAATTTTAAGTAAGTAGGTAAGGGATATAGAAAAGATGTTAGATGTGAAGGACAGAGTGTTAACAAATATGAAAGCTTATAGTAATGGAAAATTAGGTTTACAGAAAATAAATTGTATGAGACAGGGAAGAAATTGAAAAGTGGAAAGGTAAGAGGTTTAGATGGATGGGTAGCAGAGATGATGATGAATTTAGAAAATAGGGCAAAATTAAAACTATTATCATGTTTTAATAAGATAATACAGAAGAGAAAATTTCCAGATGGCTGGAATAATACAAGAATAAGGTTACTATTTAAAGGGATGGATAATGATCATAGAAAGTTAAACAATTGTGGACAGATGGTGGTAACATAGTGTTATATAATGTTTTGACTTATATGGTGGCTGGAAGAGTCGCAAAGTGGATAGAAAAAAATAATATAGTGGAGAAATGCAAGGAGGTTTTCAATCAGATTGGCATGCAGGAGATAATTTATTTGTAGCTACACAATTTGTAAATATGAGTAGGAATACAAGTAGACAATTATATATGGTGTTTATAGATATAGAGAAGGCACATGATAGAGTAAATAGAAATAGATTATAGGTAAGTTTAGTAAATTTGGGAATGATTGGAGCTTTAGTGGATCTTATTAAGAGATTGTATTAAAATGCTTATTATATGTATAATTAGGAAATATAGAATCAGCTAAAGTTTTAAATGGGGTGGGACTAAGGCAAGGATGCCCTATGTCACCTGTTTTGTTTTTGTTATATTTGAGAGAAATGGAGAGGGGTAGAGATACCATTAATAGGTGGCAAGGGAGTATATACTATAAGGTGTGGCCCTTACATCCCTCCAGTATCATTTACACACCTTTTTGGCCTAATTCAAATTCAGGACCCCCCTAAAATAACATTATCAACTAAACACTCCATTAATAAAAATGAAACACTATAATTGAGAAATCATTAGTTAGTATATACATTTACATCCCAACTTAATCATATGATATATAGATATTCAAATTAAAATATAAAGTACAGACCCGACAACTAACCTTTATCAAAGTTATCTCGATAATTGTGATGTAAATCCAATACATTACAACAACACAAGAGAAATATGATCAATGCAAACAAATAAAGAACTTATTTTAAAGAAAAGAAACAACAAACAAATTTTATTGTTATTAACATTTTTTTCTCATGTGTCATAGCATCAGCCAGGAAGCGAACCCGCTAACCCGGGACAATTGCTTGTAAAGCTGCTGTTGCTGACCTCTCAACCACCAATGCTTGACCTATTAACATATTATTTATATATAATAATCACTAATAATGATGTAAACAATGGACCTAAATCAAATCAGAACTTAGTATTCAAAGTCACCAAAGAATACCTTCAATGGAATATCTTGGTTATAATAATAGAAAAATATAAAAACCAATGAGCTTCTTTGCTGAAAGCAGAAAAAAAAATTATCTGCTGAAAAACCTGGGTAAATTTAAGCAGAGAATTTAAATTTGCAATTCAAATAGTAATACCATTCTCAATTGAGGTGAAATAGTAATAGAAATAACTATTTGAATATTCAAGAAAGTAATAAAAAGCATATCAAATTCAAACTAGCCAACTGAGGAATTCAAAACTGAAATCTTCAAAATTAAATTTGAATTATTCGAATTTTCATAGGGTTACTAATCTTTAAACCATAGATCAAACTAACTTTGGATTAAGGATATCTAATAATAAAAATATCGCTGTTATTTCATCCAAGACATTTTAATATATTGTAACCAGTTGGTTATAAAGCACACAATAATGTAGTGTGTGTGCATATAAAGTAAAGGAAAAGTAGAAATAAACAGACAAAAATAGTAGTAGATATTTTCTACATTCATTGAAATAAAAATAATAAATAAAGGGTTAAATAACACCTGGATTTAAAATAATATTTTATTATAAAATTAAATATTTAAAAAAGGTTTGATAAATAAAATTTAATATTTTTATTCTGATTTTGAAAATTTAAAAATAAGCATGTTTCCTAATAATTATAAAAATGTCTATTTTTGACATCTTTTAATTACCATTAGTATATAGATCACACCTTTGGTCAAATTCCAAAGGATTAAAGTTAATTGAAAACAGTCACTATGTTTTTATCACCAGATCCAACCAAGATTATAAAAAGACTTATAAAAAATATCATTTACTTTTTGCTTGCAGTTTTGTAAGAGTTGGCCAGAAGAGTCTGGTTTTAATATTTTGAGCAGTGGCCAATTAGGCCAACTGCAAGATTTGGCTTTAATTTTCTGGGAAGTGGGTAGCAGAAGAGCTAACTGCAAAGTTGGCTAAAGTATTTTGCAAAGAGTTGGTAACTGTAGCAAAGAATGGCAACAGTAAAGCTAGCTGCAGAGATGGCTAGTATAATTATAAAGAGAACTGCCATGAGAATGTAAGAATGCAAGGAAGTAGCTGCTATTCAGTTCAATAGTGGAGTTTAAATTCACATGGAAGTTAATGACACACTTCTTTGTGTTGAAATTCATTGCTTTAAAAGTGTTCTGGAAAACACTAATCTGAACTTACTAAATCCAAGTCTAAGTGGAATCAACTACAGAAGGGAGAAAGCCAATCATACCTGTATTATATACTTTTACCTGATAATGACAATTGCCTGGATTGACCAAAAAACAGCTTGCTCAAGAGAAACACCAGATCAATAAAGAAGTAGTTATATGTATGCTACTGTGTCTACATGCAGAGAAGCACAGATAAACATGTATACAAAAGTGAGTTGTTTTTAAATAATTCATTTGGATGACATTTTAAGTCTATATTTTTAAATTTAAAGACATTTATAATTAGTTAAGAGGTAACCTAATAAAAAGATTTCTAACCTCTCGAAAATTGGCTATACTTTTTTTTAAAATAATAAAAGAAAGCTATAATAGAATTTGATAAACTGATTTTTTTAATACTGATACACACATATATATGTAAATTTTATGTATATTCAAAACGGAATTATTAATTATAAACGTAGTTATTTATTGTTTGACAAAATTAAATTTGTTAATAATCTGTGCAATTCTATGTTTTAATAAACCTAGCATAAGTATTTGTGTTATTAAAAATATAATTTAAAAGCTTAATCATGTATTATTACAGAACAAGTTAAATATGTTCAGAAATTTTATGCACACACATGTATGTGTGCATATATCTGTCAATTGTATTATAAATACCAATGCTTGTGAAGTATAACACATATGTAAAATTTAATCATTTTTTGTCATTATTAAAAATCTATTGAAATATATTAATTGTATATTAGATATCATGCATCTATGCACACATATAGATAAATCAATGTAACAATTTGAATTTTGAATAGTAATTATGTAAATCGCAATGTGATCATTTGAAATTTTGTATAGTAATCAAAATCAGAAAGCTTACATGTATGTAATCTTATTTTTATAGACCTTACTTTCAATTGCTTATTTTTATTAGTAATAAGCTTGTATTCAATTGGTAAAAATTGTTTCCATCATCTCTTGGTCACAATCAGTAAAAGAGCTTATCTTCTCTGAGCTAGATTTGAGCAGGATGAATGGGGATGTGTATTTAGTGCTTTTGGGGCATCCAGTGATGATCAATCATTATCATCCTGGTTGGTGCATAAGATTATATTCTTTAAAGCCCATGCAATATATTTTATTTTAGTTTAGCCTTATTACAAATTTTTATAGTTGGCCAGTACATTAATGGTATTTAAGTGGCCAAAGCATTGATGATGATCAGCATGCTTTAATATCCCAGCATTATTGTTTACATTTTTTTAGTTATGTATTTTGATGAATACACACTTACTTTGTGCCTCCAAATTAAAGATTAAACAATTGCCCCAATATAGCAAAGGCTCAATAGTTAGTCTGGTCTATAGAAGACCCATTTCCGAACCAGTCACAAGGTTGACTGTTGATTTATACTTTTTATTGTTCAAATCTGGCCACAAGATGGACTGTTGATTTTATTCTGATGTAGTTTGACTTTGATCATTCTTGATGATGAATGGTTTATTTTGAGTATTACTTATCATTTTTTTTACTTTATAATGCTGATTAATAGTTAATGATGCTTATAGTTGCTCTTCTGATCTCTTGGAAATTGTCTTGATCTCATGCTCCCTTTAAATATACCTTACTTATATATACTTCTTGTAAATTTTATATTAAAACATTTTATTTGAAATATTGTTGACTTGGAGTGGTGATCACCCCAGGTTCACCTCTTTGATTGCCCCATCCCATTACAATATATATATATATATATGAAAAGCAAAAATGCAAGTTAAAAAACTTGCTAACGCTTGTATTTATGTCCACAGATGGCGTTCTACCAAAAACATCGATCAAGCGTATGTTTTGTTTACATAAACGTCAGAGTAGTATTCACTATCTCTAACTATAATTCCACTTTCAGATCATGATTTCAAGCTATTTGCTATCATCAGTGAAAGACAGGAATAAAGAAACTAGATCTAAACACAAACTCTGAACGTTTATGAAAGAATTTCTATTCAGCTTGCAAGCGTGAATTTTTTAGACACGTAATGTCTTCAAACTCAGCATAGCAAACCAGATAGCTATATGGGTCTGATATCAGTTCAGCATCTCTACATAGTAGAAGCCTCTGCAATCTATATCATTGCAAGAAAGACCTCAAAGGTACATTTATGAAAAACAAAAATGCAAGTTAAAAAACTTGCTAACGCTTGTATTTATGTCCACAGATGGCGTTCTACCAAAAACACCGATCAAGCGTATGTTTTGTTTACATAAACGTCAGAGTAGTATTCACTATCTCTAACTATAATTCCACTTTCAGATCATGATTTCAAGCTATTTGCTATCATCAGTGAAAGACAGGAATAAAGAAACTAGATCTAAACACAAACTCTGAAATCTGTGGACATAAATACAAGCGTTAGCAAGTTTTTTAACTTGCATTTTTGTTTTTCATAAATGTACCTTTGAGGTCTTTCTTGCAATGATATAGATTGCAGAGGCTTCTACTATGTGGAGATGCTGAACTGATATCAGACCCATATAGCTATCTGATTTGCTATGCTGAGTTTGAAGACATTACGTGTCTAAAAAATTCACGCTTGCAAGCTGAATAGAAATTGTTTCATAAACGCTCAGAGTTTGTGTTTAGATCTAGTTTCTTTATTCCTGTCTCTCACTGATGATAGCAAATAGCTTGAAATCATGATCTGAAAGTGGAATTATAGTTATAGATAGTGAATACTACTCTGATGTTTATGTAAACAAAACATACGCTTGATCGGTGTTTTTGGTAGAACGCCATCTGTGGACATAAATACAAGCGTTAGCAAGTTTTTTAACTTGCATTTTTGTTTTTCATAAATGTACCTTTGAGGTCTTTCTTGCAATGATATAGATTGCAGAGGCTTCTACTATGTGGACATGCTGAACTGATATCAGACCCATATAGCTATCTGGTTTGCTATGCTGAGTTTGAAGACATTACGTGTCTAAAAAATTCACGCTTGCAAGCTGAATAGAAATTGTTTCATTAACGCTCAGAGTTTGTGTTTAGATCTAGTTTCTTTATTCCTGTCTTTCACTGATGATAGCAAATAGCTTGAAATCATGATCTGAAAGTGGAATTATAGTTAGAGATAGTGAATACTACTCTGACATTTATGTAAACAAAACATACGCTTGATCGGTGTTTTTGGTAGAACGCCATCTGTGGACATAAATACAAGCGTTAGCAAGTTTTTTAACTTGCATTTTTGTTTTTCATAAATGTACCTTTGAGGTCTTTCTTGCAATGATATAGATTACAGAGGCTTCTACTATGTGGAGATGCTGAACTGATATGAGACCCATATAGCTATCTGGTTTGCTATGCTGAGTTTGAAGACATTACGTGTCTAAAAAATTCACGCTTGCAAGCTGAATAGAAATTGTTTCATAAACGCTTAGAGTTTGTGTTTAGATCTAGTTTCTTTATTCCTGTCTTTCACTGATGATAGCAAATAGCTTGAAATCATGATCTGAAAATGGAATTATAGTTAGAGATAGTGAATACTACTCTGACGTTTATGTAAACAAAACATACGCTTGATCGGTGTTTTTGGTAGAACGCCATCTGTGGACATATATATATATTACCTTTTGAGAATATTATTTGCAGAGTGGAAAGTAGTTTATCAAAAATACCTTGCAGGGATGCAGATATAGTGAGGGGGGAAATATACGATATTTTAAATAAAGCCAAACCACCTAAAACTAATTTATCAATTAATGAAAGAAGAGCTTTGTTTGCATTAAAAAATGACAAATCTATTATTATTCTTCCGGAAGATAAGGGTAATACTACAGTAATTTTAAATAAGGCTGATTATTTTAAAAAAATACATGATTTATTAAATGATAATATTTATAAAAAAATTTATAGAGATCCTATGACTTATCTTGAAAAGAAAACGAAAGCATTAATTTATTCTGCTGATCTAGATTTAGAAACAAAGATACAGCTTACTCCCAGAAAAAAATCTTATTTTTATCCAAAATTATATGGTTTACCAAAAATTCACAAGCCAGCTATTCCATTGAGATCGATTGTAAGTGCAGTTGGTTCACCTACACAGACACTAGCTCGTTTTTTGACTTCTTTTTTACAGCCGCATTTAACAACGCTGTCATCATATGTTAAAGATGCTAATCATTTTCTTGAGCTTATCCGGGATATTAAATTGACTAAGTATGATATTTTTGTAAGTTTTGACATTGTTTCACTTTTTACTAGTGTACCTGTAAATGAAGCAATTCAAGTTTTAAAAAATGTTCAGCTGCCTAATTTTGTTGTGGTTTTGATTGAACATTGCTTATCGAATACATTTTTTTGTTTTTGATGGGCAGATGTATAAACAACCATCAGGTCTAGCTATGGGTCCACCAATTTCTCCAGCATTAGCTTCTATTTTTATGGAGGATTTGGAAAATAAAATTTTGACTTTAGCAGTTAAAAAACCATCTATGTAGCTGAGATATGTTGATGATACCTTTGTTATTTGGCCTCATGGTAAGCATGCTCTTGATGACTTTTTTAATTTTTTAAACTCTTTTCACAACAATATTAAATTTACCATGGAAATAGAAAATAATAATCAATTACCTTTTTTAGATGTTTTGATTGAAAGAAGGGAAGATGGTTATTTATCCCATGGTATATATAAAAAACCAACACACACTGGGAGATATCTGCATTTTTCCTCTCATCACCATCCTGCACAACTATTTTCAATGGAAAAGACATTATTGGATACAACAAAGAGATTTTCTGATGATAGCCATTTTCACCGGGACTTTTTGCTACTAATAAAATGCTTCTTCATAATGGTTTTAATTACAACATTATTAATAGGGCTTATACATATAAAAAGAAAAAAGATTTTGATATATCAAAAATTAAGTCAATTTTGCCATATATATATATATGATAAACAAAAATGCAAGTTAAAAAACTTGCTAACGCTTGTATTTATGTCCACAGATGGCGTTCTACCAAAAACACCGATCAAGCGTATGTTCTGTTTACATAAACGTCAGAGTAGCATTCACTATCTCTAACTATAATTCCACTTTCAGATCATGATTTCAAGCTATTTGCTATCGTCAGTGAAAGACAGGAATATATATATAGAATTGGTAACATTTTAAAGAATAATAATATTCACACAATTTACACTACTTATAAAAAAATTAGTGAAATATTTCCACTTCCTAAAGATAAAATTGCTTTGGAGTGTCATGGTGTATATGAAATTCCATGTAGGGTTTGTCCACATGCACATATAGGACAGACTAATCATAGAATAAATATTAGAAAGGAAGAACACATTCTGGCAGTGAGAGAAAAATCCAATTCATCAGCAATTTATTCTCATATAAAATTAACAAATCATGATATCAATTTTGAAAAAACAAATATTTTAGCAAAAATTGAACAATATGACCAGAGATTGCTAAGAGAAGCTATAGAGATTTTTAAAAGGCCCAAGAGTATAAATGAAAGGTGTGAATTAAAGAAGATTAACAACATTTGGAACAAGCTATTGGAAGAGAAAATAAATTTTAAAACTTCTCAACCAATATAATTTAAATATGAGGAGAAAGAAAATGATAAAAATGATTTTAAATCTCACATGCATTCTTATGATTTGAGAAAGAGGACGCTCTGAGGAAGGTACTTGATATTGTAGTGAAACATCAGCAATTAGCTATTTCACTACACGGAATATCCCACAAATAGTAATAATAATATGATATATATATATATATTGTGACGGCCATGTAAAGTCGCCATCACACATATATATTTATTAATAAAATTAGATAACTTAGCTACTAGAAAGTAATAAAGGTAAATGATTAGCTACTAAATTTAAAAAAAAAGAAAGAAAGAATTCAAATGTCGAAATTACTTTGGATTTTGTAATAGTAAGAGAAGGGGAGGGGGTGCATAAAGAAATGCGTCTTTTTCTCTCATTTAAAAAAAACTATTGTAACAAGTTAAAATAAGTTATAAACATAAATTTGAAAATGAATTGTAAACTTTTAAGTAAAATTTAAATGTAATATGTAATATAAAAACAATATGGCCAGATAAATTAGAGGTGTTAAAGTCTATTGGACTAATTAAATTCCTCGGACAAAGAAAAATGTATAACAAGGAAAAGCTTATAATTACAGCTAAATTAATTAAAACCTACATTCCAGCCACTAATTAAACAAATAGGTTGATAAGAGTTCATCAGAAATCTAAAACATTAATTAAAAAGTTACAAAAACAATGAACAAAAGAAAGACAGTAAGACCAGAGTGACAATTATTATCTGTTCATTACTAGTAGAGATTTTGAGAAAGCAACAGCTCAAAGAAAATGAAAGAAGTGCATGGCTAGTGGTGTTAAAGGGACATGGGTTCGTATTCAATCCATCTCACCACTGACTCACAACGTAAGATCTAAGCCCGACCTGCTAGAGAGACCACTGTTTCTGTGACTGAACAACCTAAAAATCTACCTAAAGAATCGACAAGAAGTAAAAAAAAACTGGAACGAGAAATAACCCCACAAACTGAGAGAGAAAATAAATCCAGCTGACAGTGAAGGACATACCGTCTCTACAAAAAAAGGGATGATCTCCCACTGGACGGTAAAGAGCGCTCGAAAGAAATACCCATGGAAACAACTACAATGAAAATCTAGGTAAAAGCATGCATGCATTTTAATTTTTAATGATCTTAAATAAATAAACAAGGAACAATTTTGATAAATTTAGAACTCTACCCAATAGGACTTCAAAATAACTTTTATACTTGATCTGTTTTATTATGTTTTATTATAGCCACGTATTATATAAGTGTGTGTGTTTTTTTATTATTGTTATCATGTATTTTTTTTTATATAACAGTGAGTGTTATTAAACATATTTATTCATTATATTTAAAGTGTTTGCACTTGCTTTATTCTCCTATCACCAAGCTACAACAAGGGGAAATTGTAATTTAGTGATTAAAGGGTAAGGCTGATTTTAAAAGATATTTGTGTGCTGCTTGTTTGTGAGAATTTTCCCAATTATATAAAATAAATAGCAAGAGCTGGACATTTGTAAATTTCTTGGAAATAGTTTTGCTTTGTTCAGCAGCCAAGAGTTATTGGCCGGGAAATATAATGCCAAGATAATATGTACGTATTGCCTCGGAGTTCGGTCAAGGGTACAGATATGAAGTAAATTTTTATCTGTATTTGCTCTCTGCTTGCATTGTAACAGCATTGGCTATTAATTAAATTAAGAAATAAATAAATGAAAGGAAGAATCAAAGTTGGAAAAAATAAAGGATAATAAATAAGAATAAAATGCTATAAAATAAATATAAGTGAAAATAAAATGTTGTAAGATAAAAATAAATAAAATAATAGAACTAAGAAAACTAATAAAATCAACCAACAAATAAGAATTTCCATCAAAAAACATTTCTGTTCACAAAAGTCATATTTCCGTTACAATTGGGGGCCAGTCCGGGATATTTTCACGTTTACAAGTTCAGCCCATTTAAATTTGAATATAACAAAATTAATAGTTTATGCAATAATTAATAAACAAAGCAAAAAAAACAACTTGGTGGTAGACAAAAGCAAGAAATAAAATAAAATAATAGAGGATAAAAGGAGAGAAAGAGAACGTGATATAATTTGGGAAGTTAGGTTGTAAATTGGAGACAGTTGTGGATGGGTCTTGAAGGCAGATGTGGGTGGGTGATGATTAGTGAGTGGGACGAGGAGAGTCGAACAAACGTACCTAGTGTCAGTGAAATATAAAGTCAGTAAAGTAAGATAATCCTATAAGGAGAGAGTTAGAATAATAAAGCCGTAGAATAAAATATAAGTGATTAGTGTGTGTGTTAGACTTGATGCACACAAGATCAAAAACAAAAATGGATGCTCTAGTGGGCAAAATAGAAAAACCCTCCGAAGAACAAATGGAACCATCCAAAGAAATAGCTAGTGAAGGGGAGATAGAAATTAGCAAGGGAATGGAGACAATGGTTGATGATAAAAATAAAATAGAATGCCACAGTATAATGGATATGCTCACGAAAATAATGGAAAGCCAGCAACAGTTGGTTATGGAAATGAGGGAAAAAGATGAAAGAAATAGTAGGAAGATAGAAGAGTTGGACTAACGACTAAGTAAGAATTTTAGCCAAAAGGTTGAACAAGTAAATAAAAAATGTGAACAAACCTCATATCAAGTGAAGGTCGCGAATGAAAGATTGGATCACCAGGAGGAATTAATGGAGAAAATAGAGCAGTGCATTCTGGGAGAATGGGTTAAAGTAAAACACGACGTTGGGTTGAAAGTAAATGATGAGATAGAGTATGTACGGGATAAGCTGGAAACGTTAGATCAAGAAGTAGAAAAATTGAAAACAGAACAAGATGAGAAATTAGAGCCTATAGCTGATGAAAATGAGAAAATCATAGAGAATATGAGGCTAGGCATCAATCAGTTAGCAGGAACAGTTGAGAAGATACAAGTAAAGGTAGGGGAAAGGGAGAATAAGACAGAAGTTGCCAAGACTAATAGTAAAGAACAGAGAGGTGTGAGCGAGTGCATGCACGTAAGCCGTAGAAGTAACCCTATGAACCCTGCTACAGTGAACCAGTTTTTAAAAATTTGGGTCTTCTCTGGTTACGTCAGGAAAAGCCCAATAGAGCATCTCGGTAGCCTGGAGAGATATTTTGTGGTAAACCAGCTGAGTGATGAGGCCATAATCACCATTGCGTGTAGTCATCTACAAGGTGCCTCATAATCTTGGTTGGATTCATTATTTAACAAACCAAATATGTTTATGGAATACAAGGAAGCCTTGCTCGCCAGCTACTGGAGTGAAGATCATCAGGAAATTATTCTACATCGGACGACACAGGACAAATGGAGGCCTGGGGAGCCATTCACCCCATTTTTCCATTGCCAGGTGGCGAAGTTATGGCACTAACAGCCCATCCTTTGTCGGAGTGACAAATCATTCAAATAACAAGGCACAATTTACCTCATAATGTAGAACAGATGCTCATAGGCACTCAAAGGAAGACTGTTGAGCAGGTTGCGGAGTTGTTGAATGCATTTGACAGCATTAGGCCTAATTACAAGGTGGAGGATCGGGGATTTAAACCCCAGCCCAATGATCCACACATAGGGAGAATGCAATACAATCCTCATTGTGATTATTGGGAAGGAAACCAGGCATTTCCTGATAGATCAGAAAGTGCCAAAATGTTCAAACAGATCGGAAGAGGTTCAGATCTCAACGATCCATATGAGCAAGCCGACTCTAGTGGACATCGAAACAGTGCTCCAGTTCCAAGCACAAGTGGATATAAAAACAGTAGAAAGAATGATAAGAAGCTTCCAGATAAAAACTAAGCTTAAAGAAAATAAACGGATGGATATGTCGGTTCGATCAAACTATAACGTCTTGGGATCACGAGAAATAAAGTTAATTTTTTTTTTAAACATACAACAGGTGGGGCAAATCATCTCACGACAAATAATTAAAGTTACTATAATAAACAAAAAAAAGTAATGTTCACGGAGTGAAATCAATGATAAACTTAATGTGCATTTATATGCAGTCAAGCACAGAAAGACCAATGTAAATAAAAGTAATAACAAAAAAAAAAAAGTGAAAAGAAATCTATAAATAAGTTATTCGTATAACAATCTGTCAATTATAAATGCAGATATAATTAACAAATAAATAAAAGTAAAATTAGAAATAAGAATCATTTAGGCTCATTAAAGAGCCAGTTAATAATAAATGAAATAAAAATAAATGAATAATAGTGATAATACGTAAATGACAGATATCACTAGTAGGTGTATGAGGTTGCAGATTGAGGCATATACGTGTGTGTGTATGCATTATGTTTGGGTCATATTTTGAGCTTGATTTAGCTGTCTCTTCACTAACTGTACATTCTCATGGCTTTCGATGGTAAAACCTGTTAAATGAAGCGCCAGTAAGAATCCTGGACTCATTATATAATAAGAATTAGTGTCTCGAAATAAATAAATAAAGAAATAAGAATTTGTTGTCTGCACAAGATGAACAGGCAGTAGAAATATCCTGCTGTTCACATGCTTTAAACCCTTATATGTTTTTGGTAGAGAGTTAAGTTATGCTATGGTCTCTTATGCATAGAGATTAAATTGGTTGATCAGCCAAAATCGATCGGAATGAATTGTGTAGTTTTACCTAGCTGTCTCTCTGCAGTCATCCTCATCATCATCATCATCACTTGTCGTTGTAGAGTGTAAAATTATGTAATAAAAGCAGAAGTAAGGGTTGAAAGCAAAGAATTAAAATAAGCTCTTATTTCAGACTAGATTCGACCCGATTTTAATTCTCAAAAGCGGGCGGAGTGTAATGTGACGGCCATGTAAAGTCATCGTCACACGTATATATTTATTAATAAAATTAGATAACTTAGCTACTAGAAAGTAATAAAGGTAAATGGATTAGCTACTAAATTTAAAAAAAAAGAAAGAAAGAATTCAAATGTCGAAATTACTTTGGATTTTGTAATAGTAAGAGAAGGGGAGAGGGTGCATAAAGAAATGCGTCTCTTTCTCTCGTTTTAAAAAAACTATTGTAACAAGTTAAAATAAATTATAAACATAAATTTGAAAAGGACTTTTAAGTAAAATTTAAATGTAATATGTAATGTAAAAACTATATGACCAGATAAATTAGAGGTGTTAAAGTCTGTTGGACTAATTAAATTCCTCGGACAAAGAAAAATGTATAACAAGGAAAAGCTTATAATTACAGCTAAATTAATTAAAACCTATATTCCAGCCACTAATTAAACAAATAGTTTGATAAGAGTTCATCGGAAATCTAAAACATTAATTAAAAAGTTACAAAAACAATGAACAAAAGAAAGACAGTAAGACCAGAGTGACAATTATTATCTGTTCATTACTAGTAGAGATTCTGAGGAAGCAACAGCTCAAAGAAAATGAAAGAAGTGTGTGGCTAGTGGCGTTAAAGGGACGTGGGTTCGTATTCAATCCTTCTCACTACTGACTCACAATGTAAGATCTAAGCCCGACCTGCTAGAGAGACCACTGTTTCTGTGACTGAACAACCTAAAAATCTACCTAAAGAATCGACAAGAAGTAAAAAAAAACTGGAACGAGAAATAACCCCACAAACTGAGAGAGAAAATCAATCCAGCCAACAGTGAAGGATATACTGTCTCTACAAAAAAAGGGATGATCTCCCACTGGATGGTAAAGAGTGCTCGAAAGAAATACCCATGGAAACAACTACAACGAAAACCTAGGTAAAAGCATGCATGCATTTTAATTTTTAATGATCATAAATAAATAAACAAGGAACAATTTTGATAAATTTAGAACTCTACTCAATAGTACCTCAAAATAACTTTTATACTTGATCTGTTTTATTATGTTTTATTATAGCCACATATTATATAAGTGTGTGTGTTTTTTTTTTATTGTTATCATGTATTTTTTTTATATAACAGTGAGTGTTATTAAACATATTTATTCATTATATTTAAAGTGTTTGCACTTGCTTTATTCTCCTATCACCAAGCTACAACAGGGGGGAAATTGTAATTTAGTGATTAAAGGGTAAGGCTGATTTTAAAAGATATTTGTGTGCTGCTTGTTTGTGAGAATCTCATATGCCATAGCATCTGCCAGGACGCGAACCCACAACCGTCTGCAACCAATTACTTGCTTGCACGGTGGCTACGATGACCTCTCGGCTAACAACGCTTGACTTGTTGTTTGTGAGAATCTTCCCAATTATATAACATAAATAGCAAGCGCTGGACATTTGTAAATTTCTTGGAAATAGTTTTGCTTTGTTCAGCAGCCAAGAGTTATTGGCTGGGAAATATAATGCCAAGTTAATATGTATGTATTGCCTCAGGGTTCAGTCAATGGTACAGATAAGAAGTAAATTTGTATCTGTATTTGCACTTTGCTTGCATTGTAACGGCATTGGCTCTTAATTAAATTAAAAAATAAATAAATGAAAGGAAGAATCAAAGTTGAAAAAAAATAAAGGATAATAAATAAGAATAAAATGCTATAAAATAAATATAAGTGAAAATAAAATGTTGTGAGATAAAAATAAAGAAAATAATAGAACAAGTTAATATGTATGTATTGCCTCAGGGTTCAGTCAATGGTACAGATATGAAGTAAATTTGTATCTGTATTTGCACTTTGCTTGCATTGTAACGGCATTGGCTCTTAATTAAATTAAAAAATAAATAAATGAAAGGAAGAATCAAAGTTGAAAAAAAATAAAGGATAATAAATAAGAATAAAATGCTATAAAATAAATATAAGTGAAAATAAAATGTTGTAAGATAAAAATAAATAAAATAATAGAACTAAGAAAACTAATAAAATCAACCAACAAATAAGAATTTCCATCAAAAACCATTTCTGTTCACAAAAGTCATATTTCCATTGCAATATATATATATATATATATAATTAAGTACCAACCAGTAACCACCTAAACATTCTCAGTAAAATTTAGTAATCAATATTTCTCACTGCTGTCAAAGCAACCTTCACACCTTTTAATAGCAATAATGGAAATTCATTCTTACTAATGGTCCATTGAATATATATGGACACTTAAAGCTTGCAACTTGACTACAGAGTATGAAATATTGATACATTGAAGTTTAAATAAACCTCTTTAAACATGAAATAAACATGTCACTATAATGCAGACTAATAAATAGTCAATTAACATTACAAACTGCAATACTTTTAAATTGCCCATGTATTATTTAGAAATAATAAGCGAAATAGTGCCTAAAGCTACTCTGGGATAATGATGTAATTAAGTTCCAACCAGTAACCACCTAAACATTCATAGTAAAATTTAGTAATCAATATATATATATATATATGTCAATAGATGGCGTTCTACCAAAAACACCATCAAGCGTAAGTTTGTTTACATAAATGTCAGAGCAAGCATTCACTATCTCTAACTTTAATTCCACTTTCAGATCATGATTTCAAGCTATTTGCTATCGTCAGTGAAAGACAGAGTCTTTCACTGATGACAGCAAATAACTTGAAATCATGATCTGAAAGTGGAATTAAAGTTAGACTGCCTTTCACTGACAATAGCAAATAGCTTGAAATCATGATCTGAAAGTGGAATTAAAGTTAGAGATAGTGAGTGCTTGCTCTGACGTTTATGTAAACAAACTTACGCTTGATGGTGTTTTTGGTAGAACGCCATCTATTGACATAAATACAAGTGTTAGCAAATTTTTAACTTGTTTTTTTTTTTTGTTTTTCATATATATATATATATAGTAGTACATACAACCATGAATTGCTAATTACAAAATCATATCAGGGAAAGAAAGTTGTTACTTATAAAACTATAATTGTCAAAACTGAAATGAAATTGACATAGCATTTAATATCTGTGCTACAAAATGTCAACTTTACCATTAATAAACGGATCAAACAACTCTACACTCCAAAGCGAAAGTTCCAAAGATGGAAAGTACAAGTGACTTAATGGATGTTCTATAAACATCCCCACCTGAAATGGATTAATGAGGATTATTAAAATGATTCATTAGGTCATTCATTTTTCTTTATAAACTTTAAAACTTCATTTAGGTTGACATCATGAATTTTATTTAGTTATATATTTTATATCAATGTTTATGTTCATATTTTTCCTTTAATATGGATACAAAAAGGGGGGAAATAAGTGTTAATATGTAACATAATGGATGAATATTACTGCCATTATTGTAAGTAAAATAAAATATATTGTTATGATGAGAACTTGCTTGTTTACCAATCCAATCAGCATCAAGGTAAAGGTAAGATTTTACCTAATACATATTTATTCCCAACACATATACATTTACATTGTTATATTGCTCATACTAATATATTAATTAAATGTTTTCAGTATACTTGACTAATTATTTCTATTATAAATGGTCTTTCCTCTCTTTATTATAATTATATTGTATAACAGGGGGGATCCCATATCTTCAAGATAACCGATATGAATTTAACCTATCAAGTTAATGAAAATAAAACAAATTATAATTCCAATATAATGGTGTAGCAAGCAAGAATGACTTAGACAATCATAACTATAAAATAAATTTCGTTTAGTTAAAGTGGACATCAAATGGTTATTCCTTGTAGGAGATAGAGTTTGGAATAATAATGGAAAAAACTATAATCAAAGAGTAACCATAGATATTAAATTAAATATTTTATATGTTATTATAATTTTTTTATTAAAATGTTACTTTTGTAAATGTATTTGATAAATATATCATCATCATCATCAATCATTATCAATCCACTGCAAGATGAAGGTCTCTCCAAATTCAAACCAACTTCTCTGATCTTTAGCTTCTCTTCTCCACATCACCCTTGCACACTTTCTTATTTGTGTCATTGTTGAATTGGGTCAATGGATTGGATATATTTGTGTAATTAGTAGATGTAGTATGAGTTTCGCTACGTGCAGAATCGCTGAATACACCGCACCAACCCTTTGCCTATGGATGGGATTGTAAGTCGGCAAAAAGGATCGCGGTCCCTTCCTATGGAGTTTTTATTTTATTGTTCTTCTTGCTATACAGACGTCATATTCCTGTATTGGACAAGAGTCAATGTTTTCTCTAACTATCCTGTTCAGATGTCCATTCCTGACAGTATAGTATATTTGTGCTGTTGTATTTTCATGCTACATTGAATACATAAATGTATCAGATGGATTGATGCCGGTTTGACTGCGAAATTTGTTGCCTAAGGTTAAATCAGGGAAGAATATTTTCTTTTCAAATGCAGATCTATGTAGTCTATTCATACTTGACCATCTAAATAAAATATTAAAACTCATTGAAATTTATGTAAATGTACAATTAAAGAGTAATCTAAAAAAAATGTTAAACCTATTCCTCGAATTTAGAATGATTTTATATGTGCGTAAATAAATATTTTTATGTGTTAATTTCTGGCAGTGGCTTTTATTCTTTTATATTTAAGATATAAAATTTATATATTTTTATCTCTGCGTCTCCGCTGAGCTAGTGACTTGGGCTAACGATCGGAATATTTAAATAAAGTGGAATTTTAACAGCACGTATCTGCCTACTTTATAAATTTTTCTAGGCTCAAATGCCTAGATGGCGCCCTTGTAGTGCAGATATTGTTTTTGCGGTTAGATTCGATCTTCACTTTCATTCCGATTGGTACAAACTCTGGGTCTTTTACAATCTCTTGGAATCCAATTAAGATTTCAATTGTCCATCTATTATCATCTCTTCTAGCAATATGTCCAGCCCAATTCACTTCAGTATTTTAATTCATTCTGCCTTATCAGGCAACTGAGAAGAAAGACCATGGTGTTTCTTGATCTTAAACTCAGAGGTAAAAACCCAATAAACTCACCAGTGGCTAATGTGTATTGGTGAGCAGCCCATCCATGTTCATATACTATAGGTATATAAGTGTTTAACTAAAAACTCCCGATGTATTTTTTCATACTCAATTTTCAATTAGTCATATCTTCTCACATACTTAATATATTTTTACACATGTACACATATTTTCATATATACACATACATAAGTTCATGCATATTCGCATTTTAAGTGATATTAATATACTCTGAACTATACCACTATGCAGATTCTCCATGAGTTTGAAACCTGGGAATAACGGAAATTAACGATGGTAAGGACGAGTGAGTGTAGGTTTATATTTTAATATTTATGTGATTATTAACCTCTCATCTCCCAGGAATGAAGTTAAAATGTGGGTATATAGGTACAAGGGTCCAAGATAGATTCTCTTATTCATTGTGATGACTTAGCTAACCTAGTACCATACCAGGTAAAAAAAATCCGTTCCGTTACATATGGCGCTACCAATTGCGAGGCATAGAATCGTATATTAATATCACATTTGGTTATACATATAAAAATATCCCATTGTGGGAGTAATCGGATTTTATATTAATCTACAATTCAATAATTTAATAGTAAAAACAATAAAACTTAAACATATATATAATTTTGGTATGACAAATTTAACTTAATAAGTAAAATAGCTTGTTTCAGTCAAAATTGTTTACGTTTCTATTTACGATTAAATGGAAAACGATCGAAAGATAATATCTTTTTAATTTAATTTTCTAATAATTGTGTCTAACATTAATAAATAATTAAATGAGTAAATAACTTTGTTTCATTCAAAACTGGTTTATTGATTTCCATCTTTATATATAAAGTATCCACATATTCATTTTTAAATAAAATCTTGTTCATTTTGTGACCCATTTTTTGAAATATTTTTCACGTTCTATAATTCCAATTACATTTATATCATATTGTACGGTCATTTTCACATACATTCTATCTACATATGTATATATGTTTATAAATTATAACAAAAATTAATAAAATTATAAATATATAATAATAATTTCCTAAACATTTACACATCAATGAATATTTATAATTTAATGTTTTTCTGAAGGTTTGTGATGATGGTGTTCTAGCTGTATATTTATATTGGACTATTTCCATCATCTAATATGTGTGTTGAATGTCTTTAGAAAAGTTTAATTTTAGTTAAATATTCCAAATGCATTCAACTGTTAGTAATATCATAGCAAACAGGTTAGTATATGCACCGATTGTTAGTAATATCACAGCAAACAAATGTTAATAATATCACAGCAAACAGGTTAGTATATGCACAACGTTTCAAGAGGTATTTTTCTCCCCTCTTCTTCAGGTGGTGCTGGCCTGACCAGTGACAGTACTAGCATGGGATTCGAACCTGGGTCCTTAGATTTTTGATTATTGAAATTTAAGGTAATGCTCTAACCAACTGAGCCATCTAAAGACATTCAACACATATATTAGATGATGGAAATAGTCCAATATAAATATACATTCATAATTTAAGTTTATAAAAAATGAATTTTACAATTTTTTAAACATTAAATATGAAAATTTGCAAATGGTAAGAGTTTTTGTTGTTGTTATCGATATTATCAATTTCATAATGCTGATGATTACTTTATTAATATTTATACAATTTATACATTTATGTGCATTTGTAGGGGTAAATAGACTTAAAATGATTACAGAATATGAATGATTGAAATATGGATTGATTTATCATTAATATTTTTATCTATTATTAATCCACTGGCAGGATCTCTTCAAATTTAATTGTTTCTCCAATTCATAGACTCTTTTTATATATATCTCATTACCATTCTTTCCCATTTCATCTTTCCATATCATGGACAGTCGTTTATAATTATTAAACTATCCTGATTAATATTTTAAATGCCCATCTATTACCAATTCTAGATATATACCCAACTCAATTGCACTTCAGTCTCATTATTCTTTTAGTGGAGTCACTCATTGATACTTGTTTCTTCTTTTGCCCTAGTATTTTGCTTTTGACCTTTCATTGTTATTTCTAATATAAATCTCTAAATACTTTTTGTATGATTTTAAGGCTTAGTTTTGCTCTTCTGTTAAAAACCCATAAATAAGACTTGGTAAACTTTATCTATTAAAAAATCTTCCTTTTCACAACCATAGATATCTTTGCTAAAGGTCTTTCTATCAAAAACACTCCATTCTAGTTTAATAATATGACTAATGTCATCCATGATACTTTCATATGTAGTAATAATCTGTCCAAAGTATTTGTAGTTGCGAACATCCTTAAATTCATGATTATCAATCTTTATTTATGTTTTCTGAAAAAATCCGTTGAACATTAATGTTAGCATTTAACTGTATTACTAATTCTCCCCTAGCATCTGTCAATTCTTGCAACATTTTTTGAAATTCTGAAGCAAAAATCATCAAAATAATCACATTATCTAAAAAAATCTAGATTGACATAAATAATCTTCATGTATTTTTATTTTCTTATCTTCCCATTTTAATCCACAGAAGAGCTTCTAGTGTAACTACTTTAAAAGTTTTGAAGATATGGAATAATTCTTGTGAAATACCTTTATCAAAATTAATCTTTTAGAGTCATTATGTGATCTAATTATTTGTGTTGTATTTTGATAAATATTCTTTGGAATATGACAATACTTGGGCTCTATACTTTAAAGGATTTTAGTTCTAATCATTGCTTAAATGTTGATAGAATCAAATGCCTTTTCAAAATATATATATATATCCAAGGCATAATGACAATTCATATTCATTGAAATCCAGCTTATTATTTTAATTGGTTTAATTGCAAAATTTGCTGTAGATTAATTGTAATTATCTTGGTACCAATTTTGTATAGCATTGACTGATAACTGATAGACTTGTATTTTAAATATTTTTTTTTATTAAACATCAGCATTATTATTGCATTCTTCCAATTATCTGGTACATTTTTTATTATTTAGATATTTGGTATATAGTTTTGATAGCAACTTTTATATGTTATTATTTGCTTCTTTTAAGATATCAAAATAATTCCTCTTTTCCTGGATAATTTCCCTTGTCACCTCATTTAAAATACTTGATAATTCAATAGATGTAAAAATGATAATCGTTTCTTTGTTTTCTTGTTTTTTATCATTATATAATTAATGGTAGAAATCTTCCCCACGTTATATAATGTCTCCTCTCTTTAGTAAAAGTTTAATCTTTTCTTTTACAGCTGAAACAAATTTTCTTCCAATACCATGCTTTTGCTTATATTTTTGAGACTTTCATTCTTTTCTATCACTTTCCGTGAATAATTCATAGGCATACTGATAAATTGTTCTTTTTTTTAAAATTATGGACAATCTTGGTCAGGAGATTCAATGGAGTATCAATTATCTTCTTATTAATCTCAGTCAAATCGGAACCATTATTCCAAGTCTGTAAATGTTATAAAATGATTCCAAGTTTTAATTTAAATTCATTGAAGGTTTATTAAAATGTAAGAATGTCAACTCTTAATTATGCTTCTGCAGTTTTCATTAACACACATCTTACATTTCATTAATCAGTTATTATTTCTGTGTTAAGTCTATTAAGAGCATCATAATCTTGAAATAAATCTTTTTTTGTTAGTCAAAATATAATTCTACTGTACTTTAATTTGGATGCTTCCATGCCAATTCCTTTAAGCATTTTTTTAAAAAGGGGGTTGCCTTGATAACAGTTTGAAATTGTTGATTGTTATTGATATTGGGATTGTCTAAGTGTTGATTAAGTTTTAATGATATATAATAAATTAAGTTTGATATCTGTATTCTTTCCAAAATATATGTAATATTCAAATTTATATATATATATATTAAATACAGTAATATTCATATAATTTAACTAATTTTATTAAAAGTACTTTCAACTATATTCTTTTTAGTCTTTGTCAATTATATAACGTTGAATAATCAAAACATAAACTAAAAGACTAAAACAAAGACTAAAAGCAATATAGTTGAAAGTACTTCTGATAAAATAAGTTAAATTATATTTATATAACTGTATTTAATATATATATATATTCTTGAAAACTCCCCAAGACTATGTCCTCTTTCATTTCTGTCATCACAACTATCTTAAGTTTTAAAACATTGTTCAATTTTAGCATTAAAGTTTCTTATTACACTATGATGTTTGGTGGAATCAATAATTTTTATATATTTTATTTAAAAAATCCTGTATTTTTTAATTACAATGAAAACTTGTTCAAGCTTAAATCTAATCTATCTGCATATATTATCAATATTTAAGTTAAATAACTAGTTTTGTCATTCTGTCTGATATATATATATATATCTTCAATGTTGTTCACTTTTTAATGTCAATAAATTTGACTGTTCTTTCACTATTTGCACTTTTGTAGTAAGCTACATGTACACTTTTTACATCAATTGTTTTTTTGTTTTTTTCTAATATGTTCTATTTGTCATTATACTTCTTTCTGGGATTCATGCAACCTTTCTTCATTTTATGGTGCTTACCGTTTGTAGGTATATAAATAAATTTCATCATGTAATGAAAATATGGGTTCCAATCAGGAGATTCTTCACACCCTCTGCCTTTGGTTCACAACTGCTGTCTTTTCTAATGACTTTGCAAATATACAAAATATATTATCTTAAAAATAACAAATAGTTGTATGAATATTTACAAAACTTCAATAAATTTTGTTAACAATTTGATCAATAGGAAGATTATATATGACAATATATATAAAGTTGTATAATGTATTATTTATTTTGTATATTGTTAGGTTATATAGATAATTCTTTGAAATTATATTGGATCTCTATATGAAGGTTTTATTCTATTTTACTGATGTTTTATGTTTCACATAATCATCATTTTCTATTCTTACACAAGCTTACAATAGAGACAAACTTTCCATATAGTAATGTCATTCAGTGCAAGCCAGAGTAATCAATGGATCCAAGAAGGCTTGTGCATAAAATCCCTATCTAGCACTTATATATCCAATATCCCTAAAAGCTAGAAACTACTCTGGGAATATTGGATGAATAGACACTAACCTTCTTGCATTCATTGATTATTCTGGCTTGCTCTGGGTGGCACTACTGTATGGAGATGTTTTATTTTGTTATTGTTATTTTACTTCCATTATGGAACACTAGATGGTGTTATATATGCAATCATTGGTTAACATTAAAATAAATTATTAACATTTGAAAAGGAAAACCATGTGCCAAAAAGGCTCTTTATGTATAATTATTTTTAACTAATCTTTCTTATTGAATTTCCAAATGTATCTAATATAATATTAACTCATCTATGCACTTTAGTACTGTTTTACAATGCTTTTATTACCATCCTCGACAGTTTTGATTGCCCCAGCAATCTTCTTTGGAACTTTCATTTATATCTTCAAAACCCAACTGCTAAATTCAATTTCTTCTTTTTTTTTTAATTTAGCAGTTGGGTTTTTGAAGATATAAATGGAAGTTCTGAAGAAGATTGCTAGAGCAATCGAAACTATCAAGAGTGGTAAAAGTGCACAGATGAGTTAATATTATATTATAATTATTTTTAATATATTTATATAACTGTTATATATGATTCTTTACTGTTTATTATAATTTATATGGAAGAACAGCATAATGGATTTAGTTAATTTCCATTTTTGATGATATCTAAAAAACATCATCCACATACAGCTTTATATTGCTTCTAAGAATACTCGGCTAATGTTTCAGTGATTAAGAAGAATATCACGTGGTCCCAAATTGAGAGCTTAAAGTTTAATGAAGTCAATTATCAGTCTGACCTTGCTCCTAAACAGCTTGTTTATGCTTGTTTAACATATAAAATATTTCATATTACTATTAGGTGCAGTGATACAACATTGGGAATGGACATTATGGATTTGTTGTGCTCAATATTTTTGTAGCCTCAAGAGAAATCAAAGAATATTTTTTAAGCTAAAAGTAAATTTATTTGTGCAATAAAATGGAAATATAGGATGAGAAATGTATGAATAGTAAGAAATTTGTAGAGTTTTATAAAGAAAATGAGTATGTGGATACCTTTTTTTATTATTTACTAAGTTAGTACAAGGTTGCCATCAATGTGAACCTCTCATGTATGTATTAACCTAACTGAGACTGGGAGTCTGTGATACCACAATTCTATCCTTCAAGATTTGGGCAAATCATACCCAATCTTAACTTTTTATTTCTTTTTTTTCTATATTAGTTTTTTTTTTTCTGGGATAGAGCCTTGCCACTTTAGAATGGCTTCTAATGATAATAATGATGAATTCAAAATTAAAATGCATGTGCTTATTTGTAAACGCTAACAATAATAATAAGGAATTTAGTAGTTGAAGTTAGGAGATATAAGAGTTCTGAAGAAGATTGCTGGGCGATCGAAACTGTAAACTGTAAAAAATGGTGGTAAATAAAGCAGTGTGTAACAGTAGTAAAGTGCATGGATGATTTAGTATTATATGATAATAATGATTTCAAATAGTAAATGAGGAAAAGTTATATTCAGATTTTATATAAATATCTTTTTTAAAAATAATCTCAAATTTATTTTAAGTATAATTTTAAAAGTATAAATGAAAACAATAGTATTGATTACTGTATGAAAACACATCCGGCCTAATTTTGAACATTGATAAAATGACAGAACCTTTATTCTCATACATATGTTATCAAGTTATAAGAATTGAAATTTAATACAGCTCAGAGAGGGAAAATTAAATTCTAGAAACATCATTAATATAATCACAGAATGTAAAAAACTTTTTAGCATGTTATATTTTATTCTTTAGTATCTCCACTTAATACTAAATGTTTCTGTGTTTAAAAACTCCCATTATAGCCAACAATTCAATTTGTACTATAATTAAAATAAAGCTAATAATGAAAGTAATCTGTAAACTAATTCTTCAAGATAACTTTTTACTTTTTATATTTCTTTGTTTTATTTTTTTTTCAAATCGGATTAGAATAGCCACATTATTTTATAACGGTTGTTAATAATGGTGATGGGTTCAAAAAATCCTTTCAAGATTTTGAATTGTTTTCGGAATCATTATTACAGTTTGCAAAAAATTTATTCATCTAACGACCAAAAACTATGTTCATAATTTATTAGAAAATAGCTGCTAAAGTATAGACTGTATTTTCTAAACTATTTATACTGTAACCTCTCTGACATAGGTTACTTGTATATCTTTTAAAACTGAATACAAATAGTTATTATGTAATTAAAGGGGATTTGAACCCAAACTTTTATGCTCCCTTCAGCTATCCAATCTATCTTTTACAATCAATACACACACATGTAAAAAAAATAAATGATCTCCAATATATGAATTTTATGCTGAACCAGCACACACCAGTTTGGTCCTTAAAGTTTGAAGATTTCTTATCTTAATATAAACCAAGCACTGATTATATAAATGTGTGGGAGATGATGATCTGGACCAACTAATGAATGTTGGTTCCACATGAAATATGTATATTGGATATCATTTATCTTTTTCACATGTTTGTGGTTATGTGTATCAATTGTATGAGATAGATTGGATAGCTGAAGGAAGCTTGAAAGTTTGGGTTCAAATCCCTTATAATTACATCTAAACTCCAGGAATGTGTTTTAAAACTCTGTAAAATGTTTATGCATTCACTTTTAAAGCAAATTATGACATATCAACAATTTAAAAACAAAATAATTTGTAAAAAATGAAAAGGCTATTTCTGTAGTGTAATTTTTTTTACATCACTCTCATGCAAGAAAGGGACTATTTTTTACCCACTTTTAACATCTTGTGGAGGGATATAATCATAAAATCTATAATCAAAGACATGTGAAAAAGAGATGATCTCCTTGATGCACATTTCATTTGAATCAGCATTAGTCAGTTGGCTCAGCCCACAATCTCTTACACATATCTTTATCAAAGTTCGGTAGATATATGTATGTCAAATTATTACAGTATATTTGATAAGTGTCAAGGGTGCTGCTTTCACAACTTTGACACAAATTTAATGAAAATATGTTCATAATTTTTATTAGTCATTCATTAGACTAGAGATTATTTAATGATGAATAATATTTATGCAATGTCATTTTTCTTACACCACTCTCATGCAAGGTAAGGACTGTTTTCAGTCTACTTTTAACATCTTTTGGAGGGATGTAATCATAACCATATGAACAAAGACATGTAAAAAAGTATGATAAGATGTACATTATGTGCTGAACCAGCCCTCATCAGTTGACCCAGACCACAATCTCTTACACATATCTTTACCAATGTTCAGTATATATATATATTTGTATAGAAAATTGCTACAGTATATTATTAATATACTTCCATGAAAAGGTTATGTCTTTTTTTTATTTTTACAATAATATTTTGAAAATAAGCAAGATGTTTTTAAAAATATTAGAATCAATAAAAAAAAACTAATACAACAAATGATTAATTCGGCCATTTCAATGGTTGTTGTTATATTTGCCATGACTAGCAGACAGACAAAGAAAAAATATATGATTTTTTTTTCTTATATGTCAAAGCGTCAGCCGGGAAGCGAACCCGAGATAACTGCTTGGAAAGCAGCTATGCTAACCTCTAGGCCACCAATGCTTGTTATTGGGCTATAAAAATTAAAAAATATCAGTTTTTTTCTCTTCATGCCGTTAATAAAATTAGAACTATATGTAATTAAAAGGGATTTGAAACCAGACTTTCAAGCTTCACACACTCATTCACTCTATACAATATAATCCCATACACATTGCCACACACATATATATATATATAAGATAAATGAACTCCAACATTTGTATTTTGTGCTGAACCAGCCCTCATTATTTGGTGTGGATCATTACCTCATACATATATATATATTCAGTGCAAATTTCAATGAACAGACTTTCCTCCTCTTCACTCTCCAACTCATCAGCCAACCATAACACTGAAAATCTGATAATGGATACTCAAAGTCCTTGACAATGCCTATATTATAGTCATACTGATGTTAATCTTAAGTTAATCTGACTCCTCATATATAGGGCCTTAATATGTCCATTTAAATATGTAGAAAAGGGATGGGCAAGATAAAGACTGAATATGTAATATTGAAATACAATTGTAATGAAATTTTCCTTCACATCCCAATAGAGTGAATAACATTTTTGAATGTGTTTAGAATAAAATAGATAGATTTATTATTTTCTCTATTTATCATAGATGTATTATTTTCTCTATTATTTTCTCTACATATCAAATCATCATCATCATTAAATAATTTACAGTAGTGAATTTAACTAGGTAAAATGAGTCATTTTGACTTTGTATACTATTATCTAATCATTTGTCTTTACATTTAATTTGACTGCATTGAGATGTTGCTGAGTATAGTTTAGCATTGCATTAATCTTTATCCCCTTTTACGTCTACTTCATGTTATAATATATATATATACCGTGTCACAATGAAAAAGTGTTAAACCACTAAACAACATATGATCACTGCATGGCATTACTGTATGAAGAGTTTTGCCTCTGTGTAAATGAAAAAGTGGTTGGTTCTACTTTCAAGCTGCCTGTTGTGCTATCTTTAAATCAACCTATATGTTACCCTAGCTATTCACCATAAAACAATTTTAAGACTCTATAGTGTTTGGATTATAGTTTACAATATGAAAATATCTCCATTTTCAATTCTCTACTGGCCATAAAATCTTACAAACCATTAGAAAACGTTTTTACGACTCATGGCTTTACTATCATATACAGATGGAATCATTTTAAATATTTCAGTAGCAGTTTTGCTCAATTTAGAACTAAATATATTATTAACGGATTGTGTAATCATGGCTTAAGAAGTAAACATGTCACACTTCATATTCTAATACTAATGCCTTAAAATTTTTGTTGTGAATAGTTAAACCACGTCATCATGCCAAATACACACTGATTCACGCAGAGAAACAATCATTAATCACACACACACACTATATATATATAAATTTTAACTGTAATGAGGATAAATGATAACAAAAGTATTTTCGACAATATTGTGACTATTAGTTGACAAAACAACAACAACAAAAAGAGATATCGTGAATTTTCAAGAATTTGATTGTCTATTTATTTATTATACAAACTTTAAATGTTTTTTAAAAATTGCTTCTTTAATTTTTTTCTTTTTATAATGTCTTTCTTCAATTAATATTTATTTTCGAATTATATTAAAGATAAATGTAAAAATGCAAGATTTTCATGGTCAAGGAAAAATGAGATAGTATTAGACAGATTATTTATAGCTTTTTTTTTTTTTTTTTTTTACACGATTGCCTAGTTTTCTTTGATTATGAAAAATCTAGTAATTTTACAATTACCTTTAATTTAAATCACACAAAAATATTGAAGAAAGACGATCATAAAAAGAGAAAAATTAAAGTGGCAATTTTTATAAACCATTTTCAACATTGGTTAATAATTGGACAATCTACGATATATATAGTTAAAAGGGATTTGAAGCCAGAGGTTCAAGTTCCTTACAGTCATACGCTCTATCCAATATAACCCCAATATAACCGATACACATGACCATATACATGTGAAAAAGATAAATGATCTCCAATATATTTATTTCATGCTGAATCAGTTGGTCCTGATCATCATCTCCTACACATATAATCAATGCTCTATTTATATTAAGATAGCATTTCTACACAATTTAGTGGACAGGCTTCAATCCTCTCCTCTCTCCAACTCTTCAGCCATTCATATTACTGAAAATCTGATAATGGAGTACTCAAATCCCTTGATGATGCCAATATTATAGTCATACCCATATTGACCTTAAGCCAATCTGTTTCATATGTATGCCCTTAATACATGTATATTTAAATATACAGAAATGGGATGGACAAAATACAGGCTGAAAGTGTAATATTGAAATGCAAGTATAGTGTATATACTCAACCTATATTAACTAAAGGGAATTTAAATCCAGGCTTTCAAGTTCCTTATAGACATCCACTCTATCAAATATAACTAATACACATGACCACATACATGTGAAAAAGGTAAATGATCTCCATCATCAAGGGCTTTGATTATTCCATCATCAGATTTTCAGTGATGTGGATGGCTAAAGAGTTGGAGAGGGGAGAGAGCTGAAGCCTGTCAATTAAAGGGTGTAGATTTGCTATCTTAATATAAACTGAACACTGATTATATATATATGAGTGGGAGATGATGAGCCAGACCAACTGACGAGTGTCAGTTCAGCATGAAATACATATATTGGAGACCATTTATCTTTTTAACATTTATGTGGTCATGTGTATCAGTTATTTTGGATAGAGTGGATGACTGTAGGGAGCATGAAATTTGGGTTCAAATCCTCTTTAATTACATCTAGGTTAAGTGTATACACTATACTTGTATTTCAATATTAGATATACATAGTTAATAAAAAAATCACTTGTTTTCTTTTTTGCTTTGTCTACGTGACTTCAGTACATAATCATCACAACGTAATTGAAAGTAGCCTTTGTTATCATCTACAGTTATTATAGTTTAAAATTTACTTCTTTTGTTTTTTTGGTTTAAAATTTACTTATAAATATATTTTTAATGGGCGACTAATGTTGTTAGCTTTCATAGAGTGATAATGATTTGTACAATTTCATTATAAAGGTTCTCCGCCCTCTTCCCATTTTTTCATACAATGTAATGAAATTTGTATAAATTTACTTCCATGAATTCTACTGGTATCTTCAGCAGCTTCAGTTTTAAGTATTTTTGTTTTCTCTTCATAGGCATCAACGTTTGTTTTTATGGAAGTATCACCTCTCATATATATATATATAAGATAGGCGAATTTTCATTTCAGAAAAGCTTGAGTAATCAGCATATACCAGATGATATACTGTTATCTCTTTCTCCAGGAGTTTTTCTTCATTAATGAATGAAGACTAGAAATCAAAAGTAAAACTAATGCTATTCTATAAATATCAGCCACTTCTTACTCATTTATGCTATTTATTCTTCGAATTTTTTTGATTTAAAAAACTCTATTCAAGCACTGATAGATATATTTAAAACCTTAATTTTAAAAAAAAATAAAAATCCGGAAATTAGCTTAGCTAGTATAGAAGAGTAAAAATAGTGGCAGCAGGATGCATGCATATGTTAGTTCCAGGTTTGAATTCTAGTTTGCAGTGATGAAGATGAGATAGGGATTTCATAACGTTATATTGTCTAGGAGCCGTTGATTATTCAATCTTTCAGAAGATAGCTCTAGTGTAGGTGAACATAATTGCTATTGCAAGTGGATAAATAATCATTAAAAAAATCCACATGGAACTTTATAGTTTGTTTCATTATTTGGCTTAAAGTGAGTATTAAATCTAATTATTGAAAAATAATTTATTGACCAATCTTCTCTAATATTATAGGTTAAAATATTTTTTTTTCTAAAACTATTATTTTTTTTTTTTATTTAGGCATAAAGTTCACATTTCACAATATATATTAACACTGAAAAGGGGTCTAATGGTTGAATGGTTCTTGTGTGATTGATATATTCCTGCATTCTCTCCTCTTACAATACTTTTTAGGTTTGTTTACTACACATTCTCATGATGTAAATTTTAAATTCTAAAAATACAGACATTTCTTAATTTAACTATTTATTTGAAATTTTTTACCATCATTACCTTTGTATTTTAATATATATATTTTCCATATGTCAAAGCATCGGCCAGGAAGTGAACCCACAACAATTGCCTGCAAGCAACTGCTTGCAAGGCTGCTGCGCTAATATCTCGGAAGTTCATCTTTCTAATTTTTATTTTTTAAATTAGATATTTCCAATTTGTTTTTCTTTCTACTTCTCATTAATGCTAAATGTTTAAACTTTACAATTTGTATGAGGTGATGCTATTCAATCTAGTATTATAATACCACATTTTTATTGGATTAAGTACATGAAGAGAATGAATTTTAATTGATTCCCTTAAAGTGTAATAAGTTGAAATTGGATGTGATTTACACTAGAAGAGGCAGATCGAATTTAAATTATAAAATATATCTCACAGTTTTCTTAAAAGTATAAAATAATGGTTGGTTTCAATGGAAAGATATAGCTTAGAATATAATAAAATGGAAAGCTATAATGAGGCAAAGTGTTGAAGCCTTTCAAAAAATAAATTGCAAAAGAATTTAAATGTCATCATAGCAAGTCAAATAAAAAGAGAGTATATCAGCATGTGGTATATTAGATATATTAGCCCTTTAAATTAGTTTTTGGAATCCAAGTAAAAGTCCTCTTTGGTTTATTATTCTTTGAATTTTTAATTTTATAAATTAGATAGACTATATTCCTTCATTAGTATCAACTAATATAGGTGACAAATATTGTTGCGATATTGTGTTCTATAATGCCAAGTAACAAAACATCATATAATATCTGCATAATCAAGCACTGTTCATTAGCAATTTTTTTCACACTTATGCCACCTAGTGGAAATTTTAGTATTTAAATGTTGCAATGGTTAAAATTCCCTATCCAGTGCTCTCCTGTCCAATATCCCCAGATTAGTTTCTAGCTTTTGGTTTTCATCAGTTGGGTCTTGGGGTAATAAACTTAAATCTTATCAATCCCAGTCATGGAATAAAGGTGCTTGTAATCAGCACTGCTATTTGGCTTTTGAGGTCATAGGTACAAACATGGAGTGTTGCCCCCAGTAAGTAAAAAAGTGAGACATTTAGAAATTTGATATGCAAAAGTAAGTTTTAGTTTATAAAAACTTGCTTCAATTGTTGGTCTCAGTCTTTTTTATTAATATGTAAAATATATATTGTGCTGTTGATTAAAATAAGGGTAGCTTGGTGTGGGGCCTCCAGAACCCCAGAATATGCCCAGTTGACCAACCTTAGGGATGCTACTGTCTATTTAAAAAATAAGCAAGCCATTATATGTAGAAACTGAATTATCTTCAGTTCTGTATAATTATGCAAGCATATTGGTTTTGATTCAAAATGTGAATATGCTTTTAAAATGGGCTTAGTAGCTTCATAGTAAAATGAAAAAATAAAAGATAGCTGCTAGAGAAAAGATGTACTAGATCCAAAAGATCCAGGTGCCTTGCTCCAGGATCCAAAGCTCCTCACTGATCAAGGCCATAACTAGAAAGTAGTCTGTAGATATTGAATCAGGCAACGCTAGAAAGGGAAGCATTATGCTCTGGCATTTATTGATTACTAAAGCTTATATTACGCGGCATAAATATGATGGCGTAGAAAATAATTTCTACTATGCCCAGCCTAATATAGAATATATTTTTCATATAGATTAACTTCAGTTTTAAGCATGAAAATATTTTGCATTATCCGCTTATATTTTTATCATAGCTTATTAATGATTATTTAAGTTGTTAATGATAGGTAAAAAAATTCCTCTTCTTTGTAACTATAGTGCACCGGCATATGATTTTTTTTTTAAAGTAAACTTTTATAATAGTTAAAAATAAATAAATTTGTTTACAGTTTTATTTGAAATTTCTTCATAATCTAATATTATATTTCCCAAAGTCGACCAGTTTTAATAATAAAAAGGGAATTAAATAATAATAAAAAAAAGACATGACAACTAACTTTTATTTAAAAAATAAAGTAAATTGATTTCTTTAATAAACATTTTCTTTCAGACCGTTTTATAAGATTTCCAACTCTTTTAAAACCTGCACACAACCAGATTTACTTTGTCAACGTTATAAAATTTGTTACGGTATTTTTAAATTATCAGTTGGCTTTGGAAAAATCAAACATTCGATAGCTATTGAAAAACTTCTTGTAATAGAATCCTTTTCATGATGATAGATTGAAAAAAAGAATGAAATACGAAACATTTCTGAAATGTAATTATATCTGTTAAGGTTCTGACATTGTTACTATCACCATAGACACGGAAACATTCACCAGTATTAGTTTTCAAAACATACGTATAATGCATTGCGCAGATCTTGCTTTATAATAAATCTCTAATACTAACGTATATATATGTTTAGAAATTTCCTCAAGACAAATTAAGTGGAAAATAATATTATGATTAATCAGTATCACATGATCATCTTCTTGGTGTGATGCGATGCGATACACTTTGGCTTCTCCTTTCTCGGAGTCAGGAATCTCTCAACCACTATGCCCAGAGAGACCTATTAGCCATCTTCCCTTCTCTTTCCATTCCACACTTTAAGTTTTTCCGATATTCTTCTCTATCCTGCTCCATCCCACTTCCACAACATTCCACTCTATAGTCTTAAGTCTAAATCCCCCTTTTCTTTTTCCAAACCCAGCATAAAAACCAAGAATCCACTTTCAGTATAATCACTTTGTTTATATTTATTCTCCTACAATTTCATTATTTGTATCCTTTTTGCCTGCAAATATTTACATTCAATTAGAAGATTTCTAATATTCTCCATGACTTCCTTACATAACTTGCAGACTAAATCACCCACATTTCTCTATTTATATGTATAATCCCTTGTTGCCAACACCCTGCTTGAGCTTTAAATAGTAAACTATTTTCCTTGTTATTATCAAAAATTAACTCTCACCCAATATTCTGTTTACTTCTATATTTTTTAACTCTTTTTACTCTCCATACTAGTTCTCCATCTCCCCAACTTGCATCTATTTTTCTAGTCTCATTACTTGCCACTATAACACTCAATGATTCTCCTAACACAATTATCCCATCTTTTGTATAAGTATACTGATATAAAGGCCTTATCCAAATTTTCCGCATACCATACTACCTTTCTCACCCATCTTATTGCCTGTCCTTTACTCATAACTCATTTAAATACTATTTTAGCTATTCTCTTATTATACATAAATTACAATCTACTGAACATTTTCATTTTGGTTTTTGCATCTCTCATATAAAAACTTGACCATCCCATTTCTCCTTGACTTGCCCATTTGTCATCTAAACATCTGCATCTAATGCATATTCTCTTTGCACTTTTTCTAAGTAATCTAACACCACTTTATTAACACATGATGCATCACCACCATAAGTTAACCTTGTTGTGGTAGTGATTTGACATGACCAGTGCTCTCTTAATGCAATTTAGTTAAACACCCCACGTGCAATATTTAGTTTAAATCAATATCTGTGCACAACTGCATGTATAGATTTTTGAAAATGCATAAAAATTTATATAGATAACTAAAATATCCTACTGAGAGCAAAGAAAAATATATTATTTTTTAAAGATGAATAGTAAAAGAGAAAGTCATATTGTAGAATTAGCCTATGGTCGAAATAGCAAGATCTCTATCTCAGCTGCCTAATTGAAACCCACTAAAATAATACATAATTTAAAAATTAGATTTATTTTTATGTAATGCATATTCTTAACTATGAATTTCATTGCTTTATTTAATAGATATCTTAAATAATCAAATTTTAAAAGTGTAGTTTTTAAAATTGTCTCATTAGCTAAAATTGATCAGACAGCCCTTGCATTTTAACCAGATTACCAATTGCTGATTAGTTGATATTTGTTCCCTGCCTTTCCAAGTATAATAATGAGATGCTTATTTATGGGAGCTAAGAAAAGTCTTAAGTTTTAATCAATAAAGGTTTAGACCACAGGTCATGAATGTGACAAGCAGGTAAGTCAATCATTGACTCAAAATGTTCAGAAATATACATACATACATATATTAATATATTAAATACTATTGCAATTATATATGTTATAAATTAAATACTTTCTTCTAATGAAGTTGGTTATTCATACAACAAACATGGATGTAAAGTGAATAAATAATTAGTCACCCATATCACTGTGTCCAAGAAAACCAACAACCATTTCGTCAGTATATAGCATTTGTTCCAGATCATAGCTCAAAAGTTCATATTTCTATTCAAGAGAATTGAGAAAGGAGAAAAATTGAAAACTTTTGAAAAATGTATAAATCATCACTATTGTCAACCATTATTCATCCATTGCAGATGAAGGTCTTTCCAAGTTTAATACACATTTTTCAATCACTAGGTTCTCTCTCCTATGTCACACCAATTCATACACATCATGTTTGATCTCTTTCTATATTTTTTACAATCTCTTGATATACATATTAGAGATTTCAAGTGTCATTATCTTCCATTCAAGAAATATCCCTCATCCAGTTTCATTTCAACACTGAATTGTTTTAATGAAAGCAGTGATACATGAATGTTCTCTTATCCATGTATTTTGTTTTAAATTCCTTATTGTTTAAATGAAAGCAGTGATACATAAATGTTCTCTTATCAATGTATTTTGTTTTAAATTCCTTATTATTCCTAGCATCTTTTTATACTTTTTTGAGTAATCTGAAGTCTCTAAATTACTCTTCTGTTAAGTGTCCACAACCTAGTTTCTTAAATTTTTTAACAGTAACTTATTTTTATTATACTCCATCCAAGTTTAATTCTATGATCAATTCCATCCATTATGCTTCAAACTATGCTAATAATCTAAAGTATTTGTAATTGTTAATTTCTTTTAATTAATCATTACTTCATTTTCTTCTGAAAAAATCTGTTGAACATTATTTTAGACTTCTTAGTATTTTATCTTTTAGTCCTACTTTTTAATTTTTACCTATAACCACTAAAACATATCTTGAAACTCTGAAGTATTATTTACTAAAACAGCCATCTCATCTGTAAAATCTACATGTCATAATCCAATGCTTTTATCAGCATATAAATGCTTTTTCTACAAATCTAATACACAATGGCAGCTTTTTATTCATCAAATCTTTCTATAACTTCTTTCAATACTTAGAATTGATCCATTAGCCTAAAACCATAAATACAGTTTTTTTCTTTTAATTGGTTAAAGTCTAGAGTTTGCTACAGTTGAGTTGTGATTATCTTGGAAAAGATTTTTTTTCTCATGTGTCATAGCATCAGTGCGGAAGCGAACCCACTAACCCAGGACCAACTGCTTGTAAAGCTGCTGTCACTGACTTCTCAACCACCAATGCTTGACAAGATAAGATTTTGTATAGAATTGATAGAAGAAAGACTAATAGGTTTGGAATTTGTAATATCTTTTCATCATTTTTCTTAAATATCACTATTCTTCAAGGCATACATATTCTTTCATAAAATTCAAATTCTGTCATCCCCCTCCCAAGCCTGGTCAACCTTTGTAGAAATTCTATGCGCATTGATGAACCATCACACTAAGACAAACAAAGGACTTAATAAAGGAAATGGATGCAATCAGTGATAGATTGGGCATGATCTCACCTACAAACACCAAAATGCAAGACATTCTAGAACTAAAAATCCAATACCATGTTACACAAAAAATTCTAGCACAATATATAGCAACCAAAAGATCCCAAATCTTCTTAACTAACAAACACAACTGGACCTGAAGTTACATCAGATGAACACTTGGTGTATTAAAATGGCCCTCAACATTAATGGTAGCAGTGGAACATAACTGTTATAGCGGTCCAGAAATGTTATCCCAAATCCACAACCACTTCAAAGCAAAACTACACCTTTAAAACAGGCAATATATAAGGACACTTAGATGATCACAGCAACCACAATATAACAGAAACCTTAATACCCAAAAATCTACTAGCATACCCAGAAAGCATGCATCCAGGGCTTCATGCAATTTCCAGATTTGTACTTCTTCACCTCAGCAACTTTACAATACCCATAATTAAAAAAATAATTGATGTACTGGCTGGGGAATTTCAAAACATCCCTGATCTGCATCCTGTGGCATTAGTTCCTTTCCTTAAAAAGCAACAAAACCCATTTCCCCTCAACAACCTATGTCCAATATCAATGATACTACTGCTAATAAAAATAATAGAGTCATTAATCAAGGACAAAATATGGGAACAACTATATACTCACATATCAACATATCAATATGCATGCAAGGACTCATCTACCATAGACACTGTGCAGTGCATTCTCTTACTAACAGAACATGTCAGGCAGAGAAGAAAGTCAAATCTCTTGGTCATACAACTAGATTTTTCATCAGCATTTGATTCAGTCATCCTATCAAAGCTCTTCCAAACATTACAAGAGTCCAATGTTCCAGTAGTATACATTAGAATAATAGATAACCTGATGCTAAACAGATCAATATGCACCATGCTAGATGGGAAATTATCTCCAGAATTCAGATCACACCTTTGAATCCCCCAGGGCTTGCAAACTCACCACTCTCTGACATACATCAATCCATTATTAAAGGACATCAAACTCAACTTGTCTGGCATTTTTGTTCCAGCACTAAAACAACAAATCAAACATATATCATATGTCAATAATGTAACTATTTTCCTACCAGACAGTATGTATTTTCAATCACTGTTCAAAATTCTCAACAAACATGAAAAAAATTTAAACCTGCAAGTTAACACCAACAAATTCATCAATATGGTAAATTAGATCTCAGAATACATTTCCATCAATATTTACAGCCAAGCCTCAAAATTTCCTTGGCTTCCCTATGGCCAAATCCAAGCATGCCATGACCAAAGAAATTCAAAATTCAATACTAGAATTTTTCAACTCACTCTCAGCAAGCTCATTGTTCCTTTCAGGTAAAACAATGTTATTAAATATGCCAGTGCTCTCCAGACTGAACTATTACCTTCCAATCATTAAATCTACCATGACTTTCAAAAAGTCACTAAGTACACTATGATCAAAACTATATTGGAGGGGCAGAGTGGTCACCATCAGCATAACTAAAACCCACATGCTGAAGGATCTAAGTGGTCTCAATCTCCACTCTGTCTCTACAATGTACTTCCGTAAAAATCTATAACAGCACTCCATGCTTTATCATTGAAAGTAGGCATTCCAAACACATTACTAAATGTACCACCCACAGACACTCCACTGCCAAACAGCAGAAAAAGGATAAATGAAAGTTGGACACATGTCAACAACTGTACAAACCTCAATTAAGTCGCATATGAAGCCAAAGGTCATATTCTGGGAATAAGTGCACAAACTAAGAATTAACTCTCCAGTTGCACTCCCAAGCTGACTTGGATTAAACAATGAACTGGTTCATAGAACCAAAGTTTATTGATTTCATAATAAAGCTAAACCTGGATGTGTTACCCACTAATCAGTTTCTTGTCAATGAAAGGGGCTTTACCAAAACAAATCCCTTCTGCCAATTATGCTCCAGAGAGAAGGAAACAACCTATCACATCTATCATAACTGCCCAACACTCAACTTTATAAAATTAACCAACAACAATGAAAACATAAATCAAGCCACAGATCTGTTTGATGTACAAAGCACAATACAAAAGGAAATCTATTCAGATATCAGGCTAGCAATTTTCCTCTCCTTTATACTCTGGTTATCCAGGTGTAAGCAGGTACTCACCAACTCCACAGCCAGTATCTGGGAGACTTTTAACTCAATAATAAAGAAAATAAGCATCAGAGACAAAATTCTGACACCTGACTGGCTATACAGAGAAACTTGGAGCAGGGTTAAACTAACACAAAATAGAAATCAATAGGATACTCTTGGTGCTTCAGATATGTAATATTGCTTCAAGTATAACCCACTGTATGTAAATGAATAAATGTTGTAACAATTGTTAATAAATTAATTATATTTTTAAAAAAAATATCAATATTATATTACTATTGAATTTATTCCAATCTTCTGGTACATCTTTATCATTTAGAAAATTTGTATATTACTTTGTCAGCAAATTGTTTTTATTTCTTCATCTGCTTCTTTTAAAATGTTAAATTTTCTGGAGTTTTCACCTTCTTCATAAATTTAATTCACCACAACCTCTTCATTTAAAATATTTGGTTATTCAAAAGATTAAATAAATGTAAAGAATGAGTATTTGGGATTTTTTTTGTTTTTTATTATTACGCTTTAACAATTTTTTTTTGCTTTGCAGACTTACTAGCTTTGATTAAAGTGTTTGTAATCGAATTAAGCGTCTAAATTAAAATTTAAAATTTTAAATATACCTGTTATATTTGATATGTGAATTTGACAGCATTACAGAAGATTATTAATAGTGGAATTACTTCCTTTGCATAAAATATTCTTCATAATGTTGGACAAACATAACAGTATTTTTTAATTGGTTGTGAATTTGACAAATGATAGCCTTATCAGCAAACATACATTCACCAATCAGACAACAGAGAAAATAAAAAAAATTGGGATTTTATATATAATTCTTTATAGAATTCTTTTATGCATTTCACAATATCATATCTCTTTTTAACAATCATTTCTCTTTTTAATGATAGTTCCATTATTTTTTCTTATTGCTGAAATACTTTTTCCCAGTATCAAGATGTTATCTTAAATTTTTGAGACTTTTATTCTTTTCTGTAACTATTTTTGCTCGTTCATAATTATATCATGATTAACTTTTTTTTTTTTGTATTATTTTGCAGAACTTGGAATATTCACATCTTTTTATTGGGTCATTTTTAAAACTTTTTTATACTTTTTTCTTTTCTGCGTGTATTGTATTTTATCTTAGTAAAAAAGTTAGTAAATTGTTGTTTTATTCATCATCTTATTAATTTCAATCAAGTCTGAATCATTTTCAAAATATGTTAATAAAGTATTAAAGATTTTAAGACTTCTCATTCGATAATTTAATATACAAAATTAACAAAGCGTATGCCACACTTGAATGAGGAGCTATAAGATGCCCTATTTTTTCGTTCTGCAGCTCACAGTACCGCTATGAATATGAGGCAAAAGACCTCGAAAGCGCTTAGCGTGTAATAATTTCTGTGTATCTTTATAGCTTCTCATTCAAGTGTGGCATACGCTTTGTTAATTTTGTATATTAAAATATGTTAATATTTTTAAATGATTTGGAAACTATTTATTGGAATGTGTTTTAAGATTAGAAATATTAACTGTTAATAATGTCTTTCTTCATAACTTTTGTCTTTCTAGTTTTGTATTAACTTGTAAATCTACAATTCCCTAATCCATGATCACTTCCTGTATTGAATATATTAAGATCATTACAATCTTGAAATCCATATTTTTGTTAATTCTATTATATCTTCATTTGAAGCTTTCATGTCCATTTTCATTTATGAAAAGAGAATTTACAGCATATACTTTTTCTCTTTGCTGCAAATTCCATAATTATGAGTTTTCTTTCATTTCCAATAACTATAATCAAATTTACTCACATCACTTTCAAATTTCAATTGTTTTCCAATTCTAGGATTAAAATCTCTCATGACAATTTTGAAATGTTGTTTGGTCTGATCAAAAACCTTTTGTACATCCATATAAAAATTTGCTACTTCTTCATCACAATGTCTACTTGTTGGGACATAAACTTGAATTATATGCATTTAGTATCTTCCATTAATTTGAATAACTAGTTGTGCCATTCTGTTTGATATTTTATCAATCTCCACAAGGTTATTCTTTTTTTTTATATTTATAATGAATTCCATTCCACTTGTGCCTCCACTATTTGTGCTTTTGTAGTAAAGTATATGCCCACTTTTAAATCAATTGTCACTTCATCTTATTTTCTTATTTCACAAAATCCAACAATATCTGATTTAGTACTATATTCTTTCAATTCATGCAATTTTTTTCTTTACTTGAATGTGATCTGCAATAAAATATTGGTAAATGGCAGCCTGATTGTCCTAATACTATGTTACTTAGCAATTTCATTCTTTGGCTACCAGTTGCTATTATATTTAATAACTTTACAGCCTCCTAGGAATAAGATCCATAATTTACTTTTGCCTATTATGATTGTTAAAAAGAAGTTGCCTTGACAACAGTTTGAAATTGTTGATTGTTATTGATATTAGGATTGTCTAAGTGTTGACTGGCTTTTAATGATATATATATGGAAATCTTGAATGCATGAAGTTATCCATTTAAATTAACTTAATCAAAAATTATTTAATCTAAAACAACTATTTCTGGCCAAAAGTCAAAGTAAACTGACAGACTGATGCTTCCTAAAATATTGTATTATGTATTGTTAAAAGAAGGTTGCCTTGACAATAGTTTGAAATTGCAGATGGGATTGTCTAAGTGTTGACTGGGTTTTAATGATATAAAATATTGTATTATTTATATATTTAAACACAATATTAATTCCAAAATTAGGGACATATATAGCAGTATAACCTAAATGCATTTTCTGTGCTGAGCACCTAAAGACAATAGATATAAAATTCGCCAGTCATTTTCCAAATAGTACTTAACACTATTAGACATTCAAAAAATTTAAGTAAACCAAGTCTCTTTAATGTTCCTTTTATTGCATTCACTACAAACAATTTTTATTTTACTAGGATTGAAAATCTGACCAAATAAATGCCTAAACCTCGAAGTTGTACGTGTGATTAATACGATGGTGTTCATATCCAGCCTCAACTAACTCTTTGCTCTTATATCCCTTCCAGCAATCGCTGTAGATAGTCGGAGCCTTCCTGTACATTTTGCAAAATTTCTTGCATGAGAGTAGACGCACTTCTATCTCTAATGGCTACAATAAAACATTCCTCAGTCTGTCTGCATATGCCACTGAATAGCCATTGCTGTGGTAGGACTCTTCCGGCATTATTCTTCCGTTTTGAGAAAAGGCTTTCATCGATTTCAATGATTGTGTCCGGACCTCCGATTTTCCACCTTTCATTTCTTAACAATCTCCATGTACAAACTTCGCGGAGATAGTTGTTCCAATCAATAACAGTTTTGTTTGAAATATTCAATTCCTCCGCACAAAATGTTATGGATGTTAATTGTTTGGACCAACTGTAAATGAAACGTATAGCGGTCACGAAAGTCATTTTGGAGCCAACGAACCACGTGCTTTTTCTCATGGCGATTTGCAATAAACAATCTTTCAAGTTGCATCGCCATTGTTTGACAAAATTGGGTCCCGAATTGTGAACATACTTTTTCATTTCATGCCCATTTTCACACATTTTCCTTTTGGGGAGAAGTCCATGGTCTTGTAAGAAGATGATCGCTTCTTCCTCCATACCTGGCAAATTAAATAAGGTTGGGCAGGTTGTTGGAGCTTCACCCATCATAAACGCAAATAACGCAAATATCACAAAGTAGAAGAGCTCAAAAAAGTCACTGCGATGCCGTGGACAGCAAAATCACAATAGACAGAAAAATAAAAAAATTTCCCAAACCTCTCTCCAAATTTTAAATCTCGCAGGTGGAAAAAAAAATTGACTCTCTGATGGATTAATCATGCCAGTCACTTGGTTACCATGACAATGTTGTCATGCAAAAAACGTCGATGCCTACCAGAAGGGAATTCGGTAAGTGAAAAATGTCATCGGTTGAATTATACACAAGTACCAACAATTGTGACATTGATGAATCTAACTTAGCTTTATTGTAACTTCTGTGCTGAGATTTGACGTGTGTGACATTTAAAATTTTTTTATTATTTAATTTTATATCCATTGACTTTGATAATGGTGTTCAACATTGAAAATGGACAAGCGTTGATGGCCTAGTCGTTAGCATAGCTGTCTTCCAAGCAGCCGGCCCGGGTTCACTTCCCAGTCAACGCATTTGACATATAAAAAAAAAAAAACATTGAAAATGCATTTAGATTATACTATTGTTTATTAACTATTATTTAACTTTGTATTTTTGGAATTAATATTTATTGTATTTACATTTATTTTAGTGGTAGAGTTTTATATATATTATTTCCACATCCATCCATCCTGCTTTCAAGACGACTCAACTAATGTAAACTATCAGGCAATTAAAATACAAATTCAAGTAGTATAACGGAAATATATCCCATAAAGTTAATTATAAATGATTATGCCAATCTTGTCAAGAAAATAAAAATTGATAATATATTACTGGAAAAAAATCACATATTTAAAAAAATTATAACTTATAAATTCTATGACAGGAACTAATTTTAATAATAATCAATTATGCATGCTAATTAGATTCAATGGATCCAATTCCTGATAAACTACTTGTAATTTAAAATATATCTATTAATGCTTACATATATATGTATGCTTCATGCCAATGTATATATAAACATTTCAAACTCTTTTGTAGAGGAAATTAAAAAAATATTTTATTACATTTATTAAAGGCACATGTATGAGTTTGTAAAAGGGGTTAGAAATGGTTAACTGAGATTAGATAAATAATTAGTAATGTTTAAATGCATAACAGATTCTAGAAAATTTCTGATAAAAAAACCTATTAATTAAAATTTAAGCTACTTAAAATTCCTTAGCATTAGACTTTAATAAAATTTGTGAAATCAGGTTAATTACAGAGCATTAATAGTTTTCTTATTAAAACTAATAAATAAAGAATAGAATAATTGTCTGGGTATTATCTAATTAAAGGATGATGTTTACAATGTTTAGCTTTGTGGTAAAAAGATATTAATTGATGCTTAAGTACTGCAAGGAGTGAAAGTAAACAAAAGGTTTTAAAATTTGGATGGAAACATTTTATTAATTAAAAAAATAAGAATTAAATGAATAAATTGTAATTAAGCTGATTAAAATTATTATCAGCAGAAATATTTTAATTAAAACTAATCAAGATGTATTTTATTGAAAAATAGTATAAATACCTAGACAAATGTAAAAAACAGGGTCTTCTTTTGATCAGAAATTCTGCAATTCAGTCTTTTGATAAAAAAAATTTTCAAACTAGTTGTCCTTTGCTGAAAAATTATTCAAGCTTGTCAATGAGATCTTCCTCCAGAGTTATTTTTAAATGCTCATTAATTATTTGGCTGTTAGAAGCCATGTATGATGCTAACCTCTGAGTAGAAGTGTATGTCCGCTTCCCCTTCACCATCTCATGGCAGCATGAGTTTGGAATTTGATGAACTGCTGGCCAGCTGAAAACTGCTGACCAGTATACCTGTGCTGAATTTTCTGTCATAAATTAATTCAGTCTGCTGACCTGCCATGCCACCATTCAAGAAATAAGCTGTCTTGTCAATTATGCCATATTCAGTCATATACTATTCCAAAGAACCAGCATGTCTCCAGAATTAAGTATTAATATCTGAGGAAAGTGCCATCTAGGATCAAATGGTGAATTGCATCATGAAATCTGTATGTCATCATATCAGTATTCTGCTCTTCATATCTTACCATGTTTTTAAAATCCTTCACGAAGATAATCACAGAAACATTGAACTCTCACCATGAGATCTCTGCAATCTTATACCAATAAAACATTTCATATGCATTTGATGTTTCCCTTTTATTTGTATTATTTATATATTTTTTGTTGTCATTTTTAAAATATTATGTTTTACTTTAATTATACATATTAAACTTACTTGTATTTGTTAAAATTGATCAAATATATTGTTATATGCAGTCATTCTTAAATCATATATATGTGCTAGATTTAGAATACAAGTAACCAGGAGATGGAGGGTTATTTTGTAAATATACTTTCATCTCTTAAATTCTCAGAATCACATCTCCCCCTAAAATAAAGCTAATTAAGCAAAAGTGCAGTGACATCTTAATCCCCCCTTCCTCATCTGGCTTAAAAATTATTATTTTTTTAAAATAATCTGTTATGTGGTTATAAAACCAGTTTCTTTAAACAAATAGAAAAATAAATTAGTTTTAAAATAATGTTAATTTTTTTCTTAAAGAACAAATATATGCATTATTTTATTCTAAATCACAGATCTCAAACTACCATATGGATATTATATTTCTTAATATGTGAGTATAAGCTCCAGAATGGACCTTCAATTAAGCAGGGATTATTAATCTTTTATTGCTTATGAATATTTATACTGGATGAACCAATTAGATCTTAATTTAGCCAAACATTTAATGTAATTACTCACACTTTTTTTTATTAATTATTGTAATTTTTTGCATTAATAATTAATAATTGTTTATTGTTCACATTTTATATTTAAATTGTGTTGCTGGCATATTTATCTAATTTGATTAATTTGCATATGCATTGTTGAAATGGATTGGATCAGGTATTCTTTTGATATGGTCATATGAAGGTAAATGTATCTCTCATATTTACATACTCAGATAATGTTCACTGTTGTCTTTAATATTAATGACAGTGTAAATAAATTTCCTGCTTGATAGTAATAAGCCATTACCTGTTATAAGAGCAGACTTTCATTCTTGCTTCATATGAATTTGTGATCTGATGAAATTTCTGGGTATGGCATACCCCATCTCTGTTTCATCACATATAGTCTTCTGTTTGTGATAACATAGCACTATGTTCAGTTCTTTAATGCATTTTTAAAGCCTGATGTTGCAAGCACATAGTATCTATTAATGATTGCGATATTAGTATAGGTAAATAAATACTTCTAGCTTCACTTTGCTTAATTAAAAAGTAATTAATAGTTAAATTATTGTAAAATGTCTATTCTGGAGATTATTAAGACATGTAAAGCATATAATCCCTCTATTTAATATAAGTTAGTAATAATTAACCTGTTTAGTTGCTAAATCATTTTTAACATGTAAAAATTGCAATATAATTGTGGGCTTAAATCTAATCATATGAACTTTATTCCATTCTGTTTTTTTTATTATTACTAATAAATTTATATATATTTATTACCTCTTACAAATTTGTATCTTATTTATTTTAAGAGACTCTTGCATCTCTTTGATCTCAGTGTGATATAAGAAAAAGAGGATATGTTCTGGGGGCATAAGTAATGAGTTTAAACTTTGTACTATCTGTGGTCAATGTTTATATCAATGTTACACACAGACATGGGAGTCAGTGATCATTGCTTGGTTATTAAGATTAGTTTTGCTGACTATACAAATCTAACAATTACATTATATAATGATTGTGTGAAAGTAGTGAAGAAATTTATCTGATGAGTTTTTTAATAAAGGATAAAATACTAGAAACAAATGATTGTTGTTTTTTTTTATGCATTGGGGAGGATGACAAGGTATTTATATGTCTGTTTGTGATTTGATTACCCAATTTTTTTTTCATATATTTCAGCATGTTTTGCTCCATGTCTTGACTGTATTTTTCTTTCAAAATGTGTACTTTATAAATGTCTTTTTGATATTTTAGGAAGATCTACATAATTCAGATTATAGTGAGGAATAATTTAATTCTATTAAAATCTGAAACTTTTATCAAACTATTAAAACAACACATCGTCTTTTATTTATGCTTATATAAGCTGTTAAAACAGTAGCATTTTTTCTCTCAATAGTGCCTCCTACTGGAAGCCATAGAAACCAATAGATACATTTATTAATTATTACAGCTTGCATCAGATGGCATTATTGTTAAGGAAATGCTTTGCTACTGTTTTAAAATTTTTAGTACTATTGACAAACAATAATTTGATTAACGAGATATTCATAACTGAATTGTTTTAATACAAATTTAATGAATTTGAAAGGTAAATCCACACAGATGTTATATATACAATTAATTGTTATCATATATTCTGAATTAAACTATAATCTTAAAAATAAAATAAAACTATAATTACCGCATAAGATGAGTACATTATTCTACATCTGTAAACATGAATAAATACAACGGATATCCCATAAATTCAGAATCGTTTTTTGGTGAGCAAGCACATTATAGCACATGCTTCTACTACTAGATATCTCTTGCCTATTAGTCTGCTGGTTAGTATAAATCATGTTATGTTATGATTGTTAACTATGTCTCAATTATTCTTTTCATTTTTATGATCACCGGAAAATTAGAACAATGTGAAGTTTTACTTTCTATTAGGCAAACATCTAGAGAAACAGTTATAGTGTTTAAAACAGCTTATTAGCAAGTTTCTGTGAGGGAACCACAACAGTCAAATTTATCATGTCCCAAAAAAGCACAATCAGTGAACTCCAATATTAGGACATTACTGATTTTTTTGGATGTACTCAAAATTCATTCATAGTGTTCAGGTGTTTTATCTGTAAGTTCTAAAATATTGCATGTTAAGATAAATGAAATGTTCCAATTTGAATCAGAGTAAGGAATGATAGCATCGTCATGGCAAAAACACCAGAGCATAAAATATTGAGCATGAAACAATTTTTAAACAAAAAAGCCTGATCCAGCGTATCCACTCACCATATCCACTTTACCATATTCTGTGTGACTTCTTTTTATTGCAATATCATTGTGTTTGAAATGCTTTACATACTTTTAGTGCTTAATCATGGGTACTTCTATTTTTATTAATTTAATTTAATACAAAGTGAAATAAGTTTTTTTTATTATAATAGATGTAATTTTAATAATGAGAATGGAGAATTAGAAAAAGATAAAAGTGGTTTATATGAGAAAATTTTTATCTTGGATTGAAATATAGGATTTAGAATATAATTTGGCAATATTTTTTATCTAAAGTCAAATAGCACTTTTCTTTTGGAGAGTTTATTATATTGAGAAGAATTATGGATATCAAAAACTTAGGTAAAGGGTGCAGTTTGGGAGTATGATAGTATATACTTATAAATGCAATCCAAATTGATGATTTACTTTTATTTCATAAAAGAATATTCTCTGGGGTAAATACGTAGAACTACAACAACTGATATAAGTTTAATTGATTCATTTTATTCATTTATATAGAATTTATAAATATTCCAACTAGAAGATAAATTCTGTAGGGGGGTTATAAATTTCTTCATAGGCACTTAATCAAAAGGCATCACAGTGCAATATAAATTTGATGGTGGAATTTTCAATTTGAATAAATTAAAAGTGATGGTGATGATGATGCTATTTTTTCAGTTCAATAGATCATCTACAGGATTAATTTGATGCTTTGAAAACAACATATTTATTTATTTAGCTACGATTTTCTTGCAGCCTAACTATTAACAAAATATCATAAAGGAACTTACAAAGGTTCCAATCAGCATATAGAATCACCAACGAATTTATTAACTCTTTCAATTCTTCCAATGCAGTGATAGAGTGAGCATTCATTAAGTATGTGTTTATAGTTCATGCTTGCCTACATTTATATAGATCAGAGATTGATAAATTCCATTTTGAAGCAGAAGAGCATAATGAGCATGTGTTGTTCTGGATGAGATTCCAATTGAATCCAGACGATTTTATTGTTGGATTTGAAAAAATACATTTGTTTGGAAAATCATACAAATTTTATTTATTATGCCATAATTCTTAGATTGATGATTTATGCACATCTCACAAATGGGATCTTGATTTAAGGCAATCTTAATTCACAAAACTATATCTTGCATGATTTGTAAAGTTTATGCCTTTTTCAGTGAAGCAATTTCTTTTCTGATATCTGGAAAAGAAGTATGTGAAAGAATAGGAAGCCATTACAAAGGAGCATATTTGACTGTATAAGTAATCAGTAATATTTATTATAGTAATATTTAATTGCACATCTAGATATTTAGTATAAGATCTTTGTTTTCATATAGAGTGCACAATAATCACCAGAAATTATGCTAATACTAAAGAAGCTTCTACTAAAATATTTGTATCACAATCCCAAGTAGTAGCAGCTAACTTTCTGAAAAGGTTATTTCTAGACATTAATTTTAACCTGACCTTAGCTAAATGAGTAAAAAAAGTAAGGCTACATACAAGACTACACCCAAATATCAATATATAAAATCTTGGTTTTATAATTAATGTAAAAAGAGCTCAAGCATATTACCAGCTAGATATGAAAATAAAATTCTCAACAACTTTTAATTTGTATGGTTATCAGCTTGAGTATGTAAATCAATTTAAAATGTAAAGATGTTTTGTAGTTAGAAAGTTGGATTTAAAATTGCAGGAACAGGCTCTGTTTGTTTGCTGCTATTAACATCTTTAAAAAAAGATATTTCATGATAGAGAAATAACTACTGCCATATATGCAGCTGGTATTTTATCTATTGTGTTGTATTGAAGTAGGGCTTGGACACAATAGTACATTATAAAGGCATTAGTAAATTTTCATTAGCAGATGATCACCAAAAATTTAAAAATGCAATGACAAAATCATAAAATGAATCAATACCTATTTAACTTTCTGGATATGATGATATAATGTCCACTATTGTAAAACCATATTTTCATTGAGTTGGACAATATAAAACTTTTTTGAAAGTTGTTTTATGGTAAACTTGAGTATGATTTTCATTGGAGTAATAGACCAATTTACTGTATAAGGATTATTTCAAAGACATTCTCAAAAAGGGTAATGTTGATTATTTCCATTGGGAAGATGTGGAAAGTGATAGAATACATTGATGAGCTGAAATTAGATATGGTGGTGAAAAATTTCAAAATGAAAAATGTTTTACAGAAAAAGTTAAAAGATAGCAATGCAAAATGACTGCTAATCAGAATAATGGACTTGTGTATTCTACATGTGGACATATCTATGGTTCACAGATTGGTTTGTCTAGTCATTACAAAACTCTTCTCTTATTTATTATTATTACTTTTCATTTCTCTTGGAGTTGGAAAGACCATACTCATTTGTGAATGGCTGATATTAATAATAATTAAGCCAGCACTAAATATGATTTGGTCTCTGTCATGGTTTTCCAAAGCTTCAATGCAGAAACTTTTATAAAACTGAATGACTTTTTAGATGTTAGCATCATAACATAGACTCAGCATATTGTTTAACTTCAAGTTATCAGTATTTTGTTATAACTATGTAGGTTTTTGACAAAAAATATTTTCAAGCTTTAGAAATGACACAAAAACTATTGCACAATAGCAATAAAAGTAGAAATAAAAATAAAAAATATAAAAGAATAAAATAATATTCAAGGTTTTTTCAAAACAAAAATAAAAACCGAGAATTGTATATAAAAAATAATTATAAAAAAAAACATTATGACCAAATTTTTAATATAGATAAAAAGTCTATTGAAGATTATATTCATAAAATTAAACCCAACAAACACCTCAGGGCTTCACATTACACAAGTTTTTATATAACAAATCTATTCTATTTGTCTTGCATTGGTGGTCGAGAGGTCAGTGCGACTGCCTTGCACTAGCAGGCAGTTGCCCGGGTTGCAGGTTCGCGTCCGGCCGATGCTATGACACTTAAAAGAAAATCTATTCTATTTAAGTTCTAACTATCTAATTTTTAATGTTTAAAATAGATTTAAAACATTACAATCTTTTTTACTTTCAGGATGGTACCTTGGGAATTTAAAAAAGAAATATGTGATGTCTGATGAAAGAAAATATATTACAGTCAAAATACCCACATGTACTTGATCCAGATCCAAAACCCATCACTGATGAAAGACATATACTACAAAGAAGTCTGGAGATTTGAATAAGATGAATTTATTAAGCCTCTAACATCTATAATTCCTCAAGATTGCACTAGATAACAGAACTGAAGAAAAATTATAGATATCCCTTATAAAATTAAACTTGGATTAACTCTATTAATATCAAAATGAAAGCATCTTATAATTGTGTTTATTTTCTAAATTCCATGTTTTTAACAACCATCCCATAAGCTGATACATCTAGAAAAGTAAAAATGACAATTATATGATGTGTCTTTTAAAAAAAATGCTATGTAAATAATACATCTGAAAATAATAATTTTTATAAGCATATTCTTCTAGCATTTACTTATACATATGAAGACTTGACATTTAACCAAAGAGCAATTTGTTCATTGTAGAGTGGGTTGCTTGTGAGGTCATGAGTTTAAAGAGCCAACTGCATGTTGAATACAAAAGTCCTATTCAATTGGACAATTATTCTCCTCACCTGAGAATACAATCAAACACCTTTAAGAAAATTTTGCCATTGAGCATCAAAGAGTGGTACATACAACAAATGACAAACACCATTAAAAATTAACAGAAGAATTAAAATATTGATATAGAAATAAATTTAATAGATAAGATGAGAATAAATAAACATCTGAAGACCAGAAAATACTCCAAAAAGACTACAAAAGAATTAAAAATGTAAAATAGATGGATGAGATAAAAGTATTAGTTGAAGCAATGTAGTGAAAAGAAATACAAACATGGAGAGACATTCATTATGTAGGTAAATATAAGTTATTATAAATACTATTTATATAAATAATTGTTATTCTAAAGCAGTATATAATTTTCTTATACTGAATGTTTCTTATATATGTAAATAGAGGGATTTGAATTCACAATTTTTCAGTCTATCTCAAAGCAAGCGATATACATGACCACATGCATGTGAAAAATATATATGAACTCCAATATATGTGTATTTTATGCAGAACCGCACTCATCAGTTGAGTCAGATTATAAGCTTCCATATATATATATACTATCAGTTCTCGATTTATATTAAGATAGTAAATCCTCAAACTTTAGTGGATAGGCTTCAATCTTCTCAACCTTCGATTATTCAATCATCCACTTCATTGAAAAACCAATGATGGACTATTCAAGGTCCTTTTTGGATTTGATATTATAGTCATATCCCTTTTGACATTACATCAATCTAACGCCTCATATTATAAGACATTACGTAGTCATATATATTAATAGAAGAGGAATGGGCTGAACTTATAATAAGATATGATTTATTTTCCAAGCAATATATATAAATAATTATGTAACAATAGTTTTGTTTTATTATATATATATGATTAATATTTTTAAATATTAATTTTTAATTCAAAATTTTTGAAACGTTTGAAAGAATAAAATTATATCTGCAAAATACTGTTTTATTGTTCTTTGCTCAATATTTGAAAATAGATGTTGGATGATCTTTTGTGTTAGGCTGACATGAATAGAAAGGAAATTGAAAATTACGAATCTTTTATTATTTGACAAAATCTATTCTGATGAAAAGGAAAACGAAAAAGTCGCAAAATTATTTTATTCATTGAAGTAACAAACTCGATCAATATTTGAAAGAAATTTTTAATCACAAAAAAATATTAGAAGTTAATTTACATCAGGGAAAGAATATTAAGTAATTTGACATTGATGGTTAATAAACTTTCTTCTCCCAAATAACAAAATAAAATAATGGCTAAAAAAAGATTATAGAAAAGCAATAATGGTCACGTACTTACATATTTAAATAAAGATAGCCCGGAGTCAATAGCTCAAGGGGTTACCTTTTAGTTTAATAAATGAATGATTCTTTTTTGGATAAAGCTGAACATATTATATTATATTTTTCGTTTATAAAACGTTGTTTATGATGGCAAGTTTTCTAGTTGGAATTTAAGAGTTCTGGATCGATTTTAGAGAAAGAGAAGAATTCTAAAAATTATTGTCGATATCTCAAAGTTTCTTATTTTCGTAATATTTTTTTGAGTAAAAATAAATCAACAGTTATAAATGTCTTTATGTGAAATAAAGATTGTTTTCATATTATTGTTTACATTATAGTTTCTATATTATTGTTCTATTATGTGTGCATATTTCAGATTTATAGCAAATACTGTCAGGAACAATTATGCCCCACAATATTTTCAAATATATAGCCGCAATTTATGGTTGTAACAAATTTTTAAATCTATCTACATGCTAATTTATATATAGAATTAGTTTTAATTCATTATGTTTTCACCTGTATTAAAAATTTGAAAAGACATTTACAGTTTTCAAGTTTATATTGTAACCATTTAAATAAATCAATTGCCATTTGTAACAATATTTATCAATTAATATCAATATTTATCCGTAATTAGATATTTGAAATTATTAAATTAATATAAAAGATATGTATTTGTAACTATAATTTGTAACTATATCAATTCATCATAGCATAGACAAAGAAAATATCAGCATTAAAGATTCTTGGTATTTATTTATATATTGGGGCAGTCATCTGAACAATAAAACATCCTGGACATTGTCATCTAATAAAAATAATATTAAATATATAGCAACTGAATAAAAGTACCCACTGTGAGATTCCTGGAGTGCCTTATGCTTATCTCCAATACAAGGTTCTTCTAACAAAGAATCCTTCCTATCCTTCTTTCCAAATATATAAGACCATTCATGGTCATATGCACACACGGGTGCTATTCATGACAACTTATAAAAATATTTTTATAAAACTAATATTATGAAGTTGGAAAGGGATGATATCACTTTTTATTCAGTTTAGCTAAGTACATGTGTTTACCCATGAGCGCCACTAGATTGTTTTCAATCTAGATAAGTATCTATTTATAGTGTACTTGAGTTCAAACTCATTCAGTACATATTTATTACACATGACTTGGATGACTATTGAACAAAATGACATTCTTACATTTTATCTATATTGATAAAATTACACGATCCCAATATTACCAAAGTTTATACCATAGATCAAAGATTCTTATAGACATTGCTAGCTCATTAGCGTATATTGATGAACAGACATGTATAATCCTATTAATGGCTTCCAAACAAGCATGTGAAGACCATTATTGATATTGATGGCCATTTAACTAATTTATTTATCACAATAAAGGTAACAATGATGATGATGATGATAATATCATAATAATGATAATAATAGTGATATCATAATAATGATTATAATAGTGATGTCATAATAATGATTATAATAGTGATGTCATAATAATGATTATAATAGTGATGTCATAATAATGATTATAATGGTGATGATGATACCAGCCATGGCTTATCAATAAACTCACAACAATAAATTCATCTTTATAAACTTATAGGCATCTATTAAAATTATCATATTTCATACTGGGATTTAATAATACTAATGGTGATGATTGATCATCATGAATATCTTTGCATAATATTCAATTTTCTATAAACCCCTATATACTAAAACATATTCATTACGCTAAACGTTAAATTTAATGATTATAATTTATTAATGATGATTGATGGCGATCATAACTTTTATATAGTACCATTTGAAACATTTTTAACTAATAACATGATATCCATCTCTGATGAGGATGATCTAAATTCATTGACACAACACAATTTTAGCTTTCTAGGTTGAACTATAATTATCAAAACTTGGCTATTCTCAAGCATAATCCTTAAATACTTAAATATCAACATTCTAGTTTACCTATTACTTTGCGGACGCTTAATATTTGCAAGTGATTGCTCAATATATACGAATAGTAATACTTAATAACTGCGAGCAATGATGCTGAATTAAAATGATAGAATTAAGATAAAAAAAAAAAACACAATATTCTTAATAATTACTCGGAAACCAATTAAGATATATAATTATATTTTATTAACACTACTACTCTTTCTTTTCTTCTTTAAAGTCAAATCGACAATTAAATAAATGACTTATTAATATAAAATTGATATAAGTATAAGCAAATAAACTTAATATATAGGTTTGTCACTTTTCTTGATATCTCAAAATAAGCTGACTTAAATCAATATTAGAAAAAAAAAATACATATTCTATAAATGCTTATTTAAGACTTTTCTTACTTATCATATCATAAAATAAATTTCAGGTGTAACTTGTCTATGTTATTTCATTTCCATTCAAATGTAATGCCCTAATTTTTAATTTACTATTTTAAACTAATCATATATAACCTATTCTTTGATGTGTTTGGATAAACAGTTACACATTCACGCATTCGGTAATGTTAACATATATGTTTAAAATGTATACCCAAAAATCACATATATAAAAATATCTTTTTTCTTTTGCAACCTTATAGCGAAATAAAACAAAATACATATATTAACTTTTAATATGCAACAAGATAAAATAAAAATAAAAAACATTATAAATGCATATATCTATAGGTTGCTCATTATCATTAACATCTGAAGAACAATTAAAAAAAAACATTTCAACATTACAATATATAATAAAAAAAAATGAAAAATTTAAGTTTAAAGATTTAAACTATGTTTGTGCTATGTTGTGAGATATTGCAAATAACTATAGATAAACAAGTCTTTAATGTTTCTGTATCAAAAAAGAAAATTGCTTTGACCAGTAAATTAAGGTTTACTTTTAATAAGTAAAAGAATAAAATCGGTTAAAGAAAGTTCATATTTACCCGTCTACTTTTTACTTCTTATTAATGTCCTGAATTTGAATTTTAGACTGCTTTTCTTTGCTCACCAACAAAAAAAAAAAAGTTATTGCAGATACTTTTAAGATAATGCTGAATCAATTGACTTTGCTTGTTTCTTCAATTTCCTTATTATTCACTGTTGATTGGCTTCCTTCTACCATTTAAAAGAAAAAAAGTTATTATAAGTACTTTGAATAAGTAGGTACCGGTGGATTTGCTTGTCTCTCTTCTTTAAAAAAAATAATTGCTGTTGACACTTTAGATGATTGAGGTAAATCAACAAAAATTTGATTTATGGCTTCAAACTTGGTTCTACATGGCTGTTATGGATTTTCTCTTCCTCCTATCCCCTCTTCTCCATTGTTTGAAAGGCAATGAGCTTTTAATAAGACATGAACTAAGAACAAAGCATTCCATATAGCTTGCGTGGTTGGCTTCAAAATCTATAATTTTGTTGGTTATTACTGGATACATGATTTCATAGATAGATCAGCGGTTGTGACTCTTCTGTATTAATCATAATCAGGAAGCAGAAAAAATGGTTTAGCACTGCAAAGGCATATTCTTATGCATAACCAAATATGTTAATATCATTTTTATAATTATTACTAGCTTATAATAAATTCAATCTTGTTCCATTTCTCTCCTATTCTTTAATATTGCTTGAAAATTGCTTTATATAAACGCACATTTCATTTGCTTTTTTTTTTTTTCCAACTTTCAAAGAGTGAGAAAAAAAAATTAAAGCGTTCACTCTCTTTTTTTAAAAAAAAAGATTCGAGCTTACATTTCTGCTTAAGAATTATAACAAGGAAGGACCAATTGAGTTGAGTCTCAAAATAATAATAATAACCTAACTGATCATCTCTCTAAAGAAATTCATTACTGACTGATCATCTCTTAAAAAAATTAATGATTAACTGCCATCTCTTTAAAAAATTTCAGACTGACTGCCTAAAAAAATTGTTTTAATCGTTTATATCGTGAAAAAAACATCTGGAGATCTTATCTTAAAAAAATCAAAGCTTCACAAGTTTGACGGTCACAATCAATGACGACTTATAATTGACCGCTATCATCTACATCAAAGCACCTCTTTTGTGAAAATAATTTTAAGATACAGATAACAAACAAAGCTGGCCATCTATAGCAATCAGAAATAAGTGTAAAAGCATCTTTGTGTTTGTACAGATCTATTCATTGTTTCACACGTGTACAATTTTTATCTCCTAATCTAACATTTTTATTTTACACCTTTCTGATTTACTCTCTTTTAAAAAAATGAAAGTTAAATAAATTTAACACATATTATTTAATAATAAATGATTATATAATAAATCATAAAAAGAACTGCTTATTCATAATAATACATCTATACATATAAATCTCTGTATGTATAAAAGAATAAAAAAAAATTTTTTTTTTTTTTTTAAATAATTGAATACTATATGTATATGTACATTTTGCCTCACCCCCAAACAAAAAAAAAAAATTTTGAATATAAAAAAATTGCTTAGGTCATGAGTGCCATTGGTTTTAGGCTACGTACATTATATGTGCCTTTTACTCCTTCTGACGATTCTAGTACAAATGCATTTTCCCCTTTTCTTTCCTTGAGCATGAATGGCTCTTCATATATATTATAGAACTTTTTGAATGTATGCTTCTGCGGGTCGCTATTTTGCATTTGCTGATCGGAATCATTCCCAGGCCTACCTATGTTTTGTTTACTAGGTTTCATGGGATATTGTCGGCCTAATTGGTTGTTTATAATCCTAATGGTGGAGATCTTATAACTATATCTCTCCTCCATCCTAGAATAACCTTTCATTGTCCTTTCTGCAACTCCCAGGGCATCCAATAGGTCTGCCACTCTCATTGGGGAGTGCACATCATCCACTATCATATATATATTCCCAGGCATTCCTATGTTTGGTTTGCCAGGTTTTGTGGGAAATTGTCTGCCTAACTGGTTTGTTCCCATTCTCATATTGGAGACTTTATAGCCATAGCTCTCCTCCTCTCTATGATAACTTTCAGCTATCCTTTTGGTAGCTCCCAATGTCTCAAACTTGTCTGCTACATTTACTGGGGCATATACATCAGCAGCTATCTTTAATTCTAAGAAACTAGCTTTACTGACTACATCTTTCCTGAGGTCAATTTGTTCCTGTACAGTGGCTACCTTTATTTCTAGGTTATGTATCTCACTGTATATATCCTCTTTGGGATTACATTGTTCTTGAACAGCAGCTACCTCATCATTTTCATATAGCTTGATTACAGTCACACAACTCTTGACTTCTATCATCATATCTTTCTCCCTTTCTCTTGACTGGCTGTCCATGCCTTACATATATTTCTTCCTAGGTTTTCTATTTTTTGAGTTTGTTGACTTATATCTAGCTTCATTTCCTGAGCTTGTTGGTCTAGTTTATTATCTAACCTTTGAGATTGTTCATCAAATTTCTGATTTATCTCTTGTTTCATGCCCTCATTCATTTCCTTCATCTCTTGTGATTGATGATCAAATTTCTGTTTCATCTCTTGTTTCATGCCCTCATTCATTTCCTTCATCTCTTGTTTCATTTCCTGTGATTGTTGATCCTGAATCTCTGATTCAGGTGATTCATGAAAATTTGCATCCACTCTGGAGGGCCTTGCTTCTCTACTTCCATTCCCTCAATAGTTAATTCCTTTTCTTGCTCCATCATAAATTTATAAAATATTTATATTACTTATTTCTGTTTGATTTAGTATATTCTGATTTATTCTGTTCTGATTTATTGTTCTGCTCTATTGTTCTGATTTATTGTTCTGCTCCCTGATTTCCTATACATCCAGAGTCAAACACCTTTATCTATCCTCATATACCTTAAAATTTTCAACCACTCTTTCTCAGCCATAATTCTCCCCATCAATCTATCTATATCTTTAGTGCCTTTAATTTACTTAACCTCCATCATCACTCTTTTTCCTTTACCTATATATGATTGATAAAGTATGAGGTCATAGTACTATTTAAAACATTTATTTAAGAAAAAGCTATCTCTGTATTGGTGTGTCCTTTTTATGCCATCATTTATCTAGTTTTTCATGCTTTTATAAAACTTAACTCTCTCTATGCCCTTTTTTAATACACTAAGCAAAAAAAAAAAATTTACTTATATAACATATGTGCTAGATTTATAACAGAGTTCATGTCTCAAGTCATTTATATACTCATCTATCCTTCTAGAGATCTGACAGATATTGACAGCCAAAAGAATGATTAGCAATTCACAATCATGAGATAGACAAAAGAATTCAATCACTGCACTTAAAGCACACAATGCTCCATGAACACTCAGATGATCACCCCAATTCAATCACTCTAAGCTACTACAACCCATAATAGTTTATTGCAAACACTGTTGCATTTCCCTGCTTGCGTCCAAGTCTTAGGGGCTTTAATTTGTCAAATACTGCCTTGCTTATTTTTAAAGTCTTAGAGGCAACAATTATATATCAGTAAAACAAAATACTGCCTTGCTCTCTCTGGAGTCTTAGAGGCGAAATATTATGTATCAGAAAAATTATGCCTTGCTCTCTCTGGAGTCTTAGAGGCGAAATCATGGCAGGCCTACTGTTAACTGCTTCATGATAAAACAACTGATATTATAATCTGGGTTGGAGCAGTGAATGAGATAAATCAATCACCAGTGGCATGAATACATCACATTCTCAAGGCAATGACAAAAATTCTCCATCCATCATCACAACCGTAACACAACCAACCAAACTCCAACAATCAAATATCCAATCCAACCTCCAAAATCATAAATTTTCTATAACACAAACTTTTCAAATATGAACAAAATTATTATTCCACACTTCAAGGCTATTAATATTTCTATGCTTATTTAATTGATAAGCAAAATATATAAAAAAAAAAAAACAGTGTTATTAACTTTAACACATTATAAGTTGTGATATCATTATATTTTAAAAATTGAAACTAAGCTCTATAATGACTGTATTCATTTATCATCATCAAAAATGCAATAACAGTAATCATCATCATCTAAACATCAGGCCAAAATATTTGTATACACTAATAATAAAAAAAAATTGCACAGAAAAAAAAATATTCTTTTTTTTTTTTTTTTTTAAACTATACATCTGTCATCACTATATACTACCCATCTCTCATGTATGTGGGGTATTTCAAGCCATTATTTGGCTTATTTCGAGCCCTAGTTGGTGCGCCATTTGTAACAATTTAAATAAATCAATTGTCACAAACTATACACCTGTCATCACCATATACTACCCATCTCTCATGTATGTGGGGTATTTCAAGCCATTATTTGGCTTATTTCGAGCCCTAGTTGGCGCGCCATTTGTAACAATTTAAATAAATCAATTGCCATTTGTAACAATTATTTATCAATTAATATCAATATGTATTTGTAATTATTAAATTAATATAAAAGATATGTATTTGTAACTATAATTTGTAACTATATCAATTCATCATAGCATAGACAAAGAAAATATCAGCATTAAAGATTCTTGGTATTTATTTATATATTGGGGCAGTCATCTGAACAATAAAACATACTGGACATTGTCATCTAATAAAAATAATATTAAACATAGCAACTGAATAAAAGTACCCACTGTGAGATTCCTGGAGTGCCTTATGCTTATCTCCAATACTAGGTTCTTCTAACAAAGAATCCTTCCTATCCTTCTTTCCAAATATATAAGACCATTCATGGTCATATGCACACACGGGTGCTATTCATGACAACTTATAAAAAATATATTTTATAAAACTAATATTATGAAGTTGGAAAGGGATGATATCACTCTTTATTCAGTTTAGCTAAGTACATGTGTTTTCCCATGAGCGCCACTAGATTGTTTTCAATCTAGATAAGTATCTATTTATAGTGTACTTGAGTTCAAACTCATTCAGTACATATTTATTACACATGACTTGGATGACTATTGAACAAAAATGACATTCTTACATTTTATCTATATTGATAAAATTACAGGATCCCAATATTACCAAAGTTTATACTATAGATCAAAGATTCTTATAGACATTGCTAGCTCATTAGCGTATATTGATGAACAGACATGTATAATCCTATTAATGGCTTCCAAACAAGCATGTGAAGACCATTATTGATATTGATGGCCATTTAACTAAATTATTTATCACAATAAAGGTAATAATGATGATGATGATAATAATATCATAATAATGATAATAATAGTGATATCATAATAATGATTATAATAGTGATGTCTAATAATGATTATAATAGTGATGATGATACCAGCCATGGCTTATCAATAAACTCACAACAATAAATTCATCTTTATAAACTTATAGGCATCTATTAAAATTATCCTATTTCATACTGGGATTTAATAATACTAATGGTGATGATTGATCATCATGAATCTCTTTGCATAATATTCAATTTTCTATAAACCCCTATTTACTAAAACATATTCATTACGCTAAACATTAAATTTAATGATTATAATTTATTAATGATGATTGATGGCGATCATAACTTTTATATAGTATTATTTGAAACATTTTTAACTAATAACATGATATCCATCTTTGATGAGGATGATCTAAATTCATGGACACAACACAATTTTAGCTTTCTATGTTGAACTATAATTATCAAAATTTGGTTATTCTCAAGCATAATCCTTAAATACTTAAATATCAACATTCTAGTTTACCTATTATTTTGCGGACGCTTAATATTTGCAAGTGATTGCTCAATATATACGAATAGTAATACTTAATAACTGCGAGCAATGATGATGAATTAAAATGATAGAATTAAGACAAAAAAAAAAAAACACAATATTCTTAATAATTACTCGGAAACCAATTAAGATATATAATTATATTTTATTAACACTACTACTCTTTCTTTCCTTCTTTAAAGTCAAATCGACAATTAAATAAATGGCTTATTAATATAAAAATTTATATAAGTATAAGCAAATAAACTTAATATATAGGTTTGTCACTTTTCTTGATATCTCAAAATAAGCTGACTTAAATCAATATTAAAAAAAATACATATTCTATAAATGCTTATTTAAGACTTTTCTTACTTATCATATCATAAAATAAATTTCAGGTGTAACTTGTATATGTTATTTCATTTCCATTCAAATGTAATGCCCTACTTTTTAATTTACTATTTTAAACTAATCATATATAACCTATTCTTTGATGTGTTTGGATAAACAGTTACACATTCACGCATTCGGTAATGTTAACATATATGTTTAAAATGTATACCCAAAAATTACATATATAAAAATATCTTTTTTCTTTTGCAACCTTATAGCGAAAGAAAATAAAATACATATATTAATTTTTTAATATGCAACAAGATAAAATAAAAATAAAAAACATTATAAATGCATATATCTATAGGTTGCTCATTATCATTAACAACTGAAGAACAATTAAAAAAAAAAACATTTCAACATTACAATATATAATAAAAAAAATAATGAAAAATTTAAGTTTAAAGATTTAAACTATGTTTGTGCTATGTTGTGAGATATTGCAAATAACTATAGATAAACAAGTCTTTAATGTTTCTGTATCAAAAAAGAAAATTGCTTTGACCAGTAAATTAAGGTTTACTTTTAATAAGTAAAAGAATAAAATCGGTTAAAGAAAGTTCATATTTACCCGTCTACTTTTTACTTCTTATTAATGTCCTGAATTTGAATTTTAGACTGCTTTTCTTTGCTCACCAACAAAAAAAAAAAAAAAGAAAGTTATTGCAGATACTTTTAAGATAATGCTGAATCAATTGACTTTGCTTGTTTCTTCAATTTCCTTATTATTCACTGTTGATTGGCTTCCTTCTACCATTTAAAAGAAAAAAAAGTTATTATAAGTACTTTGAATAAGTAGGTACCGGTGGATTTGCTTGTCTCTCTTCTTTAAAAAAAATAATTGCTGTTGACACTTTAGATGATTGAGGTAAATCAACAAAAATTTGATTTATGGCTTCAAACTTGGTTCTACATGGCTGTTATGGATTTTCTCTTCCTCCTATCCCCTCTTCTCCATTGTTTGAAAGGCAATGAGCTTTTAATAAGACATGAACTAGGAACAAAGCATTCCATATAGCTTGCGTGGTTGGCTTCAAAATTTATAATTTTGTTGGTTATAACTGGATACATGATTTCATAGACAGATCAGCGGTTTTGACTCTTCTGTATTAATCAGGAAGCAGAAAAAATGGTTTAGCACTGCAAAGGCATAGTCTTATATATAACCAAATATGTTAATATCATTTTTATAATTATTACTAGCTTATAATAAATTCAATCTTGTTCCATTTCTCTCCTATTCTTTAATATTGCTTGAAAATTGCTTTATATAAACGCACATTTCATTTGCTCTTTTTTTTTTTTCAACTTTCAAAGAGTGAGAAAAAAAAAAAATTAAAGCGTTCACTCTCTTTTTTTTAAAAAAAAAAGATTCGAGCTTACATTTCTGCTTAAGAATTATAACAAGGAAGGACCGATTGAGTTGAGTCTCAAAATAATAATAATAATTTAACTGATCATCTCTCTAAAGAAATTTATTACTGACTGATCATCTCTTTAAAAAAATTAATGATTAACTGCCTCTTTAAAAAATTTCAGACTGACTGCCTAAAAAAATTGTTTTAATCGTTTATATCGCGAAAAAACATCTGGAAATCTTTATCTTAAAAAAAAAATCAAAGCTTCACAAGTTTGACGGTCACAATCAATGACGACTTATAATTGACCGCTATCATCTACATCAAAGCACCTCTTTTGTGAAAATAATTTTAAGATACAGATAACAAACAAAGCTGGCCATCTATAGCAATCAGAAATAAGTGTAAAAGCATCTTTGTGTTTGTACAGATCTATTCATTGTTTCACACGTGTACAATTTTTATCTCCTAATCTAACAATTTTATTTTACACCTTTCTGATTTACTCTCTTTTAACAAAATGAAAGTTAAATAAATTTAACACATATTATTTAATAATAAAAATATTATATAATAAATCATAAAAAAGAACTGCTTATTCATAATAATAGATCTATACATATAAATCTCTGTATGTATAAAAGAATAAAAAAATTTTTTTTTTTTTTTAATAATTGAATACTATATATATATGTA
>JAQFVV010000455.1:373199-559898 GCA_028023455.1 Epiperipatus broadwayi
TTTATGTATATGTTTATATTTTATCAATTTTTGTGTTTTCCTTTCATGAAAAGTTATGGATAATTATTTTAATCTTTTTTATTATTAATCTTTAATTCTACTTCCTTGCTTTTATCTCTTATAGCGACACCCAGTTTTGGGCTGGTTTAATGCTCTAAACTTTTTAAGAAGTCTCAGCGAGAAAGCCATTAACCATTTCTTTTTTATCTCTTATGTATGTACCATTTCCTGTAGTTCGAAAGTACTATAGGAAAAACAACCACATATCTTCAAAAAACACGTATATTTAAATAATCTTTCATTTTTATCTCCTCCCCCTCCTCATTTCAGTTCATAAAACTCTACTGTTAAATTGCAATAAATGATTTTGAAATGAATTGTTTGTTTATTTAGCAAAATTATTTTTTCTTCTATTAGCTTAACTATCATATTACCAAAATATCATAAGGAAATATGCAGCTATTAGAATTATGAGATAAATAAATAGCTTTTAAAACCACACCAACAGATAAATCACCGCTAATTACTGGTTATTTGAAATTTCTCAGAGACCAGTTTCTTGAAATACAGAATCTTGTTTATTCCACTCCAAAAAAAATAAATATCACTATTGGGAGATATATTCATTACTTGACCCAGTCAAACATTATGAAAAATCCACAATTAATTTGAAAAATATACAACTTTGCCATAAATTTAGATACTACTCACTTGAACCAAAGTTCTTTGATTTTCTGGTAAAATTGAGCGTGGAGGCCTTACCCACCAACCACTTTTACAAATGTAGTAGACACATTCAGAAATATGATTATTGTAATCTTTGCATACATGAATTAGAAACACAATCTCATATTTTTCTCTCTAGTCCTAGTCTTGATAAGATCAGAGCTGAGGTACTTTCTGGCTATGTTTAAGAATAAAAATATAAATATTGAATATCTCTTTGAAAATGTTGATAAAGGCTTTTCTTCACACATACATGCTAGTGTTTTTATTCTATATGCAATATGGTGTACAAAATATATATTTGTTTGCAATAATAATCCAAGGATACACCCAAACTCATTTAAAGATAAGCTCGAAGTAATAAGAGAAAGAGATTTTAAAAAGTTGCTTAATACATAATATAAATAAAAACCTGATTAATTCTCTCTTAATATTCAAAACTATAACATGACATACTTATTTCTTTAAAAATTAAAAAAATTATGTATGTAACTAGATGTACCGGATCTTTTAAATGTCTTTTTTTTTTCATGTGTCATAGCATCAGCTGGGAAGCAAACCCACTAACCCAGGACAACTTCTTGTAAAGCAGCTGTCACTGACCTTTCGACAACCAATGCTTAATTGCTTTAACAAACTTTTTTTTAAGATTGGTTTTAATATTATATAAATAAATGTGAGAAATTTACAATTGAAAATTGGAAAAGGTATATATTTGAAACAACCCAGCCTGTTTCATAGTCTTTAGAAATGTACTCAGCAAATTATTAATAAAGCTAAATTAAAATTTAAATCCTTAAATATACTTGTTATATTTGATATATGAATTTGACAGCGTTTTTTTAATTGGTTCCTTTAACATTTTTTTTTTTACTTTGTGAAATTATTTGTTTTGAATAAAATGCTCATAATCAAATTAAACCTCTTGAATATAATAAAAGAATTAGTTCCTTTACATAAAATGCTTTGTTAAGGTTTATTAATGGTGGAACAATTTTTTTAAAATATATATATATATACCCTCTAATAATTTAATTGGAATATTATGTGTCAGCATTATGAACAATGGATTTTATATATATATGATTGCTGTAAAACTTGTGTAGTCTTCACATTGTATATTTAGCTCTGACTCTTGTGTATTTAATATTTATTGTTTTGTTATGCTTTTTGTTTTTAATTGTATTTTAATATTTGATATTGCATGCGGACAAAGGGGGAAATGTAAACAATATATTAACTAAGTGGTTCATTGCTCAGCGTCGGCCAGTATTTTTTATGAAACTGAAGACTACAATAATCATTTAGAATCATTTACTATGCATTCTTATTCTCAGTATCATTATATGATCTTAATAAATATTCATTACAACTTTATAGTAATCTGCGTCAAGGATTTGATGTTGTAAAATCTTTGATCACTGTTAAAATACTGATAAAATTAAAAGATTTTCCATAATCTTTAAATCAAAGGCAAAATAATATATATAATTTGTTTTAAATGCAGCTTGTTATTTTGTTTGGCTAGAATTCAAGAAATTATGTGAGTTGTAATAATTTTTCTTAAAATCTCATTTAGACTGATAATTTTCAACACATTTTACCCCATCTTTTTCAAAATGTTAATAATGCTATTACATTTTTACAATCGTCTAGGGTTTTTTTTTCATAATTCCAATTTTATTATTTCTTTACTTTCAACTGTTAAAACATCCATCATTTTTTGGAACTTTATAGTCTTTTCATGAATTTCATGTCATACCTGAACTCTTCATCTAAAACATAGGTTCCAAACTTTGTCAGATCATGGCCCACTTTGCAAGACATAAATTTTGTAATGCTTTCCCCCATTATAACAGTTTTCCACATCAATGTAAATAGCTACTAATGATACATTACTGCTTATGCCATTAAATTATTGAAAATTAATATGTGCTTCATCTTGAACACAGTTATTGCTCTACCGATTTTGATGAAACATAGCCCATATGTCAAGATTGTAAAGTTTATGCTCAAGCAACATTTTGCAAAGTTTTATACAATGGTTTATATATGAAAATTTGGAATGCATATTAAGAAATTGTATTACATTAGTATTAATCTTATTGTAATAATTAAAACACCATTCAAGTATGTTAGAAAATTGTCTATTTTGAACTTACAAAGTAAAAATACAAAAAAAAAAAAAAACAAATTAATGGGAAGGCTAAGGCTGATGCAGTTTTAAAAGTTTGTTAATACCAGGTTCAACTTTTGTTAAAAACAGTCATAAATCACCATACTCAGTCATATGCAATCAGTTCTTTTTCTTAGATAGTAAATTCACTAAGCACTAAACCCACACTCAGTCAAATAAAAAGATAGAAATGCAATTAAAAATTTCTGTATTAATTTCCAATAATCCAGGGTACAGTGTCAGTATTGATTTCTGAAGGCAGAATTTTTGGTATCCACTTTTGAATTTTATTTTTAGTTCTTCGTTTGTTGTGAGTTCTATGAGTTCCACTTTTAAATTTAATGATCATGCTGTGTTTACATGTGAAAAACGATCTAGAACTCAATTTGATATATTCATGTTAAAAATATTCTTGAATCACTCATTAAAATCAACATGGAGAAGTTCCAAGTGTTGACAGTATGTAAATAAATCTTCTCTTTTGAGAAACGCTGCTAATAAATTTGAAAAGTAGCTATATTTCCTTTGGCCTAGATTCCATTTGAACAGAAGAAGTTTCCATACAAAAGCAGCAATAATGTGTTTTTGTTTTAATTAAATTCAATTCATCATCTTATAATTGTAGATTGACCTCATTAAATATTTTATAGAGGTCTATCAAATAAGCATATCATTTTTGGATGAAATCAGGTTGTCCCACAATCTGTCATCTCTCTTTTCTAAAAACTCTAGTTCTGAATCAAACAAATTGTAAAATCGATTCAGACAAATGTCTTTTGAAAGCCTATGAACTTCTGTGTGAAGCAGCATATGATTGAAATCTTCATAGTTTCCACTACAAAGATGGCTAAACAATCTGTCACTCAATGAATTGCTTTTAATCTTGATGACTGCTCTAATAATGTAATGGAGTGACATATGCTGGCATTTACTTAAATTCTTCACAACCAAATGTTGAAAGTGAAGAACATAATGTATAGTGAATAAATTTGACACTGCTTGTTTCAAATGTGCTATGAAACCATTGTGGTATCTGTCATTGCTGGAGTATAATCAGTAGCAACAAACAAAATATTACAAATAAGTATGTCTTTCTCTTGAAGAAACTTATTCATGGTATGATGGAAGGTGATAATCTTCAAGACTTGGAAACATTTAGAAAATGTTTGATCAAGTCAGTCATCATAAGCTGCTTTATCCAATATAATTGCTAAGTTCTACAACCCAAGAAGCCTCATCTGAAATCAAAAAGAAAAAAAAATTACCAATAATCAAGAATAATTTTATAATAGTGGCAACTTTTAATTTCTGAGACTGACAATGCAAAGTCATTATCTTTGAATACATTATATATGAAATATAATTATATTAGCTAAAGCTCAAAACCAAAAATAAAACTACCATTATTATTAACTTACAAGCAGCAATAATGTTCATACATAATATGGATAATAAAACAACAGCACAAAACTTTTTTATATTTAAAATCTTTATCAGCAGTACTAGTCTTAAACTCATCTGGACATCTAGTTGTCTACTAACCTAGCCCCACTAATTTCTTACACTCATGCAGATGTTTTTGAAAAGTATGATGTAAAGTGGATAATGATCTTTGATGTTTATTTTAACCTGCAAGATTAATTGGGTATTCTATTTTAGACAATTATATATGCATTGAATAGTTCAATAATAGGTTTACATGTCAATGTAAAAGAATAAATGTCTATTACTAGATTTTTGGGTCAATGTGATTTTTCATGGTTAATGTACCACAGTATCTTTATCAGGAAGAAAATTGAGGAACCAAATATCAATGAGACGAGACAACATGTTTGCATTAATATCTATTGTTTACTTGACATAATTGCACACCTAAATTGTAATAATATAAATTTATATGGGGTGATTATGCTAAAAAGATTCATTATGACCTACACACTTGTGTCCATCAGTCTTATAACTGTTACATGTATATAATTCTCTCTGAATATCCCATAAATTTACAGCATTAAATTGTATTGGAATCAAAATGGTTATAACTCTAAATCTATAACAAAACGAAGTATACACGATCAAATTATCTAACATACCTCATGACTTGTGCTAAATTATAATGATATAAAAAGTAAAAGCATCACTTTCAATGGCCCTACAAATTATGGTATCCAAATCATAACAGCACAAAGTATATGAAAGATTATTATTTAATACTCCTATGAATATGACTACCGAATTGTAACAAATTATCCTTCAAATCGAAAAAGCCTAAACATTAAACATCAAATTATAAGTAAATATAATATGCATGGTATTATTAATAATCTATTTTAAATAAAGTGGATATTATATCTAAATTAAACATAGACTAAGTTTTAAATCTAAACAAAACCAAATTGTTCTAATTAGTATAATTCAAATATCAATTTTAATACATATCATTACTAATTTTATAATAACACAAAATTATTATCTTTATAATCAAACAAATTATTATAACACACATCCAATAAGTAATATACCGACAATCAATTATAATCGTCTTTGTTTATCTTGAATAAATTAAAATACTTATACCTTACAAATTATTAAACTAACTCAAATACGGATTTTGTCCAAAATAATTTCCATATATAACTATTTAAGTAATTATGATGATCAAACATCTAGCTATAATCTTTCATCATACAAAATATGCACCTAGCTCAAACAATAATGATATGTGGAATTTACAAAAAAGAAAGTAATACATAATGATATATGGACTTACTAATACAATCGTTTGATTTCTGGACTAATTTATAATTATTTACTGTAAAATGTAAGATATAACTATTAAATATTAAAATTTTATTGGCCAATAGGTTTGTATAATTAATTGAAATGATCACTAAGACAAATTTCCTTGTTAATGAATTAATCATTATTCATAATAAATATAAAAATGATAAATAAATAATAAAATGTTTATAATATATGTTTCGATTATATATCATGAAGAATATCCTTCACCTGAATTAATATTAATAAAATAAATACTTAAACAGCACATATTCGCCTATTTTATGTCTATTGTATAATATAAAGAATAACACGAAGATGTTGATGTCTACACACTCAATTAAAAATACAAGAAAGCTAATAATTATTATATAATGCTCACCATATAACAATTTATTAAAACAAATAAAATAATAAGTACGTTTATTTCGCTTACTTTATTTTCAAAATATAACATCAATAAATGGTTTTTAAAGTAATCGTTCAAGTTCTTCAATATTCAGAACATGCTTATCGAATACAATATACAGTTAAGTAATAAACATATGATATCTTAAATTAAAATTTTAACCACTAAAATTTAGAAGATGATTTTAAATTTAAATTAAGATTTAACTTTCTTATATATATAAATAAACAATTTACCAACTTCTAATATAATAACTAATAATGTTGAAAAAATACAATACAAATAAGTAAATAAAATACACGTTTATATATGACCTTGAATACGGTCCTTCCATGTAGGTACTCCAAAGAAACACAATAGTTCAAATATTTATTCTGAGTACTTCAAATAATTCAATAATATCCACTATTCAGATCAAGGTAAAATATATTATAAACAGTATTCAAAATAAAATAGGTTGTGAAATTCCTGTATACTCAACATATTATTTTATTATCCTTTGTATAGCAAAGTATTTGGTATTGTAATAGCATTATATATATAAGCAGATGCTGGCCTCCATTTATAATATATGCAATACATAAATTGATTCAAACCCTAGGTCAAAATAATACATCAGAAAAATAATACCCATAAATAGAAATAATTCTCATATATAGTAGTATATTATCAATTAAGATGTTTCATAACTAAAACATTTTGCTTATCCATAGCAATCATTTTTGTACAGAAAAATATTGAAATCAATTTGAATACTATAAATTTTCTTTTTTCTTCTTTAACAAGTATTCAGAAATCCAGTTCAGTCTCTCAGACAAATATACTCCTTTTTATTCCATTATTTTGTAATTGCCAAGCAAACATTTATAAAATAAAAAAATGTACAAAAGAAGAGGTAAAATATTAGAGAGTAAATATGAATTGTTCCGTCTTATTTATAATCTCATGTAATTGCTGTCATATTTGTTTTTAAAAAACCAAGTTTAAACTTGTTTTTTGCTCAAATATTAAATTTAAATTCATCCTGCAATTTTTTTTAGAACAATAATAAAAAAAAAAACAAATTTCATAATGATTATTATAAAAAATAATATTTACACTTTAAAAACACAAATAACACTCTTTAACTTAACACAAACTAACACAATTTAAACTACATTTTCATAATATTGCATTGGAAATATATACTTTATATATATATATTATTCCAACTTAAACATTACACATAATATAAACACAATAATATACATATTTAAAATATTAAATATTTATTTGTATTGTTTATAACATACTACTTATGCTTACAGTAAATAAAAATACATAGAATAAAGAAATAATAATTTTATTAAAATTATATATATTTTATTTATGTGTGTATTTCAAATAAATAGGATTGATTTATTAATTCATGTTATAATAATGAACATTTTGTTGTTATAACAACCATTCAACACTCACAGATTAATGAATTACCTATTAAAGCTAATTAGAAAATAACAAAAAAAATTATGCTTGACGTTATACTAAAGATTGAAATTACACTTAATTTCGGTTGGTACAACAAGTGGGTTTAATATAAATTCAAATATATATATATTTATATAGAGTTCTAATAAAATGGTTAAAACTCAAATATATATATATATGTAATTCAACCAATATTCTAATGATGATGATCAAATAACCTAATGCCAAATATTAAGAATAATTGCTTCAAAAGAATTCTTAATTCCTTTTTTTAGATTCAATTTAAAGTTAATCTTCAGGCACCAAGCTTTTTAAATAGAAAGTTTACTGCTCGATCTCTTAAAAATTGCTACCAATATCCCTGTATAAACCCTAGTGGATCACATGATTTCTCAGGAGTAGTGAATATTAATGGTATATAATTGTAATGAGTTTAAAAAGCAAAAACAAACTAAATTGATTACTAAAAAATAAGCTAATTTATTTGCAGTAAATAAATAAAGTATGGCATCATTGTTTATATTTTGGCAACAGCTAAGTATTGGAAATAAAAAATAATAATAATTATATATATTAAAGGCCTTATGATTTAATATAAAGATCAGATCTTGTCTTGTTAAAAAAAATTTTTAAAGTTTTAAATCATGGTTTTCTACAGACATCTTTAGTAATCCAGTCCTAATTGAGATTATATTCTTTGGATATTAGAGAATAGATAGTGTATACAACAGGTCTTACTGCAGAATCTACTTCTTTCCTCATAGCGTTGTTTTATTCTTTAAAGCAATTTATGCATCTTCAATATTCATCTCCAGGTATAATTGTATTTCAAGTCTTTTGAACCTGGCAAAGAATAGGTTATAAGTATAACATAGATGAAACGAATATGACAAGGCAAATATTCCAACAAGTAGTTGTTGTGAATGGAGTCAAAATTAGCATAGGTTTTTTTTGTAATAGTTACATCTTTGTTAGCGAATGTCATAATAGTTGCTTAGGTAGATAGAGTATTGGAAAATACTTTAAAACAATTAGCACTGCACAGCCATCTGAAGCTATTCTGAGGGGAACTTTTGTAAACAATGGTTGCTTTTGTCTTCAAGGAATCACTCTGCACTCTTTTCTTCTTGAACCAAGACCTATTTACATATCTTACAACATGTTTATTTTAACATCGAACAGTAATTAAGTCAGTATTTATTTATATCAAGATGTTTATTAAAAACTTCTTTATCTAGATTAATGACTTAATATATATTTTTCTCACAATATGCTTTTTCATAATACTTTCTTCATTTATTAAGTTATTTTATAAATGATTATATATAATAATAGTATTTTTTATTTTATTTATGGTAATGTTAGGGGGATAAAAATCATAACTGAACTTTAAAATTTATTCTCAATTTTAATGCTCTATAATTTTTAATCTTGTATTTAAGTTTGCCATTCAGTTTACTACATGATAGGAAAAATATTTCTTTAAATCTTCATCTAGCAGGGAAATCTTAAAAAACAATAAAATATGATACATTTTCTTAAAATATGTAAATCAAATTTATTTACATGCACTAAAACTAATTTTTCTCCCTTTCCTTACATAAAAAAATTATCATTTTATTAATTCTTATTTTATGAAATGTATTTCTCTTATTTATTAATTAATTATTTATTTATTTAATTATTTATAAATTAATTATTATATATTTAATTGTATGATTAACTCTACAGACTGAATTTTTTTTTAATTTCTCAAACTGGTGAAGTCTAAGTTATGCATATATATATTAGATATGCACACACAAACACACATGACAATATATAAATTTACTAATCCATCTATTAGAATTTGTATAAATTATATTTTTAACCATGTAGCTTTGTAATATAACTAATTTGAATTCTCAAATATTTGAATACAGTATATAAACTCATTACATAATTTTGAATTGTTATAATTAAGCATATATATATATATATATATATTTGGAGACAATAAGAAATATGCAAACAAATTAAAGAAAATATATAAATAAATAAATAATAAAGCACAATTACTTGTCTACATAGCTATTTTTAAGATTTCAACCAAAGGACTGATTTTCATCAAAAATTATAGTCCAATGACATCCTTCAAAATTGAACAATTGAAAATCAAGTGTATATCTGATAACCCATAAATTTCTCTACATTAATAATCTTTTTTAAACAGACAACTGCTGATTTATTGTGATAAATATCGTAGTCATTTTTTTTATATATATATTTTTGCAAAAATAGTAATTAATTCATTTATCACAAAAAAACTCACTCATAAGCATATACAAATGTACTATATATATATATGTAATATTGTTTTTTTCCCTTTGCATAACGAAAGTGCATTTAGCTTTAGGTTATAAAAAAGAAAGAAATCACTTTATTATGCAGATGAACACATGTATGCAAATTTGAATTATATATATATCTGTGCAAAAAATACATGCAAAAAAAAATCGCGTATACAAAAAAAATAAAGATTCACAAAAATCATTGTGTATTCACATTAAATCTCCAAAATAAGAAAAAAATATTATTTGTTAACATAATAAACAATTATAAGTAATGAATTAAAAATATATCAACAGAAAAGTAGGTAATTCAAGGATATAATAATGATTACATTCATACCATGAGGATGTAAAATCTCATCATGTATGCAAATTATTTTTGATGTTTATTTTAAAAGAAGCCGTTTGAGATATTTTCTGATGAAAACCAGTTCTCTGGTTGAAATATTAAAAGTATCTTTATAGATATTAAGTATATATTTTCAGGAGCATGGAATAATAAAATATTTGACAAGCATTATATAAAGTGAATAGAAGAGTGTGTTATTATTGTATATTTACATATTTACATTGGCATATAATTTTAGTTTTTTTTTTTATTTTAAATATATATTTGTTTCTCAATGATTGAGTGTATTTCACTCTCACCATATATATCTTTATACTTTTTGCGTTTCTTTCTTGTTTTTTATTGATTCTAAGTATTTAATTTTTACTATATTTGAATGTTAATAACTTATAAGGTTTCTGATATATTTAATCCTACAAATAATTTTTATGACAAAGTCTAATGCTATATTTATTTTTGATATGTGTATATAAACATTAAATAAATGTAATCTATTAGTTTATTGCTCAAGAATTTATAATAAATTTGACTACTGTAGGTGATAAAACTAGATGTCATCTCCATGGATCTTGAGATCCGGAATCTGCCACTCTATCAATGAATGAGCAGAGATGTATGTACATAATCTACCACACATGGATCCAATTATCGGCCATAGTGTTAGTGTTTAGATAGTTATAAACATTCTTTAACGATTAGTAAAAGTGGTACCCTTATGTTTTTATAGCTTGAATATCAACATTAAACAATTTTCATTATATCTAGATGTAATTGCCCCAAAAGATCATGTCATGATAAAAGATGAGAAATAACAGATTGCTTCCTTATCAAGAAATCTTTAGCATTCACATTCATCGTTTTGATATAGCTTTAAATTGCTCTTGCCACCTTATTACTTAAACTCAATTATTTAAGAGAATAATTATTTTGAAATTTTTATTTATAAGTAGGTACAAAGTTTGTTGAATGAACACCCTTCATTATTTTCCCACCAAATAGAAACTTTTAACAGGTTCATGTGAATAACAGCACTAACACAATCTCATATTTATATGTCAAATTTTGACTTGGTCTTATAGAGTTTATTTTATTAACAGCTTCTCCCAAATTAATGCATTTTAAATTATAGCAGTATTAATTAAAACATTAATAAGTGATAGTTGTAAACTACTATTTCAATATAAGTAAGTAGGGAATCATATTGGAGTCATTAATATACACACCTGCTATGACATGTGTTGAATATAGTCTATGTAAATCTTAAAAATCCATAAGCAAGCCAATAATTTTTTCAAGTGGCCATTCCATATTATACATAATTATTTATCTAGTAATTATCAGGGTGTTGGCATTTAATCTATTACTAGCTAGATGGTAAAGATCTAGATTAATCTAATTTGGTTAATCGGGATCAAAAGCAGTCTGTAAAACAAAAATACAAGTGTAATATGTTACAGCTCTCAATATTAAGTCCATAATGTACTGTACTTTTTTATGCATAGGCATTATTTCCATGAGCAATTTTTTTTATTCTGCCCTAGGGTTATTTACTAAAGCTTGAGTAATTACTGGATACCAGATGGCATAAGAGTGTAATATCCACACTTCCAGTTAGTTTCTAGCTTTTATCATTGTCAATGATGAATGTATCATCTATATCTTTTATTTCTTTATATTATTCAAGATAATAATAGTCTGAATTAAAACAAAGTAAGAGATATAAGTATATTACTTCCAGATTCGAATCATAAGTCTACACTTACCAAAGCAAAAATCAGAAATCAGTCTAAGATGTATATTTTATTGTGCTATATCATCTAGTCTCTATTAATTACTCAGAATTATAGCATATCATTCTAAAATAACATGAAGAGAAGTGCTTTTCAAAGCATATGAATAAATCTATAGGAAATATTTATGATATTGTTATAGGGGTTATTTTTCTGGATTAAGCATTGTAATCCCATTACTATTTCAAATCCATATTCTATATATTTTTGTAAAAATACTGGAAAAATATGTACATGAAATATTAAGATTATGAATAAGTCAGAGCAAGAAGTATATCTATTACTAAGATAGCATAAATGAAATATTGTAAAGTCTTTGCACAAGGCCATTTTAATAAGATCACTGGCACTGCTATAAATAAATTATTGTCAGAAACATCTCCACAAAGCAACAGATTTTTTTCAGTTGAATCCATAAATGTTTAATAATTTATAGATATTTAATTTAAAATTTTTTATATTAAATAAATCTCTTAAAAATTCACTTCTATTTTACACTATTCATTATACACAAATATCATTTCAATTATATAATAGTTTCGACTATCTAGCAGTCTTCTTCAGGACTATCAAATTTTATTACATTACATTGTTTATTTTCTTATACAAATATACAACAACCTTCTTTTGATGTATCCATACATATTCATATATATTTCCTATTATGCATATATTTTGTTATTTTTAATACATAGATTAAATAAATAAATATATATATATATGCAGATAGATTTTTTTAAATAATATTTAATATGTATATGCATTCATAAATATATGTCTTATCATACTATATTTTATAATTTAGTATCATTTTATTAATTTTATTCATTAGTTTAAAATATATTATTATAATTTAAATTATTTTTGTTTTATAATATAAATACTTTTGATGTTATCAGTATTATTTTTTATAGATTTTTTTGTTAATAAATAAAACTGTTCCATGTAGTTTGATATTGTGGTAGAATGTTAGACTTTAAAGTTCAAGGTCCATAGATTGTAGCCTAACTATGCCATTTCTAATGCTTGAAGTTCTTATGAACTTCTGAATAGTAACACATTAATTACTATATTCTTTCTGAGTTCCCAGTATGCTTTGCTGCAAAGGTAGAGTGGCATACTGAAGCTCAAGGTTCTTGCATCTCAACCCAGCTCTGAGATTTTCAGAGCTTAATCATCATATGAACTCCCTAGCAATAAACCATTGAATTTTTTTAAAAATAAAACTAACGAAGATTCAACTTGGATAAAAGCAACATTTCTAAAAAAAATTATTACTAAAATTATTGTTTTTCAAAGTAAACTCTTCTTTATTTGTATCTGATTTTTAAAAGTTTAACTAGATGATATAAAACTATTTTACCAACATCATTTCTATACATTCAAATATCAGCCTTTTAAGCTAATTGTGCATACGCTTTGCGAGTGTTAATAATAAATGAATACTTTCTCACCAATACAAGAAATAGTATTTATGCAGGAATAAAAGGAATCCTCTTATTTCTACGACTCAAATGCTTATATATGAGCAAATCTGAAGTACTGGCAAGTAAAGAGTGAGGATGATACTGTCACTTTAAATTACTATATACAATGTCTGAATGAATGACGTGGGTGAAATTGTCTAGAATTTACTAAACATCATTCCAACTGAAACTTAATCATACGTAAATAAGCATTTATTTTATATAGCATATGTTTACAATTGTATACATTCAAATATCAGCCTTTTAAGCTAATTGTGCATAGCTTTGCGAGTGTTAATAATAAATGAATACTTTCTCACCAATACAAGAGGATTCCTTTTATTCCTGCATAAATACTATATCTTGTATTGGTGAGAAAGTATTCATTTATTATTAACACTCTCAAAAGGTGCATGCTCAATTAGCTTAAAAGGCTGATATTTGAATGTATACAATTGTAAACATACGCTATATAAAATAAATGCTTATTTACAACATCATTTCTATTTCATTATTTTATTTTGTGCATAAGATAACTGTTGTCTTGAATTTGAATCTGTATACCTATAGGACTACAAAAAACATTCTTTATATGGTATTGTTTATGACCATAACTTTGTATGGTTTAGCTGAGTAGGAAATGAGTAAATGCAAGAGCTAAAAGCCTCTGAATCAAAGTTAGTCTGCCACTACTATTGCTTGAGCATTACAACTTCAAAGCAACTCATTATTGATTATTTCAACAAATCACAATATTCTTTTTTTAAAATGATTCATCTGATTGTTTAAGAATAAAGCAATATATTTTTACTTGAAAATGATATTTTTCTTCAAGATAGAGTTATTAAAATAGCAATCAATGACAGCCTATGTTTAAATACAAGTTGAGTAAATTTAATAAATTTTTCAGGAAACAAGTTGCAAGTAGCTATTCTTTAGCCTAACTATCTTTGAATCCAATATTGGTCAGCAAATAGATATCTAATACTAGCTAAAGGATAAAGATCTAAAATTAACCCACACTCAGAACATGAGTATCAATAGCTATCTGCAAAACCAAAATATGTGTGTAATTTGATATGGCTTTCATAGTTTAGCCTGAGGCTTGTTGGTGTTATTTTTTAAGATTGAACACATTGTGTATCTACATCATAGTTTTATAACTTAACAACATTCTAAAAATAAATATTGAAAATATTAAGATTTTGAATAAACCAGAGAAAATAGTGTATATGTTATGTAAAATAAACCCTCCTCCATAGATTAGATATTCAAATTTCAAATATTTCTCCATCTGCATATTTAAGTGGTTTCTTTCTTTTTTATGACTTAATGCTAAGTGCACTTTTGGTGAAGATTGACATAATCATGCACTTTCAGTGAAGTTTTACTATAATCATAGCTTTCTTAAATTGATTATGATGAACTTCACCAAATATGCATTTAGCATTAAGTTATAAAGAAGAAAGCAAGCAATTCCATACACAGACAAGCAAACATCTGCAAATTTGAATTGCAAGTATAAATGAAGACGAAAATCAATGTTATAAAGATTTGATATTATAATACATTAAAGATCAGCCTGTCAAGCTATTGTGCATGCACTTTTTACGAGTATTAATAATAAATGAATACTTTGACTCCCATCACAAGATATAGTATTTAGGAAAGAATAAAATGAATCCACTTATTCTTTCCAACCCAAATGCTTATATATGGGCAAATCTTAAGTACTGGAAGTGAAAGCATGAGGATAGACCACTCACTTTAAATTACTATTTACAATGTCTAAATGAATGACATTGATGAAATTATCTAGAATTTACTAAACATCATTCTCAAATAAAACTTAAACATATGTAAATAAGGATTTTTTTTATATAGTGCATGTTTATAAATTGTAATACATTAAAGATCAGCCTGTCAAGCTATTGTGCATGTGCTTTTTACGAGTGTTAATAATAAATGAATACTTTGACTCCCAACACAAGATATAGTATTTAGGAAAAAATAAAATGAATCCACTTATTCTACCCAACCCAATATAAAAATGTTGCAAAAACCAGATTGATTTATTTTAATGTTAATTTGAAATAATTAAAAGAGAAGGTGGAGTTCAAGATCTCTGAATCACGGATCCCTCTGTCATATTTCTTATGTTTGAACCTCATATGAACTTGTGAGTTCATAGGGTATATTTTTTAACATTTCTATTTGCTGTATTTTTGGAAATATGAAAGTAATTTGTTTAAAAATATAGTGGATGAATAAAACGGCTTTCAGATAGCTTACCAGACAAAAGGTTTCTTTATAAATGGACATAGAAGTACTGTGAAGGAAAGGCTGTATTTACCAGGTTTTTCAATTTCGTTTTAGTGAGAACTTGAGAGATTTGTTCTTGTTTTGCCTTCTAGCTAAGAATAACTTAATACCCATTTAATGAACAACTAGGTTAAATGGTTAGATAGGCTGATCATAAGCTGGATATCTAAAATAAAAAATTCCGAATTCGTTGGAAAAAATCTCATATATATTTAGTCTAGATTTGAACCTGGGTCATAGAAATGTAGAGGGACGCATTATCGCTACATCATGAAAACTTCATGTAAATTATATACACTTGCTACATTATATATAAGAAATATTACTGATTAAATAGCGGTTATATGGATTATTCAATTAATTCTATTATTTCCAACTTCAACATTTTTAACTGTAATCAATAAAGAGTTAAAAATGATAAAAATAAAATATTGTTTGCAAATTATGAACTAAAAATTGAAGCTCCAAACGTAATATTGGATCAACAATTTTAACATAAAGGGATTTTGATAATTCTAAAAATGGTGTATTCAATTTATTAATAGTTATAACTAACATAATAAAGCAAATTGTTAAATATAAAAGTGTATCATGAACAAAACTTGTTAGCCCAACAATCTTTTTCAATTCTGTAATGTCATTACTTGAACTTTTATTGAGATTGGCATTCCACAAAAACACGAATTCTTGAAGTAATTATAGATTAGTTAACCTTTTACCCTTATGAATTGCTAATCTTTTGCCAGCGTTGGACTTAAGTTGGGATGTGTCATGATTTATCACATCTTTGTCTTTTTAATTTAAACTTTTCTCTGTATACAAATGTTAATACTGGTATATATGTTATCAATATATATGTAAAGTTTGACATTTTTTAAATTGATAGTTTTATTTCTTATTTGTCATGATTTTACCATATGTTTCTCTCTGTAATTTAAACTTATCTTTGTACATATGTTAATATTTATATAAATAAAGTAAATTTACCATTATTTAAAATGTTACCTTTATTTCCCAGATGTAGTTTTGGGCAAAATACTTTTAGAATTTTAAAGGGTGTGCAGAAAGTTTTTGTCAGAAGATAATTTGGAGAATTCTAAGCCGCCATTTTACATAGAATGTAAATGTCTCTGAATATTTATTTATATTGTAAACAAGAGATGAAGATAAAAAGTTTGTAATAACTGAACAGGCCTATTTCTATATTTTGTGGGGGTCTTTGCAAAGCGGAAAGTTAGTAATATTTATGGAAATTTTAAATGGAAGAATATCATGTTATAACTAAATTAAATATGAAAAATATTTATAACACATAAATAAACAAGTATGCTCTTTAGCATTAATTTAAGTAAAGAGAAAAAATAAATATGTTTGTAAATACATGATATATTATAGCAGTACTTGTAAGTTTTCAAGTAAACCAAGATGGCAGCCCATATTTTTGATAAATCTACAGTTTTAGGGCACCCGAAAATGTTTACAAAAATGGCCACTAGAAAACATTGTATTTAATAATTTATATTTTTTTTTTTTTGTTACTGTTATTTTAAGAAAAAAAATCATTGTGGAAAAAAAGTTATTTTCTTTTTTTTGGGGGGGGGGGGGGGTTAACTTATTAACAGAGAAATGAAAAAAGTATACAAGTACAATATTTACTCTTTATTCATGTTGGTAGCATGCAATCATATTGTGACCATTAATGCAGACTTCAGGAGAGCAGGATCCCATACTTTCGGAAATAGCCTACTGCATCACATTCTGTAACAGGAAGGTTCCAAACCTTTATCTTTATGACGATTTATCCCAAAATCTGCTGACAAAAAGAACCATGCTACATTGAACTAAAGTATGACGATGTTAAGAGCATCTCAACACTTTCCATGTCATAATATAAGTAAAAAAAAAAATTAAAATAAAGCTTCTATGAAATTGATCAAAATTTATTCCTTTTTTAACATTTAACAATCGATTTATTAATTTTGTTTTAATTTAACAACTAACACATCTTTAGTAGATTATAATCTCTCAAAACTTTTCATTTATTCAAACATATGGGGTATCATCTTGATTTCCAGGACAACTCACAAGTATTATTATTTTATTATGTAAGTGCACATTATCATAATAAATACACAGAACAATGATTTATTTAATAATACAAATAACAATATAAAAGTATAAAAAATATCTATATTTACTACAAAGAATGAAATGTGTATAACAACTTATAAGATTTAAAATAATTCTTAATATATTACATTTTATTTACCCTAAGAGATTTATCAAAAAAATAGGTTATAACACTATTAAAATTAAAAACTTTTGCCATTTCTTACTCATATATATATTATTGCCAGGGACAACAAATGTTCTTGAGACATAAGACAATCGCAAATAGGATTTTATTAATTTTAATTTGGAAAATAATATTTCTGCTGATGCGACCATAACCGGATTGGTCAATAATATTTTAAAAGTCATAGTATATCCAATAAATTACTTGCAATTATGAATTTTAAAATATTAATGGGTGCATCTTTTGGAACAATATTTCTAGAAAATAATTAATTCATTGTAAAATTCAAAATCATCAATATCTCTATTTAATTTTTGATACGGTTGCTTGCAACAAAATTTGAATTCATTTTCTGTCATTTTTCTTTTTAATTTTATATCATAAAGAAATCCAAATGATTTTTCATGAATTTCATACAATTTAAATTTTTTTTTCACTGATTGTAGAGCAGTATCTAAAATCACAAAAAGGAAACTTATCCTAAAATTATCTTTCTTATCATCTATATGTGATTCACCAGGTATTTTATAATCAAAAATTATCTTTTCTTCGATCTAGTTGACTTTCCTTAAATTTAATTTCTACTTTTAAAAGATTTGATAAGTTCTTTAGCAATCTCAAACACAGCTATCAAATCCTGATATTCTCTACTCTTCAAAGAGCCATACTAAGTTTTTAATATGTTATTGTCTATGAGATTTTTTGCATTTTGTAATACTTTACATACTAAATTAACTTCATATATACATATATATTACTTGTAATAACTTCTCTCATATACAGTTTAATGCAAAAAATGTTTTCATAAAACTTCTTTATTTTTCTGACAGTTTTGACTGTCCAGCAGTCTTCATCAGAGCTTCTCAAAAAAAATCAGTTATTTAAAAGGTAGAGGAAATTTGAGAAGCTCTGATGAAGATTGCTGGACAGCTGAAACTGTCAGGAAAATAAAGAAGTTTTATTAAAATATTTTTTGCATTAAAGTGTATATAAGAGAAGTTATTATAAGCAATATATATGAATATATGAAAAAATGCAAAAAAAAGTAAAGGAGAAGAATAAGAGTATATACTTCTAATAAAAAGTAAATTAACTTTTGACAAAAGCTCATACCAAATTACAGGGCTTAGTATAAACTTAAATGAATTTATTTATTTATTTATATATTGAAACTACTTTTACTTTGATAGTATTATTTAATGCAGTTTTAAATAAATCTTTTAGTATATTTAAAAAATCCGAACTTTAAAAATATACTCCTCCAAGCGATTCTATTCTACATTCCTATCTTGCATCACATAATGGTTTTTAAGTTAATTGTTAATTTCTTTAATTTGGCCCAGTGGAAAATTAAGGCAACAATTAATGCATATATTTTTTGTATAACATTAAAAAAAATTGCTATAATTGACGAATTTATGACACATCCTAAAATCAATATAAATTATGAGAGGTGCAAGGAATATAAAATGCCTTTCCATTTTCATTTAAACTGTAAGTATAGCCTCCCTTGTATATTCTTTTCATATTCACTCCATTATCATACTCTTGTTCTCTACAATCTGACAATTTAAGATTTAATTTATTCAAAGGTGAGTTTTTATATATATTGTAACTGAAATAATGGATATTTGTAAATGAATGAAGGACATTTGCGACAGAAATAATAATAAATTGGTAGAAAATGCTCTATTATTAACATATATGTTTATCCAATCTGTTATTTGTAACAGTAAGTAAACATTGTCACAGTATAGATAAATAGATGAGTGATGAAAGGATAGTTGCCATAATTCAATAACTAAATATAACATTATAGCCCGATTGCAACTATCCTAAACATTAATTTTGTCACATTAGTAATGAAATAAATAAGTTATCTCATTTCTCCATATAAAATAACAACAATGACAATTAAAACTATCATCATTAAAGATTTAATAATATCTAAATATTGGGGATGTCATTTGAACAATAAAACATACTGGCCATTGACATCAAATAAAAGAATATTAAATATAGCAACTGAATAAAATTACCCACTTTGAGATTCCTGGAGTGCATTATGCTTATCTCCCATACTAGGTTCTTTTAACAAAGAATCCTTCCTATTCTTCTTTCCAACCATATAAGACCATTCATGGTCACATGCACTCACTGGTGCTATTCATGACAACTTATAAAATATATATTATATAAAGTTAATATTATGAAGTTGGAAAGGAATTATATCACTCTTTATTCAGTTTAGCTCAGTATATGTGTTTTCCCACGAGCGCCACTAGATTGTTTTAAATCTAGATAAATATCTGTCTAGAGTGTACTGAGTTCAAACTCATTCAGTACATTTTCATCACACATGACTTGGATGACTAATGAAAAAATGACATTCTTACCTTTTATCTATATCGATAAAATTACAAGATCCCAATATTACCAAAATTTATATTATAGATTAAAGATTCTTATAGACATTGCTAGCTCATTTACGTATATTGATGAACAGACATGTATAATCCTATTAATGGCTTCCAAACAAGCATGTGAAGACCATTATTGATATTGATGGCCATTTAACTAGATTATTTTTCATAATATAAAGGTAATAATGATGATGATAATAATGATGAATGATAATAATAGTGATATCATTATAATAATGATAATAATCCATAGCTTATTAATAAACTCACAACAATAAATTTATCTTTATAAACTCATAAGCACTTTTTAAAAATTATCCTATTTCAAACTGAGATTTAAATACTACACTTACTAGCATTTATATAAGTTTATAGTTATTTACTAAAATACTTTTATAGTTAAAATCAGGATTTAATAATACTAGTGATGATGATTGATCATCATGAATCTCTTTGCATAATATTCAACTTTCCACAAACCCCTATTTATTAAAATATATTAATTCTGTTAACCGTTAGATTGAGTGATTATAATTTATTAATGATGATAATGGCGATCATAACTCTTGTATAGTATTATTTAAAACATTTTAACCAATAACACGATATCCATCTTTGATGAGGATGATCAAAATTCATGGACACAACATAATTTTAGCTTTCTATTGTTGAACTATAATTATTAACACTTGGTTATTATCAAGCTTATTCCCTAAATACTTAAAAGTAAATCAACATTCTAGTTTACTTAACATTTTGCGAGCGCTTAATATTTGCAAGTGATTGCTCAATATTTACGAATGATAATAATTAATAACTGTGAGCAATGATGATGAATTAAAATGATAGAATCAAGACAAGAAAAACACAACAATATTTTTTAATAAGAACTCGGAAAACCAATTAAGATATATATAATTATATTTTATTAATACTATTACTCTTTCTTTCTTTCTTTAAAATCAAATCAATAATTAAATAAATGGCTTATTATGACATTAATTCAATACAAAAATTAATATAAAAATTTATATAAGCACAAGCAAATAAACTTAATATATAGGTTTGTCATTTCTGGATATTTTAAAATAAGCTGGCTTAAAAAAATACATTTTATGGAATGCTTACTTAAGTCTTTCCTAACTTATTATATCATAAAATAAATTTCATATGTATCCTGTGTGTTTTATTTCACTTCCATTCATATGTAAGCCTGGCTTTATAATTTCTCACACCTAAACTATTTATATATAGCCTATTCCTTGACATGTTTGTATAAGCAGTTACACATGCACACATTCGGTAATGTTAACATATATGTTTAAAATGTATACCCACAAATTACATATATAAAATATTTTTGCAACCTTTTAGCAAAAGAAAATAAATACAGGATATTAATTTTAATATGCAACAAGATAAAATAAAAAAAAACATTATAAATGCATATATTTATAGGTTGCTCATTATCATTAACAACTGAAGAACAATTAAAAAAAAACATTCCAACATTACAATATATAATATAAAAAAATAATGAAAAATTTAAGTTAAAAGATTTAAACTATGTTTGTGCTATGTTGTGTGATATTGCAAATAACTATAGATAAACAAGTCTTTAATGTTTCTGTATCAAAAGAAAAATTGCTTTGACCAGTAAATTAAGGTTTACTTTTAATAAGTAAGAATAAAAATCTGTTAAAGAAAGTTCATAGTTACCCGATCACTTTCACTTCTTATAAATGTCCTGAGTTTGAATTTTCAGACTGATTGTCTTTGCTCCATAAAAAAAGGAAAGTTATTGCAGATACTGTTAAGATAAACATGAATCAATTGACTTGCTTGTTTCTTTAATTCTAAAATTATTTATTGTTGATTGGCTTCCTTCTACCGTTTTAAAAAGAGCTATTATAAATACTTTTTAATAAGTATGTACTGGTGGATTTGCTTGTCTCTCCCATTTTTTTTTAAAAAAATAATCGCTGTAGACACTTTAGATGACTGAGGTAAACTTTAACAAAAATTTGATTCATGGCTTCAAACTTGGCTATATATGGAATTTATACATTTTCTCTTCCTCTTCCTTCCTCTTCTCCATCCATCCAAAGGTAATGAGCCTAGAATAGACCAGGAGCCAGAAAAGAAGCATTTCATATAGCTTGTGTGGTTGGCTTCAAACTCTTTCATTTTGTTGGTTATTATTTGATTGGTATATGAGACCACAGTAGATTAGTGATTTTAACTCATTCTGTATTAATCAGGAAGCAGAAAAAAAATGGTTTAGCAATGCAGAGTCATGGTATTATACTCAGAAAAATATGTTAATCTCATTTCATAGAATTGTCAATAACTTCTTCTTATAAATTCAATTTTGTTCCATTTTCCCTCTTTTTTCAATATTAATATTTCTGGAGATTACTTGTATATCCACACATCTTCATCTATTTTGACTTTATACAAGAGTCTTTTCCTTCTTTTCCCTTGTTCAATTTTTAAAGAGTAAAAAAAAAAATCAAATCGCCTACTTTCCTTTTTTTTCCTTTTCAACATTAATAACGAGGAAAAAATTGAGTGAGAGTTACATCTCTGTTTAATAATTACATCTCTCTTTAATAATAATGACTGAGTGAGTCTCTAAATTAATAATTGACTGAGTTACATCTCTCTCTCATAATAATGATACTGAGTCCTTTAAACATTGTTTCAATCATTTATATTGTCAATCTTTGGTCAAAAGAAACTGACCACCTGCATATCTTATCTTGAGATAAAAGACAAAAAATCAGAGTTTGACAAGTTGATGTACTATCGCGATTTTACAAGAAAATTAATAATCACCTTTTACTTCCTCAAAGCACCTCTCTCTCTTTAAAAAAAATAATCTTAGATACAGATAAAAACAATACAACAAAGCTGGCAATCTATAGCCATTACAAATAGGTGTAAAAAACGTTTTATGTTTAAACAGACGTTCCCATTCTTTCACACTCTTTTGCACGTGTACATTTTCAAATCCCAATCTCTTATCTAGATCACTTTATTTGACACTTTCTGATCTGCTTTATTTTAACCAAAAATAAAACTAAATAACTGAATATATTAATTATTTAATAAGAAAATAACATATTAAAATATCATTTCTTACAACATTATATTCATTCACCACCTATTAATTTATCAACTATATATTACACATATAATATACGTACACATAAATCTCTATATATATAAAAGAAATTTTTTTTTTCTCAATTAAATAAGATATGTGTGGGACATGAGAACATACATATATGTACAATATATATATACCAGTGGTATTATTAGTTGTTAAAAACATCAAAATATGTTAATGAATTTTAATATCTGCTTCAAATATATGTAAAAATCTAAAAAATACTGAAATTCTCTCCTAATGATTAATATCAGGTGTACAGTAGAGAATTATTGAATAGTATTTTGCCTGTCATATCTTACCTAGAATATTTTGTTGAATTTTCATTTCCATATCAACAATTAATTCATTTTTCACAATGGGTGATAGATACAATTTCTGAACATCTTATTAAATAATCTTTTAAAAGTGGATCAAATTCTGAAATTAAGTCTATACATCCTTAAAAATCTACATTATGGGTTGTGTACAAAGTATCAAAATTATCTCTAAAATCTGAATTATATTTGAATAAATAAAGAACTGTTTCTACTATTCATCTTAAAACATTTCTCAATTGTTCTGCTTCAAATTTTATGACACTCGAATTTGCCTAATTGATCATCTTCTGATTTTTAAATTAAACTATATTCCATTTGTGTCCATGAATACATGTTTTTCATGTGCACTGGATTTTCTTTGTGCAACTTTAATCTTTCATTTACATGTCATCAGTTAGAAAAGCCATTATTAGATTTTTAAAAAAAAATCAGCAAAGGAAAATAATTTGCAACAAAAACAAAAAATAGAGTTGGAAGAGTTTGAATATACAAGCCACCTTCTGTTTTGCTTCTCTCCATTTGCAATTGTTCTAACAAAATGAGCTGTTGAAACACACGACTTGTTGTCATCTTTTGAAAAATCATTTTCAGTAGGAGAAGACAGTGGACCATGTTGTGCAATTTGTATTAGTGTTCCATTGTTTGAAATGTTGGGTCATGTTTTTGGATCATCGATAATAAATAGGTCACCTTTCTCTGATGTCTCAGTTTTAGGATCTCCAATACTCATTGTTGTCCAAATGCATCATGTTCATCAATTCCTTGGAGTATTTTTGAATTCTCATTATTAATTAATGTTGAAGCAAAAGAACTGTTTGTAGTTATTTGAAAATCTCTGTTATTCATCAACTGATATATTTGAACAACTTCATAAATTTAAAAAGTGAATTTCTTTGATGTTTCTCGACTGTTTTTTTTTTTCTTGTTTTTGTTTTCATTTTACATGCTCATTTGTGTACTTTCTTCCATAATAATCTCTCTCATAATTAGTCATACTTTAGAATTAATTATGATAGATTTAATTATAAAATAAGTTAATAAATTAAAATAAAATTACTTACCTGATAAAGAAAATATGTCTAAAATAGGTGATATTAAAAAATAAATCAATCAATTATAGATTTAAAAACTCCTATTAAAGAAAAATTCTGATATCTGATAACCTAAAAACAGTTCACAAAATATATTTATTTTAAGATGTTTTACAAATAATGTCACTAAAAAAAATGTCACATCCGTATATATATATATACTTACTTGTTCATGAAATTTTAAACTAAACCCAAACGATTCCTTAAAATTATTAATGACACTTGTTCCAAAATATACTTTTCACTATTCAACACTGAATTGTATAATATAGATATATATTTTAGAGTAGTTTCAAATTCTACTGCTCTACCACTATGGTCTTAAAATTTATTCCCGATACCAATTACTGTTTATCCTAATATTATTTTATCAAACAATAGAGCAGACCAAGAACCTGGCTCTCACCATTAGATACTGGATTAGCAATACCTGGTGCAGTACCAATGAAAGACCAATGCGCAGTTATTAATATAACTTTTCATGAAAATTTTGGTGTTTATTTTACCAAGAAAATATATAAAAATATTTTGTTAACTATAGCAACAATAGTTGGTCATAAAATTACATACATATATTTTTCTATATAATATTTTTATATAATAATTACAATCTTAATTTTAAAAAAATAATTGATTTTCTTTTTTAATTTTTTTTTTGTATTTTGTGGAGATCTCAGTGGTGTCGGGCCCTGTGTCATTACACAGTTCACATACCCATGAATTTGTCTTTGTAATTGTGCAAAGATCATGATAGAGTATAAATCAGATTGGTACAAAATTAAACAAACATCTCATGATGCCATTCTCTTTCAAGACCTAACTGTTTGTTCCATTACAGTCCTGTATCTATTATCAGAATGAGTAATCAATAAGATTAGAGATACCTATTGTTATTAAAAACTGATGTCACCAAAATATTTAGATATTGAAGTGGTGCCTTAAGTCAGAAATTAGCCTGAGGATATATAAATAGGATAGCATTGAATAAGAATTTAATAAGAATTACATTTAGAGTTATAGATTGCACAAGTTTACAAGGATAGCAGTGGATAAGAATTTAAAAAGAATTACATTTAGAGTCATTGATTACACAAGTTTACAATAGATGGCAGAATTGTAGTGAAATAAATAGTAGCAACAAGAAAATATACATGTAAATGAAAAAATATGGGTGATTTAGTTTGCAAATTGTGTAAGGAAGATATAGAAAATATTAAACATCTGTTGATTGAATGTAAATACTTGAAAGCAGAAAGGGTACAAATAAAAAAGTTATGAGAAAATAAATATGAACAAAGGGATTATACAGAAAGTGGGTTATTGGTTTTCATGCTGGGTTTGGGAAAAGATAAGGGGGATTTAGATATAAAGGCCATAGAGTTGACAAAGATTATGTTGTGGAAATGGGATGTAGCAGATTATGGAAAATTTTAGGGTGGGGAATGGAAGGGGAAGGTAAAGTGGCTAACAGGTTTCTTTGGGCATAGTTGCTAAGAGATTCCTGACTTCTTTTAAAAAAAAGTCATAGTACATCACATCACATCACTTCACATCAGTTATTTCTTCAGAAGAATATGGATTTACAAAAATAATAGAATGCCTAAATAGATTTCAGCTTTCCATTTTTAATTTATTTTGTTAATTCTGAATAAAAACAAAGATTTCTTTTTAATTATGATTACATTTTTTTACATTTAGAATAATTTAAAAAGTACAATTTATTTTATTCATCATCATCAACCATTATCAATCCACTGCAGTATGAAGGTCTCTCCAAGTTTAATCCATCTTCTCTGATCTTTAGCTTCTCTTCTCCACATCACCCCTGCACACTTTCTAATTTCATCCATCCATCTCACATGTGGTCTCTTTCTGGGTCTTTTACAATCTCTTGTAATCTAGTTTAAAATTTCAATTGTCCATCTATTATCATCTTTTCTAGCAATATGTCCAGCCCAACTCCACATCAATCTTTGAATTTTTCAATGAGGTCAGTAACACCTGTTTGTTCTCTTACCCATACATTGCATTTTCGATCTCTTCTTGTTACTCCCAACATACATCTCTCCATACTTCTTTGAATGGTCTGAAGTCTCTGTATTGCTCTTCTATTAAGTGTCCAAGTCTCAGATCCATAAGTAAGAACTGGTAAAACACATTTGTTAAAAACTTTCCGTTTCAAACACATAGGCATATTTCCTTTTAGTATCAAGTTATTTCTACCAAAAGCATTCCAACTAAGTTTAATTCTATGACTCCATTATGTTTCCATCTGTATTAATAATCTGACCAAAGTATTTGTAACTGTTAACTTCTTCTAATTCATCATAATCAATCTTTATTTTTATATTTTGAGCAAATCGATTAAACATTACTTTAGTCTTTTTAACATTTATCTTTAGTCCTACTTTCCTACTTTCATCTGAATATAATTAAAATATTCACAACACATTCTTGAAATATATGGGTGGAGATATATAAAAAATAAATTTAAATGGGTTTAAAGTTTGTATCAGACTAGGGATAATCTCAATCCTAATCAAAAATAAGGTAATAATTATTAGTTAAAAGTGAACATCTCTCAAAGTTTAATTCAAGTTCTTTGATTCATAGCTACTCTTCTACAGACTTCCTTCTCTACATTATATCAGCAAACTTATTTTACTTTATTCAGTCATCTCACAAGTGGTCATTTTCTAGCCACATATAACCTATTTTGAAAGTAAATTAATAAAAAGATATTCTGTTATTCTTTACTACTTAAAATAAATCCGATTTTGCATAAAGCTACATGATAATAGTCAAAACTTGTCCAAACCTAGAATATACAATCTGTTGTCAAAGCAATCTCTATAAATAAATGATGGATTCCATCTTTCACTTTCATCAAATATTTTAATATACACTAAAAAAACTGTCCTTTGGATTGTAATAGATTGAGATTTTTATATTCCAAAAGGTTTAAATAAATTTCAATAAACAGGAAATATAACCTTATTTGAAAGTACACTAATAAACAGTCATTTTTAAAATTAAACCTCACTGCTGTTCATTATTATATAGATAATAAACCTGATTGTTTTTTTAAAAAACTAGATGATTCACACATACAGATTATACAATAACAGAACAAGCTTATTATAAAAACTAGGAATCTTCAATCTGTTATCAAGGGAACTTCTATAAGTAAACCATGTATCCATCTTTAACTGTAGTCTAATTTTTTGTTATAGATAAAAATGTTAACACTTGGATTGTAACAGATTGAATTTTCTATATTCCTAGGCCAGAGTGAAAGTTATTGATAGAGATTGCCTTGATAACAGATTGTAGTTTTATGGTTTGGTTAATTTTGATTATTAATATATGATTTACATTTAAAAACCATCTACTCTATGCAAAATCAGATTTATTATTCAAATAATAATAAGTAGCAGAAGGGTTAGAAAGTTTTAAAAATGGCTATTTATTAGTCTTCTTTCAAAGAAAGTTATATTTTCCTATTTACTGGATTTTATTTAAACTTTTTGGAATATAAAATCTTAATCTGTTGACATCCAAGTGCCAGCTTTTCTTGCTATATTAAGATCTTAGACCGGATTCAAAAGTGGAGTCTAACTTTAATTTGTAGAGATTGCTATGACAATGGATTTATGGTTTGGATAAGCTTTGACTGTTATTGTGTAATAATAATAATAATATATATATATATATATATATATATATATATTGTAATGGTAAGAAAAGTAGAGCTGCTTTAACCTAACCTAGAGATGCAGATAGAGGAGGTTCGAACCTCATCTACTCCTCTAGATTGCTACTAAGCGACTTACTCCCCAAACCTCACTAGAATTTAATCTTAATGTATGCCCGGTGGTCAGGGAGAGAAGAGACCATGAAAAGGAATTTTTACATATATAATGATCAGATGTACATACGTATGTTACAAAAGAAAACAATACTAAGTGGTTTTATTTATAGTGAATGAAAGATAACACAAACTTTTATTATTTACATTAAAAGAATTCATACAATGTTTTATTAATAGTGTCACAGGCTATTTTCACTGCAACCGGATAGACATATTTGAAAGATCCATTGATCGTAATGATAAGAACAGACAAAATTTTACATTATCATTTCTTTCTTTAAAATATTCCAGCCAATGGAAGTGTTACGTAAAAGAAATCAAGAGATAGAGAGATGATTCATTAACTCTGTGGTTGGAGAACATAGAAATAAATAGGTGGTCAAACTCAACTAAACACTTTGGACAGGTTTAAATCACCGCCCTACTTATGATTTAAGAAGAATGATAAAGTGACCCCAACAGGAATTTCCAGCTATAATTGAAACATTTCGATGATATTTTGAGAAAGATTTCCTAATAAATATAAATATATAAGACCATGCACACAGGCGATAGCATATAGTGGGCTGTGAAGCTCGAGACATAACAGTTACCAAGAGGTTAACACAAGACCGGATAGCTCTCTGTCTCTAAACTAGGTTAGAGAGAAAAATGGAATCTGTTCGCTAAACATGTGACCTGGATTCAGGATCGGAGTTTTTGTTGCTTATGTCCAGTTACGTATATTTAAGGAACTGAGATTGACATGAGATCCCGAACAATTGTATTTATTTTTCAGAAGGTCCAAATGTAGGTATGTTAACCTAAGCAAACTTGGCAAAAGAAGCACTGTAATTTATGCTGAGCGGCCCAGTAGATCACCCGAGGCATGATACCATATAAATACGGTCAATGACCTTTAAATTTAAAAAAGAAACCCTCTGCAAAATATATATCTTAGGAAAGCTCAACTATCACTGAAAATCCGCAGAAAAATAGTAACTTCACCTTTATAAAATTTGAATTAATAAAAAGAACAAGTGGGCGGATATTTTATTTATTTAGTTGAAATTTAACCCATTCACCACTAAGCCAATGCTATTTAATAATTTTTTAATGCATATTGTCAAAATGTATTCTCTCTTAATACTAAAATATAAATGCGAACGTTTTATTTCACGCTCTTTAAAATATAACTTTAAATTTGTAACCCTTCATTGACTAAAATATACTGGCATTTGATAAGGATCTTTCTTTTATATGTATATAAAAAAAACTAAGTTAAAGTTTGGAAAGTTTTATAATAAAATATCTAGCAATTTAAATCTTGATTTTAAAATAAAGTTTTTCACTTTCTATGATTTGCTTCCATTTCTTTCTAAATAAATAGTTATATAAAATAAATAACTTAATTACAGGAGTATAATGGCGGAAAGTTAAACGAAGCATTTTTCAATTAAATTAATAAGAACTATGGCCGCCATTATATAATAACCCCTCCCATTACGATATCAAAAAAAAAAGAAAAGAAAGCAATTAATGAAATATAATTTCACAAGATTCAAATACATAGATTTAAAAAAACATATAAATATATATAGAAAAGCATAAATATACATTGAAATTGCAAATTACAAAGATATTTTAATAACTTATGTAAACATTACCAGTAACTAGATGGGTGGGTTAAAATGAATTCATTTGATGTTTCCCCGCAGGTCTTCTTGGTTCTTCAAATTTGTTTTTCCATGTTTTTGAGGGCAGATTTTCACAGATACAGGGCAGATACTTTTGTTCTCTGGCTGGCTTACATGATTATGACTCCTGCATCAGGAACAGCTCAGGAGAGCGAAGGCAAAGAAGTTACCCCTGCATTTTTGCAAAGCAACACATTTCTAGATTCTTTTATTTATATGCTGAAAGAATAGAGTGCAGCTTGAAGTAAGTACAGCAAGCAAGAGTTTGCTATATTGTCCAATCTTTCAGCAAAATTTCTTCCAACAAAATTATTAAGATTTCTCTCTGACCTTCAGCACAGGTTACCAGCAAGCATAAGACCAAGAACAAAAGAAAAGTTCTTTATTTATACCCTTTTTCCATTATGTTTTTAATCTGCTAATTAGTAGCGAATCATGCCCGTTGTTTCAAATTTTTCCTGTTATCTATTTTTATCTAATTCAGAAAAATGTTTTACTAATTAAATTTATTTTCCTAATGGATTCTATTTAATTAAGAAATTCATCGAATTCTACCAAATATATTTTAAAAATAATTGCAATTATAATTTTAACTTTCTATATTTTATTTTATTAAATCTTTTAATTTAGGCAACTATTTGAGAAAACGATAAATTTAATTTGAAAAAGAAACATACATTCACTGTGGTTGGACTTAGGGTCTTAGTTAGTACACAGTGAATGGTGAAACCAGCATATATATATATATATGTACAATATATATATATATATAAAATAAACAGTATCATATAATATAAATTCTTAATGTAAACATACACTGATATTTTAATGTAATACTCTCCAGTATCAAAGTTCAAAGTTGTATCAAACAAACATGAAACATTTTCATTCATACCTGAGTTACTATATGGATGTATAAAAAAATGATCACTGATGAGTATAAAATTTAAATGTATGGAGATACCCACTCAGCATCACTTAAACTGTCTTGTAGTTTAATTTACAATCTTATTAAAGATAAGAATTTAATAATGAGTTTTTCTTTGTGACTATATTATTATGTACCATCCAGCTGCATGATGTCTATTAGCATATATATATAATCAAATCATGTCACATGACTTATATAGGTTGCATTTAAAAATATGTAAAATAAAGAGAATGCTAATAACTCTCTCTCTCTATATAAGCATTTCTATGATAAATTCTACAAGAGAAAGCATTCAAATTATCTTTACCTAGGATTGTCCCTATCCCAGATCGGTTTTGAGCTATGACTCTCTTCAAGCTATATAAGTCATGTAACATATGACTTGGATTTTATTACAATTATTATTTTGCTGTTGTGGGCTTTGCTAAATTAAATTGCTAAGCCTATTAATATATGGTATATCTGAATGAAGTTCAGGCCCATATAATTATTTCAGTTGCAGAGCTGAATTTAAAGACATGTATATGTCTGAAATTTTCAGATCTTTTTAAAAGTTAAACTATTAAATAAGTGCTCAGCTTGAGTTAGTGTTTTAAATCTGGTGTCCTAACTCCTCACTGAAGAGAGCCATAGCTCAAAAACAATCTGGGGATAGAGACAAACTAGATAAAGGTGATTTGAATGCTTTCTCTTGTAGTGTTTATCATAAAAAAAGCTTGTTTAGAGCTATTATCATCCTCTTTATTATATATATATATATTAATAATTCAAACAAATATATTTAAAATACTGTGTTAAATATATTTGTTTGAATTATTATTATATAATTTAAAAATACAGACATTTAATGGTTGTAGTTATATATATATATATATTGTAACGGAATAGCGTTACATGGGATTTGAACCCAGGCATATGAGGTTATGTTAAACTATAATCAATTGACGAAATGAATGACAGGAACAAAACTTTTAAAAAAGCGGTCTTGCTTTAATAATAAACGAGAAACAGCCGTTTCTAAAGCATGATCGCAGCTATATAAGAGTACCTGTCAAATTTATTGAAATAAATTTGTAAAAGAGTTTTTTTTATTATTTTGTGTTTGTTTGTTAAGAATAAATCTATAATCATTAGTTGTAGTTTTTTTTTTGCATTTTTAATTAATTAAAGAGATAGGAATGATTGAACGCTAGTTTAACTTTTATTAAATCATTTGAATCATTTTGAACAAAAGGGGAAAATGAATAAATTAATTTGCAATATGCTCTGAAATTCCAAGCGATCTAAAATTATTTTAAATAGGGGTAATTAGTAAATGTAAAATTAGAGAAATTGAAACAATAGGCAGGATATGTGCTGGTACGCCTAGATAAAATAAGCCAAATTTAGAAACAGAGGTGAGAAAAGGTGTACACTGCTATTGTACAACTCAGACTTCTGTCTCCAGCAAAACAATACCTGAAAAAAATGGTCAAATTGAGCGAAATTCCAAGGTGGTGTAAACGATCCCAGAAATCATGGAATTGAGTTAACACTCGATGGACTTATAAGATGAAGGGACTCACAGGTGCATGGGAGTGATTGGGTGAGAAAAATTCAAGGTGTGAGGGTGGGAAGGAAGAGATCAAAAAGGCCGGACAGCACTTTGCAAGGGATTATTGAATTAGACTATTATTGATTATTATTAGACTATTGAAATCTAACAGAGATGCGTTGCTGAACATAAAATTCGCGGCTTGACCGCTGGACCTCCACGTCCAGCTCCGCTGATTGCTAATAGGATGCTCGTAACACCGGAGAAACTTCACATAAGGACCACACACACTTTTGAGACCTTGCAAATTGCCAGAATGCTTCGTTAAAGAAGAAACCATCGCTCAGGATCCCATTACAGTCTTTCTACGTTCCACAGGTAGCTATCTTTAAATTGTCGTATTCACTTATGCACCAAAATAAAATAACTTAATAACCAGAACTATTAAAAAACATTAAGCTAAAATGATAAAGTTACTCTTGACCATTAATGAACGATTCGAGAATCTAACCAAATAAGTTTGCCGACAGATTAACATTCTTTAAAATATGTGCGAAGTCACCTTGAAATCTATATTTAATTATCTCGGCTTGCCGATCATATACCTGCATTAATTGTTAGTAAACAGATTAAATAAAACATTTATTTAACTAGTATTTTTTGTTATTAATTGCTTGGAATTTCAACATAAATTTATATAATAGGAATGAGTGCTAGAGCGATCAAATTTGTTTGTATATGAATGAATGCATTTGATATTTTTGGTGTTGGGATTTTATTTTATTTATGCTTATGTTTGTTATGTTCTCTTAGATTAAATTAAGTTTGATTAATTTATTCTGTGGGATATAGGGTGGGCCCTCATATAATAAGTAGTTGATCGTGAGTGGAAGATCACAGATTTGATGTAATTTGAAGGGTAATATTGGCTGTGTTCGTTTCTTGCTTCCGACTGGAGTGATGCACGGGCATGTTTTGTGATATAGTTGAGTGAGCTTATGCACATACGTGGCGGACTCTTGTAAAAGTTCTCCTGGCGCCTATTACTTGGATTCAATCCGAATTTACGTATAAAATAAATAAAGCGTACGTGTATATGTGTTTGAAATTATCTTCACAGAACATTATGTAATCCCCCGGACGCAAGAACACAGCAGATTCGTAATAGTGAAGATATTGACAGAGAGGTAGCGCGATCGCACACGCACCACCGGGCGGATACAATATATATATATTGGAAATAGAATGAAACTTTATTAGTAGTCAAAAGAATAGCTTTAGATAATCACTGATACTAATATTTGGTAATCTGTCCTCACATTTGACTAAAGTTGTAAAAGAAAAAGAAAATAACAATTTTTTATATAGCAAGTGATATATAATTGACAAAAATATTACTTAACTAAATCAAAAGATTAGTTAAAATTAAGATATTATTATGAAGTATGGATTATGTTGTTAGATACAATTACATTTTGTATTTTGTGTGTTTTTAAGAAATAGAAAATCTCAAAAATATAAAATGCATTTTATATTGTCTTTTTAATTATTATATTTTCATTCTATAACTAACATTTAAGAAAAAAAGTGTTACCAAGTAACATTATAAAATTGAAAATGTGTAACAATAATAAAAGGTTATGGTCTGGAGATAATTTTAATTGTAGATTAAGTCTAAATTTGGCTTCTAAATTAAAAGTTTAACCTAAAAAAAATGTTTTTTGAAATGCAGAGGTAGATAGATTAGGTGGTGTGTATACAACTGAGTCAAGCATATTTTATTTCATTATGTTTTTCTGTTAATAGAGAGCTGATTGTTAATAAATCAACTGGGAAACCTTAGACCATCATGAGTTTGGAAGCAGTAGAAATGATAGCCTGTAAAGTAGCTGAGATTGAATATTGAAAAGTCATTTTCAATTGCTAAAACCATAAAAACTTTAAAAGATAGTCTAAAAATATCCAATATGTGTTGCTAAACATTTAGAGTATATCTATCATCACCACTTGTCTGTTTCATGGTCTGAGTGCAAATGAAATGTTGTCCTGAACAGTATAAATATATCTGTTCCTAGTCTGTTGATAAATAATTATGCTCATCTTTTAATTACCTCCAGATAATTCTTAAAAAGATTATTTCTAATTTGGAAAGAATGTAAAACTCACCTAACAAAAACGTTCATAAACTAAAAACGCAAGATAGAAAAGTGTGAAAATAAAACAAGTACAAAGAACTGAAGTGATTATAGTAAAATACCAGTAGGATATTATTTTATTAATATGTATAATTTTTTCATAATAATTATTTTATGATAGATGTACTTATTTTTTGCCTATTTATAATTAGAGATTTATTCTTATGTATACTAAATATTTAAGAGTAGTAATTAATTTATTGAGCACACAGAAAGCATATGTAAATTTTTTAAACAGGCTTTAACCTGTATTCAATGCACTTTAAAATTAGTAATAATCAAGGATATTTTGCCGATAGAGGGAACCTTCCAAAGCATGACACAAGTTAATGACTTTTATAAAGGTAAGAGTGGCCATCTTATTTTTAACCTAAATGTTCACATGCTTCAGATTTGCCTATATAAGTGGACATTAAGACAGCCACTCTTTTCTTTATAAAAGTCATTATCGTGTGTTGTGGTTTGGAAGGTTCCCTCTATTGGCAAAATAAGTATTTACTAAATATTTATTTATATTTTGGATTTTTAATTTTTAGGTATTTTGAAGAAACTATAATTTAGTTATCTTATCAAATTTTAGAGTCATGATATTTTTCTTTATTTGTTTGTTTATTACTGAAAATAACTATGGAGATTGTATGGAAAAAGAAATACCCAATTTTAACTGTATCAGTTATTATTAAATTTGTTTTTTAAAATATTAAATTTCATTCTGCATTTATTTTTTTGTGCTAATTAGTTTTGTTGATTACATAATTGTTTAAGCTGATTGCTTGTAAACCAAAAACATACAATTTTAACTAAAAGTTTTTAAAAAATAATTTGAGATAGGCTATAAGACATTTGCATTAATCATTTTGGGAAAGTACTCGACCCTGTACATCAAGTATAGCATGTTGATTGACTTAATGATGGCATTCAAATAAATACTATTCTTGAAGGGATAATGATCTATTTCAAATATCACATTAATTGATTCTATCCTGGAGGATTAAAGATGATAAGGAAATATAACTATGGTTTCTCTACTATATAATATCTTTTGATAATTATTTATTTTAGTATGAGAAACTTCATTTTGAATATCTTAGAGATGATGAAACAATTCTAGTTATTAGATACCCCAGTTATTATATATATATATATATATATATATGGTTGCACCAACCAGAGGGTGCAACAGGCACATCACATCTAGGCAGCAACATTGATAGGACGAGAAACAGTATTAAATATTTTATATAGCTAATATATAATTTAGATTATACAATCAATATAATTATTAATAATAATAATAATATTTATTTTTTGGCATATCCTACAAAATAAAATGTATGGTGCAAAGTTATTGTGGTTGTATCACAATTGTAAAGAAATAGAAATAACACAAGCATTTCAGACAAAAATTTTGTGTAGTTATGAGAGAAAATAGAAAATATTTTAATCTATCTTAATCCAAATACAAATGCATTTTTGGTACTTGAGTATATATTTACAAATGATCTTCTTAGTATTTTTCCATATTTCTCAATAGCATTAAGAATTTATTTAACCAAGCCTGTGGTTGTTGCAAATAGCAAAAGATCCTTTTGAAAGCTGAAACTTATAAAAAAATAATCTCTGCAGTAACACATAGGGTGGACTCAACAATTTAACTCTTAATTAGCAAAGAACATCAAATTCCTACTAATTTAGATATGGAGAATATAATAAATGATTTTGCTACAAAAAAAAATCATATAATAAACTTTATAAAAGTATGTGCAATTAATCTTTGTTTATGTTAAGAAATAATTGCTGGTCTTTCTTTGTTTTTGAAAAAAAAATAATTATAAGAAATTATGTATTCTGTGGTTTTAATAAATAAGACATGTAATTTTTGTTTTGCATAAATGATTTATTCTAGGAAATATTAATACAATTTTTTTAGCTATTTTTTTTACAGGGCTGCTGATAAAAGTTTGCACCAAAGTGGCAAATCCCTTAGTAAGCCCCTATATACATATATAATACTTAATCTTAGTGAAATGCAAAAGTATATTAATAACATAATTATTATTTTCACAGTTGTGGAAACTAATATTTAAAGATGAAATTATACAGTGCTAAATAACATGTAATAATGTATAAGGGACAAAATTTACCCTTCAAAGTGCTAGCATTATTAATGCAATGTTTTTTTGTATCAAAGTGATGTGATTGCAAATATCCATCTGACTTTCAAGATCTTATATAGAAAGCAAACCAAATTATGATACTTTAATAGATTTATTTAAACACACATTGATTACTTAAGTAATATTTACTAAGGCTGTAGCCTCAAGAATATGCACGTAAAAATGCGATAATAGGGACCTCTACAGGTCTTAACTACAAGCTTACGTTCCCTTTTTTCTTCCAAAATGGAAGCTTGTGTTTAAGACCTGTAGAGGTCCTTGTTATCGCATTTTTACGTGCATATTCTTGAAACTACAGCCCTAGTAAATATTACTTTAATAGAGTGAATATCAAATCAGCAATTCTGTTAATATAGCCTCATCAAAATTGGCTTTACGTTAAATTTACAAAGTAGAGAAATTTTTCTGTCCATTATAAGAGACAACTAGATAGAGAGTTAATTCATATGAAAAGTCAAAACTATTCATAAGAATTTAAAAGAAGCCGATTTTATTGACAGTAGGTTATGAAAAAAAGTAAAAGATTGGGTAATCTTTTTATTGTACAACAATTCTAAATAATATTAATTTTATTTAAACATGTAAATATAACTATGCTTTATAAAAATAGTGATAATGCATTCACCTGCCATTCCTGTTGTCTGGGTTTGCATCTGAACCATGTAAAAAAAATTTAAGTTCCTATTTAACTTAACAGTTTTTAGTCAACTACAATCCAGAGCGAGCCAACCAATATTGTTAGGTAAATGACATTCAGTATAAGCTTTCTTTATAATGCTTTTCCCTTCATTGATTCTATATAAAGGGCTGTTAGAAAGACCTCTGTCTTGCAATTAACTATTTGAGAGCTGGTTTAGATTGTGTTTTTAAATTATGCTCGCACGCAAAAACTGAGGTTTAAAAGTGAGTATAAGAAATTAAAATATCGGTAAAATGCTTTCAAAATAAAATTTTATTTAAATATTACTGAATATCAATGAAATCTATGATAATTCGAATAGAACATTTGAGACCAATATGATAAACACACACTCACATATATTTAATATCTTCATTTGCATAAGCAATTTAAAGTATCATTAATTACTTTTTATGTTTCTGCTTTTCTTATTTTCTAAAATTATTTATGCTTTTCATAAGCTTGGTTTCTTGTCAAGTAAATTTATTTTATACTTAAATTTATTCCGTACGCGATTATGAGGCTTATTCAATAGAAAACGTTCTTAATATAAAGCGACATAATTGCATTTCGGTAACTAATAGAGATTTAAACTAAGAAATTCATTTAATAACTTATGAAAATGATTGATTAATATGTCATTTTTATAGTTTATTTATTTACTTCTAAAATCAATTCGTATATAAACTTATATATGCATTCAAGCTGTAGTATTAATTATTTATGCAAACTTTGTTATTGCCTATTGTTTAATATAAATAGACAAATAGAGATTATTGAAAAAAAATATCCAGTAAAAATAAACTGAATAACATAAACTTAATAATAATAAATAATTTGTAAAGTAAAATAAGAAATGACTAACCGTTAAAACTTATGGTGGGTTATATAAAAGTAAATTGACAATCAATATTTATTTGCTTATAACGTTCATCATCAATTTCAAACATTTTCATCAAATTGCACGATGAAGATTTATCTGAATTTAATACAATTTTTACAATTCTTAACTTCTTTTCTTTACATCATTCCAAAAACTTCTGCATTTTCTATATGTATCAAATATGTGCTGTCTTTTTACATATCTCAACATTTTTTGAGACTCGATATAAAGTTTTAATTATTTATTTGGTATCAACTCTTCTATTAAATATCCATTCCTGCACTATTTTCATTTTTTATTCCGTCAAAAATATCAGTAATAGTTACTATAATTTAATGTGCATCTGGAAAATTTATTATAGCCCTTCTTTGGCAATCCATTTTAGATAAGTACACGAATGATCATTATTAATTATTTAATAAGCAAGACATTATATCATTTTTAGCCCAAGTAAAAACTTTAAAGCTTAATTAAGATTAATATATCTATTTTTACTAATCAGAACCACATTATATTATTAGCTCAATTCCATCCTTTGTTTTTCATTTGTAATAGTTTAAAAATACAGCTTTAATCTGGACAGTTATCTCAATTGGTTACCGAAATACCTCATAAATTGAAAATCTTATATAAAAAACAATCAAAATTGCTGCCATAGATTGAAAACTTTTTTAAAGACTACCATAGTAAATAGCTGATTGATAATTAAAACAGTAAGCACAACTTGTTGATGACCACTAATGGAGAATTTTCATATAAAGGCTCCATATGGGTATACACAAAATTTTTATTCCAGTAAACATACTAAAAGATAAATGAAGGCTGTTCATATTAAGCGTTTTAGATGTCCCATACAAAGTGTATTAGATGGAATAGAAATCTAAATATGTCAATGATAGCTGTTCATTCTCTGAATCTACTTTTTGATTCCTCTTTGTTCTGAAGACTGTATTATTGTTCTACATAGAGGTTAAACTCTCCATACAGTAGCACCACTCAGTGCAAGCCAGGTAATCAATGGATGCAGGAAAGTTGTGCATAAATTTCCTATCTATTGCCTACTCATCCAATATCTCCAGACTAGTTTCCAGTTTGTGGATTTCATCAACGAGAAACTTGGAACTGAGACTACATCCATTGATTACTCTGGTTTACACTGAGTGGGACTACTGTATGGAGAGTTTCACTTCTGTGTAAACCACTTATTTAAGCATAAAGAATGGTGATCATGTGATGTTTAGTGATTTAATATTATTGCTCTACTACTGAGTTTAAGAACTCCAAATAAGCACTGACAAAATTTATTTTTTACAATACTTTCTTTTGAAGCATATAAGCATTTTTTAAATAATAAATTATATTTAATAAAAACTCCATCCATGCTATTACTTTTATCTGCTGTATTTTTATCTGTACTAATAGTTTTAACAAGATATTTATAATTGTTAACTTCTATTAATATTCTACATTATTACGAATCTATTCTTTTTCTAGAATAGCTGTTAATTACAATTTGTCTTTTTAGCTTTTAAAGGACTTAATTTATTTAAGTCCATTTCATTCCATTCTTATTTCAAATACTCAATTGACAATTTTGGTCATGTTAGCTCTTTTTGCATAGAATTGTAATATTCATAAAAATTATTTAACAAAATATTTTTTATTTGAATTCCATTTTTAAAATGGAAATTAATTTTAGAAGAGACCTCATAAAAGGATGAAATATATCTTAAAATTTAAAATCAAACTTATTATTATTAAAATGTCACAATTTTTTTTGACCACTGTTTATGAATGCTATTCTTGTTAGCTAGTAAAAACAGTTTCCACTTTATTGTAACTACATTTATACAACATCTAAAAAACAAATAATTTTGAATAAAATCTAATTGTAACCATGTTGTCTTTTGGTTTAAAATGAATACTTTACCAATATATTGCAAAAATAAGCTTAAATACGTAAATAAATTACAGAATATTTAAATGTTTCAGAAATACTAAAATAATAAAGTATGCTCTGAAATGTCTGAGATCAAATAATCTACCAACCAGTAATAGTGTCAGTTTGTTTATATTATAGTAAATTGGGGCATTGCTAGCTTGATTTCATATTCAAATTTATGTGGAATTTGTACATTATTAAATGAGGTCTGTATGATACTGACATCTTCAGATTTTTTAAACTAATAATTTAATTGTGATTTCTAAGCATAAAAAGTGTACCATGAAACTAAAATTATAGATAGCCCCCCAAAAAATGTCAATGATAGTAATACCAAAATAACACCTCAAAAATTAGTAACATTGTAACTGCTGCAGTCCAAGAAATATTAATTTATTGTTTTTCTTTAATTTTTTATCTGAATTTAGATTTCAGATACATAAAGTCATACTTAAAAAAAAACAATAGAAAATTAGAATTTATTTTCTTTGCCCACTTTTTTTATATAATTCTAATATGAGCAAATGAATCTAATTTATTTTTTTAGTTCGCTTAAATGTAGTATTCTTTATAGGTGATTCATAATAATCTTGATAAAGATTTTATAAATGTCTAATAAAACTGTAATTTTGATCATCTGTTTTTTTCATTTTTAAATATCAACATTGTGATATGATTACTTAATCATTTTGTACATCTTTATTATTTAGATTAAATATTCCAAATTGATTCAACTGTTGCTCAGTTGGTTAGTTAGAGCATTACCTTAAAATTCAATTTTCAAGAATCTAAGGGTGTATGTTCGATTCCCATGCTAGTATTGTCACTTGTCAGGCCAACAACACATGAAGAGAGAGGAACACCTCTCAAAACATTGTGTATATCTTAACCTGTGTGCTATTACTAACAGTTGAATGTATTTGGAATATTTAAATAAAGTTAAATTTTTCTAAAGACATTCAATACTTATATTAAAAATATAAATATTTTAATATATAAATACAAATAATACACATTACTTTTCTTTATTTTCATTTGAAAACAAAAAAAAGCACTCTTATTTCAGGTATTACTTGGTATGTGATGCACCATGGTTTCTCCTTTCTTTGCATCAGGAATCTGTCAGCCTCTATGCCCAGAGAAGCCTGTTAACCATCTTCCCTTTCCATTCCTCACCCTATGTTTTTCCTGTATTCTTCTCTTTCCTGATCCATCTCATTTTCACAACATTACCTTTGTCCACTCTATGGTTTTTATATCTAGATCCTCATCTTTTTTCTAACCAGCATAAAAACCAAAAACCCACTTTCTGTATCATGACTTTGCTTATATTTATTCTCCCACAATTTCATTATTCATACTCTTTCTGCTTGTAGGCATTTACATTCAATTAACAGATGCCTAATATTTTCTAATGCCTTACTTACATAACTTGCAGACTAAATCACCCATATTTTTTCATTTATGTGTATATTCCCTTGTTGCTAACAATCTTGTTCAAGTCTTAAATAGTAAACTACTTTGCTTGCTATTATCATTAATTAACTCTCACACAATATTGTTTATTTCTATATATATTTAAACTCTTTTTTACTCTCCATACTAGTTCTCCATCTCTTCAACTTCCTATTTTTTATTAATGCATTTATTCTTCTATCCTATTTCTTGCCACTATAATACTCAACAATTGTAATACAATTATTCCACCTTTTACATAAGTAGATCGTTTTTATACAAATCTTCTGCATACCATATTATCTGACTCATCCATTTTGATGCCTGTCCTTTACTCATAATCCAATTGAATACTATTTTGGCTATACACTTATTATTCACCAATTGCAATCTATCAAACCTTTTCATTTTGTTATTTGCATTTCTCATATAAAAACTTGACCATCCCATTTCTCCTTGAATTGCCTCCTTTGCCATCCACACATCTGCATTTAATGTATTTCTTCCTACTCTTTGTACTTTTTTCTAAGTCATTAAACATCCTTTTACTAACACATAACACATCATTACCATAAACTGATCTGCTACTGCCACTCTCTTTCATACAATTCTAGCTACAATAATTTTTTTATATAAAACACTGTTGATTTCTTTATCAGCCCCTTTCTTTTCTTTGCTTCACTTATCAATTTTTTTTGTTATTTATCTAAGCAGTTTCTCTGATTACTTATGATGATTCCCAAATAGTTATACCTATTGACCACATTTAACTTTATATCCCCCAATAAAAACTCTTTCTCTTCTTTTCCTCCAGCATTTATTATCATTATTTTTGATTTTTCTTCACTAAATTTAATCTCCATCTCTTTACCTTCTCTTATGCATGTCTTCAACATAACTTCCATATTTTCCCTACTTTCTCTGCACAAGAAAATATCATCAGCCAATAAAAAAACCTGATAATGTATATACTCCCTTGCTACCTATTAAATGTATCTATATACCTCTTCATAGCCTTTCTATTGCTCTCTCCATTTTTTCTCAAACATAACAAAAACAAAATAGGTGACATAAAGCTAAAGCATCCTTGCCTTAGTCCCATCCCATTTTTAACTTTAACTGATTCTATATATCCTGGTCTGCTGGGTCCCCCAAGTGTCAATAGTTATCCTTATGAAACTATTCAATGATTACTTGCATGGTCAACATTTTATATACTTACTTACATTGATCCACAAATTGATGTTGTACTTTAAATTGTAATGGAGTTTCATTTTGCCCTAACAATAATTTAATTTCCTATAAAATGCTTATATTAACCATAGTAATCAAAGTTATTTGTTTTGTAATAATTGTATTGCTGCTTAATGTATTATTTTCAGATTTATTTTTTAGTTGTATTATACTATTTTCAAATTTCAAACCCCTTTTTTATTTTTAAAAATGTATCATCTGTTTGGTTTTTTTTAATTAGTATATGAATGGTGGGTTTATCATATGGGCAAAATACATGTTTTTATAGCTCCAGAGTTGATAAAATTATCTTGGTTGTACTCACTTAGAAATCTCAACAGGCGAAGCATAGAATTAATAATTAGTAAAGTAGAGAAATTATTAAAGATATATTGAAAGAAATTACAAAGAATGAAAATCCATTTAAAAAAAAAAGGAAATTGATAGATTACACTTAGAAGTAAAACTAAACTAGTTTGATAAATTCTTTACAAAGATTTATGACACAATAATAATAAATAATTCATGATGAGAATTACATTTTGTAATAATAACCAACATGGATAACAAAATATGTTATATATATAAATCAAAGAAGTCATTAATGAATAAAACGTTTCTGATTATAACTCAACCAATGTTAATTTTAAATCAATTCAATTCAAATATATAGTTCATTAACGTCAATTTCTATATCGTACGTGTTTATTTAAATTTATCCATGCGTCACGTGATTTTCAATCTTTACATAAAATAAAAATGTTAATGTTGCAAAATTTTGTATCAAACTTCAAGCGGAAAATAATCGCTATAATTTTAAAAAAAATAAAAAAACATTGTCAGTTAATATTAGTTTAAGAATTGTCTATATATTTGTTTATTCACTTAATTATCTGATCAACATAAATATGTTTACCTACTTATCTATCTTTCTATTTACTTTTCTATTTTTCAATCTATCTATATGATAATATACCTATTACATGTCTATCTACATAAGTATCTATCTATCTTGTGCGGTTATGTATATATCTAGACACTTACTTAGTGGATGGTAAATAAAGATGTATTTTTTTAATTATAGTCAAACAACATATAAATAAATTTACCATCATTAATTATACTCTAGAAAATTTACATACATTTCATAAGCATACATCATACTTAATAAAATTAATGTATATAAAATATTCAGATTAATGCAGAAACTGGACTGTTAGAAAATTGCAGATAATCTAGCAAAGTGTGTGCGAGAGATATTATATCAAGATAAGACACATAAATAGACACAGTTTTCTTAGCGTATTGTAAAAATTTATATATACATTGATGAAAAATAAGTTTACAATTAGAGATCTTGTTTTCTAAAAAGATTAAATGATTTAATTTTGTGTACTTATATATATATATGTGTGTGTATATTATTTTGTTATGAGTGAATTAAGTCTTGTGATAGATTTATTTGCCATAATATTTCTTTATTCCAAATATATTGATATGACCCAACTGGTATTGTAAATAATACCTCAGTAAATACACAAGATCGGTACAGACGGCAGTAGAAGTACGTTTAAAGAAATATACCAGTGCATCAAGTTAGAAGGTGAAAAAGCAATCACATTCATTGTTGTTTTCTATATAGGAGTCAAGAACCAAACTTATGGTTTAGCATTAATAATATTAGATAAAAAGAATAACTTTAATTCTGAGCTAGATTTCATCTCCTCAATCAACTGGTATGGGGAATGACTGATAATAATGTAAGGCAAGTTGGTTTGAGTGAGCCTTAGTCGACATATAGGCATGAAATATATAGACCATAAAATAATTATGATTCCAAAACATTAAAGATACATCACCATTTACAATGATAGTAAATAAAATGGAAGCTGAAATTTCAAATTGTCAATGTTAAAATAAGGACTGCATATGTTATTGTTGCAGAAAAAAGCATTATCTGAAGAAAATCTGCAAGTTTTAAAAATGAAAAATGTCATGATAAAAGTGGTTTATGTTTGGACTTCATATCATGAGGAAGAGTGTGAAGAGAAAAAACATATCAAAAAATAAATGAAGTGGAATATTTTCTGTGTCCTATATATGGTAAAAAAAAAAAAAGTGATATGGTGTAGAATTGTTGTTAATATCACAGTGATTGGACAAAAATAGTTTGGAAGTGTGAAAAGAATGTTATACTTGAAAAAACTGATGTGGCAGTCACTAATGTAAATGATAATAGAATAGAAATATGGATAAGTGATGGAAACTGTTAACATAAAATTCAGACTAATATTTTTACCTCTTTACATCATGAAGCATGACCTAACTTTTATTCTGGGAAAAAAATGGTTCAAACAATTACATTGATATAATTAAAAGAGCTGAAAATACATCCAGTCAACATGGAATTGATAAAAGAGATGCTACTAATTGTAGGTAGTCCATGTAAGATTTCATTTGCATTAAGGTTATAAGTGAAGAAACAATTCCCAGGCTGGTTAAAAGAAGCATTTAAACTCCAATAGAAGAGATGTCATGGGCCATTCCAGCTGTGGTTATACCAAAGGTGAACTGTTTATTGATGCAAAGATTAGCACATAATGCTCAATAATTATATCAATAAGAAAGCTCATCCAATACTAAATGTGCAGGCAATGATAGCATCATTACAAAAAGCATTTCTTTTGCTAAAATCAAGTCTGCATTCTATCAATTCCCCATCATAACTAGAATGGTTTAATTATTAGCTATGTGCACCCACTTCGGTTTATTTAAGTACAAAAATTACCTTATGGGGCAACACAAGCACCAAATATGTTTCAGGCAAAAATGGATAGTTTACTTCAAGATACAAAAGGTGTTGTTTCTCGCCTTGATGATGTTCTAATAACTGTAGAAACAGAAAACAAATTATCAGTCAGCATTTCTGTTTAATATTAGAGCTAAATTGGATAAAATTGGTATAGAATTAAATCACTAAATGCATTTGGACTATCCCTGAAATTAAGTTTTTGGGACATGTAATTAATCATAAAGGAAAATACTCTATTCAAAAAATATAAAAGCCATAAAAAAATGATTAAAAAAAAGATATATAGACATTTTAGGTTTTCTCATATTTTTTGCCTCTAAAAGAAAAAGTGTGTTTTACTATATCATTATACCAATTGTTAAGAAAAAAAATAGTGATTGAAATGGAATGCAGAGCATGAAAACCTTTCGATAGAGCTAAATGTCCTTAATTTCTAATAACGTTATTCTCTAAAGTCAATGTAGATAGAGTATATTAAAAGAAAAATAACAACCAATAAACTATCCCTCTCTAACCTTTTAAAATACTTTATTACACATAAAATACACATAATTCTCTAAACATAATGGAAAATCCTGAATAATCATTAATCTTATCTCAACTTATATTTGTCAACCATATATATATGACCATGTTAATTCCTTCATTCTCAATATTCTTGCATATCATTTATGAAATAAAGCTAGTACTTGTATGCTTTTAGTTGGCATAAGTAGATGGCATTTTCATCACTGCACCTAAACTGATCATCACAGCAATCCAAAATGAATTGCAAGCATACACTACCTAATATTAAAATTCCACAGTTGAAAATGAATTAAACAGAATTAATTATCTGGATTTAATAATGCAGATGCTATCTATCGACCTTAATTATAGTATGAAAATCAAACCACTACACATTAGAGGGTACATCCATACAAAATCTAAAACTTGCAGAGCTCACATATTGGCAGGGCTAACTGCCTTTTTATTCCAGTATTACCATTTGTGAAAATATAAAGAAGAGTGAAGAAGAAATATCAACCAGTATGTTAATGATTTAATAAAGGTTGGTTATGATCACATAACTATCAATAAAAGAATTAGAACATTCTATGAAAATATAAACAATCAAAACAATGATAAGAAACAATATATATGTCTGCCAAAAACACTGAGTGTTGCAAAAGAATTAATCAAGAAATTGCAGGGTAAATTTAAAGTAGGTTTTCGAACCCCTCCCAACTCCAACAGAATGATTAACAATTCCAAGGACAAATTAGATTCAAAAGCAACACTAAATGTAGTATATAGGGTGACATGCCCTCAAGCAGACTACAAAGCTATATATTATGGAAAAATTCACGTTACTATAATGAATAGAATTGCTCAACACAAACATTTTTACAAAAGAGTATTGAGCAAGAATGAAAGCAGCTCAGTGTTCGAATCTGCAAGTGCTACTATAATCTTTATTGAAAGGAATAATGTAGAAAGGAAGAGTAAGGGGGCATGGTTTATAGCAAGAGATGTAAACACAATAAACAAAAAAGATACATGCTATTCTATTTCAAAAAGATGGACTCCCTGAATGAACTTGCATAAATTTGCATAAATTATTACAGTTAAAAGCTATGATTATGGAGAGAGAATCTCTGTAAACACTAAGCTGTGATGATGTGCTGGGAATATTAAGTTTTGTGAAAGAAATGTGAAATAACATTGATATAAAAATTTAATTAGGTGATACTTCGGGCTCATCTAATGAGGAAAAGTTGTATAATGTATCTACAATTAGAGAGTTGAATAATGGGAAAAGGGATGCATTGATAAATTCCAAAAAGCATACACATATTGTATAGTGCTCACATTTTATGCTGTTATGACAAAATATATTACTACTAAAGTGTTCACATATATACACATATATCTCTAAAAGCACCAACACATCATGTGATCACCAATTCGTAGTCTGTTAATAACAGTATAAAACTCTCCATAAAGTAGTGACACCAAGCACAAGTTTTAGGAATCAATGGATGCAAAAAGGTTTGTGCATAAAATCATTATCTAGTACCTACTTATCCAGTATCCCCAGACAAGTTTTTAGCTTATGGCTTTTGTCAGTGAGGATCCTTAGATTTGAGAGCATTTCACCAAGGCTTCTCACTGATGAAAGTTATAAGCTATAAAGTAGTCTGGAATATTGGGTGAGTAGGCATTAGATAGAGATTTTATGTACAAACCTTCTTGAATCCATTAATTACTAAAGCTTTACTTGGTGGCACTACTGTATGAAGTCTATGCAAATTGTATATTTTAATGGGGTCAGCTGCATTAAAATATATGATGTAGGCTTAAAATTAAGATGCTTAAATAAATTATACTAAAAGCAAAGCAAACCATTGGAGATGATCGTTATGTATTATGATATAGTTGCCCTATTGATTAGCCAATCCCACCTTCCTTTGAAGATGGATTTTATTAGTAAGTATATGTTAGACACTATTTTCATCAATTAGAATTTATTGTTACATGTCTTTGGAAGAATTCAAACTTCATTTCAACTTTTTAAATGTATTCTCCTGTTCATAATAATACACAGGTTTGTGGTCACACATGGTGGAACACTATTACAAATATTCTGGAGACACATTAATAGTATATTCCCTTCTATTAAATTCACAATAGAATTAGACCAAAAACTCGAATTCTTAGATACTCTTCTGATATGGTTCTGTCATGGTAAAATGAAATTACAGTTTACAAGATCTCCTCCCACAAACTTAGAAAAATAATTTGCAGATATATCAAATTATGCTAGAAAAATAAAAATTGGAGTAATATTACCACTATGAAATAGAGAGAAAAAAATTTGTTCAGAAACCAGTGACTTGATAGAAGAGAAATCCTACATAAAACAAAATCTTGTTAAGAATTATTTATTCATCAGTTATTATTAAGAAAACTTTAAATAGGCAACAAAAGAATAACAACTACAAAAGAATAACAACTACGGATGTATCAATACACATCAAAAATGATAAACTAAATACAATCTACAATCATTGTAATATCAGAATAGCTTCCAAAGCATGAACCTTTACAAAACTTAAACTGAAATTGCTGAAAAATAGGATATTTATGAAATGAATACCATATGAAGATGAAAAGACACATATATGAATAAAACTAATTATCTCATTGAAAAATGTTTAAAATAATACAAAAAAGTCACTATAAAGAAAAGCAGACATGTTTAAAGTAGCAAACCAGACATGTAGCAATGAGCATATATTCCTTTGAGTAAAGACGAGAATATTGAACAGAGAAAAAAACGCAAGAATAATATTTAAAGAAGTTACTTTTGTAACAATGGTAAATAAATCCAGTAGTCAATCTATTGTGATAATATATAATTTTTGGAAACCATCAATTAACCTTGCCTTAAGAAAAAATGAAGAAAATCATCAGACCCTCATAGATAAGGATATAAAATGTCTACTGACTGTTGCCTTTGACAAAATAGCCTAGTTGTTTGGAGAATCACTTTAAATTAAGCACCATGAATCTATTTTATATGCTAATGCTGTTATGTATTAGGTCAGCAATACCTAACGAAGAGAGGGGGGAAAGGTGAAATAAGAGGAAAATAATAACACTCGTAACGCTATTTTATATACCAACCAATGTATTTGAAAATATTAAAGTTTGAATATTTCTAAAAATATTTAACAGTTAATTCTAGATAATGGAAATCGTCCAACATATAATTTTATATATATAATTGGATTATGCTTTATATCAAATACATTTTATTGCTAGACATTTTTAGTAATATCAATTATTTTAATAAAACTTTTGTTTAATGATGTTTACTAATGTCATATAAAAACCCACATGCTTATATAATAAAAGTTTTAATTTTATTTTCAAATAAATCTTTTATTTTAATTTTTGGTTTAACAATTGAATTGCTTATGAAGCTAAACTTTTATATTAAGAAGTTTTTTTGTAGAATTGTTTAATTTTGCTGAAATAGGATAAATGGGGAAAAAAATGTCATTCTTTTTTTTTTTTAAACAATGAAATTTTTAATATTAATTTTATTATAATTTTCTTTATTCTGATTTTTCAAAAATAACTTATTAAATTAAAAGTGCATTTAGATTTTTTATTTTCAATATCAAATGTTATAAACATTTTATCATCCGTCCACTGCAGAATGAAGATAAAATCTTTAAATGTACTCCAGTTTATCTGATCCACAGCTTCTCTTTTCCATATCTCTTCATTAAATTTATATACATGTCGTTAGTGCTGCAAATATGTTAGAAATAAAAGAACAGGTTTAATAAAAGGCACAGATTTTTTTATATTTATTAATAGATGATAGCGTATTCAACATGAACAAGGTCTCGTGTGGATAGAAAATATATTTCAAGCAGAAATAGGATGGACAACTTTTTTAATGAAAGACAAAAATAAAATGTTCTAACACTCAATGTGGCAAATGAAACTCTAGTCAAAGAACTTTAAACCCCAGAATGCACTACTTTATCACTGCACCAAAGCAAGCAGAATCATGAAGAAAATGAGAAGTAAAATTAAAATGTTCAAAATATTATAAAATAATGAATAAAACAGATAAGAAAAAATAACACATAATTGGCTTAAATGAAGATGACAATAAAAATAGTCAGTAAGAAGGGTTTTACAATATGGAAAATTAAAATAATTTATTTGTATGGAATATGTTTAAATGTTGTAGCTCTGATGAAGAGTACAGGATAGTCAAAACTGTAAGCAAAATAAAAGAGTTATAAAAAAGATTGCATTAAAAAATACTAGAGGAAATAATAAAAAAATTAATATATATGAATACATGAAGACAAATGCAAAAAAAGTAAAGGAGAAGATATCAGAATAATAAACATGCAGAAAGCAATTTTCAGGTATATAATTAAGAGGAATATAAAAAGATAATAGATAAGTTTATTTTAAAATAAATTAAATTGTAAAATAAACATATGAATTAAAAATAATTTGGAGTTTATTTATTAATAATACGATAAACAGCCCAAGTCACATACTGAAATGCATAAAACTAATAAAATATCACATGACTATCATATGACTTTAACTTACTCAGTACTGTCTCAGCATCATATTTTATATTTATACCTTTAGGCCACCTATGTATACTTTAGTAACTATTATATGCTAGATGATAATGCTTAATAAATCCTTATTCAGTGATGTCCTATCCAATCTTCCCAGACTAGTTTCAAGCTTATGGCTTTCATCGTTGAGAAGCTTTGGATCTTGGAACAGTGCATCTGGATCTTTAGGATCTAATGTACCATTCTTCTAGATATGATCATTTACCTCTCTTTTTAACTATCAAGCAATCTCCTCAAATTCAACCAAAACTCCTCACTGAGGAAAACTCATAGGCTTGGAACTAGTCTGGGGATATTGGATAGAGCACCCTGGATGGTTTATTAAGCACTATCATCTGGTATCCATTGGTTAATAAAGTTTACATTAGGTCACATTAAAGTGAGAAAAAAATGCTGCTGTTACAGTAAGACATACATCATAGAGTGACTTTGGTAATAAAGTTTATTATTAATCAATTTAATAAAATCCTTTTTTAGAAATTGTTTTATATCCATAATTTATATGAATATTATATATATTTGTTAATCTAACCATAATACTTTATGAAAATAGATGTGGTTTAAACCTGTCATAAATATTAACCTTTATAAGATTATCATCATCCATCTTAATGTTTATTGTAGAAATAGATTTCTATTAATTATACCCATTCATGAAATGGATTAAACAATTGTTTAATATTTTTTAATGTTCTTAAAGTTTTTAAAGAAAAATAATTAATGTTTGTTTATATCCATTGGATTTGAAATCAAACTCTTTGATATGATTTTCATTATCATTAGTCTGTATTTCAGATACTTGATCGAACCAACAGATTAAGAACAATTATGTCTTTGTCAAAAAAAACTTTATTTTTAATGATTTGGATATGTTATGTTCCCTTGAGTATTAAAAGACCCAATGTTAGACTCAAATTTTTATGACTAATTTTGTAATTTATTTTTGTGTTATTAATACAGAACTATTTGTAATTATTTTGAATAATTTTGGTACCTGTACATAAAGTTATCTTGAGATCAATTTGAGAAATTATTAATGTCATTTACATGGAATCTTCATAATTAGTAACCTTTTAAACAATTTGGTGTTGTCCCCATATATTAACAATTTTGAATGTTTTAGGTAAATTATTATATTATTACTATAAATAAAAAATAATAAGAATACCCAAAATTCTAGCCTATGGAAATCCTTGATGCATTGGCAGTATATAAAAATAATTTATTAATATCAATATAAAATATGTAATTGGTTAAATAAGATTAGAACTAATTAAATGTTTTTATATCTGAAGTTATTTTATTAACTTTTAAAATATATTCACTCTATTAAAGGCTTATGATAGGACAAAAAACTATATATATTGTCTTTTTAATAATAAGAGTATTTACTGTTAATAAACTTGTAAGACAATATTTTAATGGAATAAAACCATGCTGAAAATTATTTGTAATTTTTTAGGACACGTGTTTTTACAATGCTATAAATAGAATTTTCAAACATTTTACCGAGAATAGGTATTGTGGTAATTGGATTATAATGCTTCTTTTCAAATGTATTTCCTTGCTTATACATTGAGACAATTCCAATTAATTTAATTTGAACTTTCTCACCAATGGATTTTTAAAAAATAAACGTGTAAAGATTTAAACTAATATATGCAATAAATTTCATGATATTCTTCAATATTATTTCTTTTAATGAAATATCGTTATCAACATAATCACAATGGAATAGACTATTATTTATATATTCAATGAAAAAAATATCAATTATAAGTTGAATAATAACTTTAGTAGCTAGAATTTTGATTGCCTTCTTATCGTTAATATCATGGATATTTCCAAACTGATTTTGGATTTCATATTTTCAATATATATATATATATTGTGACCTTCTGAATGGGCACAAGTAATTAAGCTGTGTTACATCAGTAAAAAAAGTGAAATCGCCTTAAAATTTTAAAATTTTTCTATTAATGGTTCAAAAACTTATATGTGGGCCAACTGTGCATTTTGGTTAGCAATTTTTCAAGCATTTATTATTATTATATTTTGATAGTGTTTAATACAAGGAAGAGGGTGGATTATTACAGAAAGTGTTATGATGGTAGCTGGATTGATGCAGTTTGTTTTATTTATTTATAAGATAGTGTTGGTGTTTGTTGAATGGTTTTCTGATTTATTATTCATTGACACCCATTTATTTACTAATATTATAGTCAGTTGTAACCCATAGACATATTAGGTATGTTTTAGTTAGAATAATTTAATATTCATATAGCAGCGTATATGTATGAATGTATCATTATCTCATTTCCATTTCATATCCTAATTACAACAAACAATATCAACTTACAATAAAACATTTAAATTACTGTAATTATCTTTAATAATTTTGCAAATATATATATATTTTTAGTTATTAATGGATATTTGAATCAGTAAATTATTTGACTAATTTAAATAATATTATAAACCATTTATTTAGTCGTTGATTGATGTTCATTTGTTTCAAAGTTATAAAAAAAAAAAGTCCATTTTTTTTGTTTTATTTGACTTGATTTAATTGTGAAGGTCAAAATATTTTTTTTAAAAGATTTCTTGAATATTAATTATTTGATTAAGTGTTAAAAAAATGTGGGAGTAAAGCTTCGGCAGATCAGGTGACCTTTTTGATTGGTGGGGAGTTTTTTTTTTAACTGATAGCTAATAATAATAATAATAATAATAATAAAACATTATCTTTTGTAATTTCAACAAGTGTACTTTTTATTTTCTGCTGCTATCAATTATATCTCTCTTCCAAAACAGTTTAAAGTGAAACTTTAAAGCAGCCTTTTCATGAAGCTCATTATTGGAACTCCAGACATTTAAGCTTTATTGGAGAATGGCTGAATAAATATAAAGGTATCAATCTCTCCTCCTTTGTCTAATTAAAACATTTAAATTAACACTTTCATTTTTGTTTAAAGATGTGCTTTTATGATATTAAACTTACGTTATTTCATTTACTTTTATTTATCTCCGTTAACAAGAATATCAAAATGCAAGAACTTTATAATTTTTTAAGTCCCATGTGTGATGTTTATAATGTTTCTTCATCATGGAAGTATATTCAGACTTTTTTAACAAAATTTACTTTGATAAGCTCTCTGTTTGACTTATATCTTACTTATACAAAAGTGAAGTTAAAATTTAAAAGGATACGTGTACTTGATTATGTGTTTGATATTTAATAATTATTGCAGAATGCTAACTTTATATTTTATTTTATGCTGATAAAATAATATGTGTTTTATTAAAAAAATATAGATATGACTTACCCAGAATAATTAATTACTACTACTTACCAAATATAGATGTCTAAATCGAATAGAAGGACTTTAATATTACATATTTTTGTTCTCTTCGATATACGGATATATGTGTTAATGTTTAAGGAAATACAAATTGCATGTGGACAATTATCAGCAACTTATTAAAGTTAATAATGCAAATACCAATCTATAAATTATGAAAGTGAATATTTTCTGCAGAAAAAATATGTTAAGTTATCATTGAATTAAATACCTTAGATGTGCTTAAAAATAAATAACAGCATATACCAATTAATAGCTGAAACTGTCTTTCCACGTATTTATTATTATAAATATTTATTGTTATATGTGATATATAAGTAAACTCTATTAGCTTATGGCTAAAGGACATTGGATGTTTACTAAATTAATTGTGAATTATAACTGTTTTGTCCTACAAGAACTTATTTTATGTTTCATACTCATATTTAAACATGCACTCATTTGGGATTCATCTCCAGATCATTTAGTAAGCTTGAAAAGGAACTTTGCAAGTGAATATATATATATATATATATATATATTCAAGTTTAAAAGAAGAATGACTCTATTTTTTATTATTTATTGTTAATAGTATATATATATCATAGATAGTTAGACAGATTTAGTGCCATATGTATTTACTATTATATGTTTATTTAATTTGCAAGCTTTGAGAAATTCTCAGGATAGCATATCCACAAAAATGATGAATATGCTGGTAAAATCTTATTGCTTAAATATGATTTGTTTTTTTTTATTTGAAAGTGAAACATATATATATTTTGGGTATATTATTAAAGATGATTTAATCTTATATATCTCTCTTTTATCTCAAAGTGAGAATTAATTCAAGAGTAGCTAGAAAGTAAAAGAATAAAAAAAAAGAAAGAATATTGTGTTAGAGGTAATAAAACTTAATTTATTAGATTATTGCTATTTAAGGTATAAAAAAAACTTTAATAATAATTATTATTATTTAAATTTGAAACAACTAAATGTCTTATTTAAGCTAAAAGTTTATATTTTAATATGTTATTTATCTGTCGTAACTTTCGCATATTATATAACTTAGAATTGTTTCTCATACTCTTATTTATGCATGTGTGTGTTTATTTTGTGCAGTTATTATATTTACTTAATAAACATTTAGTTTTATAGCTATTTCTCAATATAAATTTTGGATGTTGTCATATCCTAAAGAGTTAAAGGGATGATTGATTTATCTGTGTGTATTTATCTGCCAGTGTATAATGCTAGATATGTAGAAGAGCTGTAAAAAAGGAAATTATTCTTGATACGTTCTATGTTTGTAGGGATGAAAGATTTTTCCCCTTAGTATATTTTTAAGTATTTTGCCATGAGTGGAGCCTATTTTAGATTGCATACATACATATTATGAAATGATATTTATGAAGTCAAGTGACATTTTCCCATTGTTTGTTTGGTGATGAGAAAAATTCCACCATTAATGTATTTCAGATTCAAATAAGTTATTGATGATATATTAGTTAAAGAGTTTGTTTGTTCCTCATGTGCTGGACTCCTCTTTAACGTATAGTTTGTATTATCATAAAATATAGCTCTGTGTAATTCAGTCAGTGGTCAGATAAATAGTTAATTTAAATTCTTTATTGAATATTAGAATAGATATAGTGTTCTATTTGCTGGTAGGTTTATGACATTGTCCGAAATTAAATAATTATTTAATAATTCCTGAATAAATTGATAATGTGTAGAAATATTGTTTTCTGTTATTATTGCATGGGATGTAACACACATGCATAATGTAAATAATATCGTGGATATAAAGAGATAATATTGCTAAGTTTATATATCTGAAAATAAACATTATGCAGTATATCATGTTGAATTTGCCATAAGTTAGAAATCATCAAATCATCCCTATGATTAGTATTTGTTTCTATTTTATTTTGTATGCCTGAAATTGTAGGTATTAAAAGTGATTGTTTAATTAAGATTATTTAAAGTTGCTCTCTTGATAGGCAAATGTATTAATTTGTTTTATTCCAACAATTGATAGTATATCCTCTCCAAAAGTGTATCTTGTGCCCAATAATATAATGTATGATGTATTCAGTGTTGTATTTTGATAACAATTATTTAGATAGCCTGGATATTCAAAGTCAGAATATCAAGGTATAATTTGTTAGTTAATTTACGTTTATAAATATGTCAATAATAAATTGTGTAATATGTAATGGGGATAATCCTAAATTTCAATTAATAAATTTGCTTGTAAATTTTAAAATTAAGACAAAAGTCTTATCTGATATTAATTACTTTTAACTAAACCTTAAGTGTAAATAAAAGCCTTTTTTATTATTGAAAACTGTGTCTCAAGTGGTTCTTATATGCATTCGAATTCTGGTTTCCACATCTCCATATTTCATACATCTACTACAAAAATAAAATATATTATTTTATGGCTATGATATTAAATATGCTAAGATCTGATAATATTGTTTTCCAGATCCAAGCATTACATGAAATATTTACCACGTGATAAACTTATAAAACTGTTGCCTAGTTAAAGTATTATTTGGATGATGATGTGAGATTAAACGATACCATATCTCCTTCACTATCTAATCATTAGCCCAGTAAAGATTATTCAAGTTATTTCATTATATCTTATTATAATTTAGAGTTATAAATTACTGGATAATATAGTTCTTTAGTCTAACTATGTTATAGATTCCCTGAGATCTGATTTTTATATTCCTAGATCAACATTGATTCAGCTTTTAGGTTAAGATGTGCTGAACAATAGAGTTATTTAGTGTTGTGCTTTTCTATTCTGTCAGAGTTATATTGAGCTATTATAAAGTGTAACTTGATGATGGAAGAGATCAAATTGAAATTATATTTTGTTAGATGGAATAAATCAAACTCTGCTAGCCTATATCATTTGGTTAATTAATAAATAAGGTTTATATTTTATTTAATAGCTTATAGTATTTCTTCCTTCATTTATTTATATTCTCTGTATGTTATGAACTTTCTGTAATCTCCCACTGAGTGAAGCTGTAAGATAAACATAAGTAAAAGAGTCTCAGCATTAATTATGAATCAGATAAAATGATAAATCGTTCTATTCATTAATAGAACTGGCGCCTGGGGCATTTGCTCTTATAATGTACATGAGCAGTGATGTGTGAGTAGGTTATAGTTCATTTTCTGGTACCCAACATGGGGCTCGAGAGATACATTGTGGCATCAGTAGATGCATTGTGGCCTGGTGGACATATTTTAGGATTGATGGGCACACGTTTGGTCACAGTGGTGATGATTATAGAGTACAGTTTGTTTTCTGGCATGCCAATGTGGTCGCATGATTGGTTGATGGTGAGCTAATTATGGCGCTGGTCTTTATTATCCAATGTATTAGGCCCAATGATGATGATTAAATTTCATTTTCTGGTGTGCCAACTTTGGGCATCGATTCACATTGATTGGTTAATGATTAAATAACTTGGCATTCAATATGGTGGTTTGCAATGATGATGATGATCTTAGTTCATTTTCTGGACATCCATTGTGGTGGCTTGATTGATGTATTTGGCACCACAGTAGATAGATTACAATATGCATTTTGGGTGCACCAAAGTGGTGACATGATTGTTTGCAATGATGATGATTATAGTTCATTTTCTGGCACACAATGTTGTGACTTGATAGGTTAATGGTTGGTGATGTAAAATTGGTTTTTGGTATCCAATGTATTGGGCTTGATGATGATGATTATGTTTTATAATGATGATGAGTAGAGTTCCTTTTTCTGGTGACCAGCTTAATAGGTTTTATAGGATATTCTAGTCAATTGAATTATAAAAGTGTGGACTGTGTAGTAATAGATTTGTAGTGACTAATGTGCTAGGGTTGATAAATCATTACAACCCATTAAATTGTTGTAATGCAGGTTTGATAAGATTATAAAATTCATGAAATATTGTTAATGCTGTTATAAAATTTGATGCATCTAGTAATCAACTTAATGATTATATTTATTAGAATTGTTTTGCCTTCAGTATCATGTTAAAATGAATTTAATGTACAACATGTTTGTAAATGATTTCAGAGCTTTACTTAAATAACTCATTGATGTTTGGATCAATATTATTAGATTATCTATTGCAATAATTTTGCTATTAAATGTGGAAACCGAATGCCATATGGAACAACTCAACATATCAGAATCACTTTGTGTATCTTTGGACAGTGATGGAAGATTTAAATTGTTTGATTGGGGAGGAGTGGTGAGATTGATATACCTTTTTTTGTTTGTGAATATTAATAATTAAAAATATAAAATACAATGGAAGAGATTAATATATGTGAAGATTTGGGCAGGTCCCAAGAAGTGTTGTCTCCCGATGTAATTGTGCTATCTCCTGATATTGATTCAGGAAACAAAACTATGAATTTGACAAATAAAAAAGATAATAAGGCAGAAAATATCTCATTGGGAAAGGCAGATGATAACTCACAGTTGATGGGGATCAGCAATGAATATTGGAAAGACTTCATGAAACAACTGTTAGAAATGAAAGATAATTCAGCTAAACAAATGTTAGAAATGCACGAGATGATCAGAGAACATCACCAACAGATGTTAGAAAGGATGTCAGGAATGTTCAGAGAGAATGTCCAACAAATAAAAACAGAGGTATCAGAAACAAAATTGGAGGTAGAATCAGAAATACTAAAAGTGATGCCAGAGAAAATGGCTGATGATGTTCAACCAGAATCAGAAATAAAAGGAGAAGTGAAATTAGAAATAAAATTAGAAGTATCAGAAGTGAAGATGGAAGTGCAAGATAGTAAGAGTCAAATTATAGAAGTGAAGGAAGTTGGTGAAAATATTAGTAGCCAGATATTCAAAACAGAAATTATAGAATTACATATTAGGGATCAACTACATCAGAGTAAGTTGAATGATAATTACTTAGTATTACCACTTAAGGAAAAGAGTCAACTGATTGCTAAATTAATTCATAAGAATTACAGTTTATGTGGTGATGAATTAAAGGCATACCAAAAGATTAAAGAAATAGGCATTGGATAAGAAGGAAGTTATGGATGTGTTTAAAGATTTCAAGAAAAATTGTAATAAAAATGATGAGATTATTAGATTAGTGAAGTCAGGAATACTTTCTTTAGGCATAAAATATCCAGAAATTTTGAGAGGCAAATTAGTAAAGGTTACTGATATTACCAGTAATAAATTTAAAGATAAAAACAAAGGCATAGTTTCTGAGTGTGTTTGTAATAACTTAAATTGTAATATAAAGAAGAATGTTTATAGAAAGGTGCTATATACAGTTAGTAAACATGTAATATCTATTATAGAATATGTAATGGAATATTTTAATGATGCTAGAGAAGTTGATAAACTAAAGATTAAATGCAAATTTAAGAATACAAATAAATCTTATATAGATTCTCTTAAGAAAGTTATCAGTTCAAAAGGAAACTTAAGAAAGGCTAAGATCAAACTTAAAACAGCCAAAGGAGAATTAGTTAGTGTGAACCATCTTAAAAAGGTTAGAAATAGAGTCAAGGATAATAAAAGAGTTAGAGCTAAATTCAAGAAAGTGATGATGGGCTATAAGCGAATTTGCCATAGTAAAGCTGATCCTCATCCTTTCAAAATCCATGATCGTGTGATGATCAGAACTCCCCATGTCAGCAATCTTCAAAAACATACTTTTAGGAAGTTTTTAGATCTCTATGAAGGCCCTTATGAGATAGTGAGACAAGTGGGTGAGAATGCGTTTTTGGTCTCTTCCCCAGAAGGAACGAAAGGTACCTATAATGCTCATAGCTTGATGTTGTATCCAGTTAAAGTACCAGATAATTAAAAAAAATTTTTTTTGAGAGCAGAAGAATTTTGTATGCATGATTTCCAAAGTGTGAATTAACCTTATTGTGTGGTGTGTAATAGTTATTAATAATAACTTTATTGTGTTGCTTATTTCATTTTTTTCTTTATAATATATATATATATTGTAATGGGATGATCAACATGACACATTCTGGAGACTATATGTACTATAATGATATATATATAAAAACCAGTCTACACATAGATAATTTCAATATCAATAACAATCAACAATTCCAAACTGTTGTCAAGACAACCTTTTTTTAACAATAAAAATGGAATCCCCTATACATATATGTATTATTTAAGTAATACTTTGGATGCAATTTGAAATTTATAATTACAGTTTGTAATATAATTGACAATTTGTTAATCTACATTCAGAATAGGTTATATTTACCTATTTAAAGAGGTTTATTTAAAATTCTTTGTATCAATAATCAATCTCTGTGGTCAAGTTGCAATTTATAGTGTCTATATAAGTATATAAGATCATTAATAAAGATGGGATTCCATGATTATTGTTAAAAAGAGGTTGCCATGACAACAGTTTGAAATTGTTGATTGTTATTGATATTGGGATTGTCTAAATGTTTGACTGCTTTTTAATGATATATATACATTTCGATACTCTGTCATTCTAAATACTAATGTAAGAAATACTAAAACAGAGTTTAAATATAAGATTATAAAGGAAGAAATGACTGGAAACCTAAAATAAAGGAGGCATGGCTCATTACACAAAATGAATATGTAATGGAAGAAAAATCAAATACCATTCAATTGTTCTTAACAGACTAATCATGAATATGGTGTGAAAGCATTGAGAGTATATGTGGTACAATAAATCTTTATAAATTTTATATTTAAACTCTGATTAAGCAATTTTTTTACATTAATATATTGTAATGAATAAAATACTTCACTTGGTCAGTGAACAATATAACTGGTAGACAGATGAATAAGTTGATCCATAAATGGATTTATAATAATTTAAACTTCTGTTAGAAATAGACTCATAAATTTATTCTGGCACAAACGAATCTAAGATAAATATTTTGTTTGGCAAAGAAAAATAAAAGACTGTAACTAAATGGTTTATTTTCTAATGAAGTATATGGTATGGAGTATGACAAAATATTTCAATATAGGTAAATCAAATGATGCCCAGATTAATGATACGATATGTTTATTAAAACAAATATCAATTCATTGAGTTTATTAAGATAAATAATGCAACTTTAATTTTAACAATTGCAAACTAATGTAATTTATTGTATACTTATAGTCTATCCCTGTTAGATTGCAATTGCTTGATACAATCCATACCTAAAGATTATTAGCATGTTTGATCTCAAAAGCGTTAAATACATAATCTTTCACACAATATTAAAAAAATTATATTATTACTTTTTTTAAACATCTTATATTCTTTAAATCAAGTAATGTTTTTATTATAATGATCATTTTATACATTTAAACTAGATGTTAAATATTGACTATATTTTAATTTTGATTTATTTTCTGAAGTTTACATCAATGATCGACATAAGTCTTACTTAATTGATTTTTAGTTAGATATATATTGAGTAATAAACAAACTGCATTAGTAATTTAAATTATTAAATAAAAAAAATAGACAGATATCTATCAGCGTGTTACTGTTGTAATGGTCATATATTTACATTCATGCAAAAAAAACCAGAGTTTTGGCAAATTATACCAAGGCTGATCTAGATGAGGGATTGAGTCCTCGAATCAGATCGCACCTCAGCTCCTTTACCAATACTCCATGATTTACTACCCTATGCCAGCCATAGCAAAAAGTAGAGCAAGAGACTCAGGGAATACTAATAACTTAATAAACCCACACCTATGTCTGACTAGATAATGCATATATCAATAATTAACACCAGCATAGAGTAGATTTGGATGAGATTTGGTAGTGAACTGCGAATAGCAAACTAACATTTATAAGTTTTAAATATTTAAATTATAAAATATATGATAAACAATACAAATATAAAAAGTGCATTGGGCTTTACATTCACATGTGTCTTATAGCAATGAGAGGATTTCAAAACAAGTTCTCCCCTTATGCACTTTAAAAAAGTTTATTACAATTTAATGTTAATTACAGTTTTATTCTACAGTCTATTCATACCTCAACTTAGTATGCCATTCCTATGGGTTTGCTAATAGTCAAATCATATGAGACTGATAACTAATACCTTATTATTACTTAATGAGCAATAAATGTGGTCTTTATGCAGGTTGCATAATATAAACTAGGTCTGAGGTTCAGATCAATGCTGAATGAGCAATATTATGGCTTGAATGTGCAGTTACTCATAGAATTCAGTACCAAGTACTCGGTTTCCATGGACTGTACAATTTTCTATCTTAATATAAGTGAACATTTAGTTTGGGTGATCAGAGCAGCTTATAAAATAATATGGATCCTCATGTTCCAGTTCTAAAAGAGTGATCTGTCAGAATTAAGGATAATGGGGTGGCTCTTAAAACCAAAGCCCATTTTAATAAAAATATAATAGCAAGGCATATACTGCAGTTGTGTGCTTTACAAAAACACATTTGTAATGCTTTCTAAAATATAAACATTGAAATTAATTAAACGCTAAATCAATAGTTTCATTCTGCAAAACTACTATACACCCATTCGTAATTCAGCATATTTAAATCATGCTAAAAGATGTAATTATAAGTGACCTAGTTTACCCAATAATCCATATACTTAAGTAGAATAAACTAAGGGGAACTAAAGCATATTTGGGACTTAAAAATTAACTAATTACTTATAATATGCTTTAAAATATCATTCTCTAAACAAACATTTAATAAGCAAACCTAAATTAAACATTAAGTCAAACATAGTAGCTTAACTATATATATATATATATATATATATATATATATACTTATATATATATATATATATATATATATAAGTGTAGGTTTTCAGATTGGAGAGTTATAAGGTGTGCTAATCAACATAAATTAGCTACATGTGAGCATCTGATCAACTTTCCACAATTATTATTATTATCAATCTCTGCTCTGAATGGCATAACATAAATAGATAAATTAACAAATCTATAAAATAGGAAATAGTATGACTGCAAATCAGAAAGATAGATGAATAATAATAATAACTGATGACAGTTATTATCTTAAGAAAATTATGAATTACTAATATTTATTGAGCAGGCAAGATTCTTACAAAGATTATTTTTAAAATAAAGTTACAAATTTACTTTTAAAAGTTATTACAAATTATTAATTTTGAATGTTCATCATTTAGCTAGCTTTCGATTTATGGATTAATTTAATAGATTAAATTTAATATTTTATAGAGCTCTGTGGAAAGAAATTTACCAATCTTCTAGCTGAAGTGCTTGATACTGGTGTTCTCCATTAGGCTGGCTTGTCCAATGTCTTTTTGGCAGGTTGTGGGTTTTGAGTTCCATCTTCATTCTGGATGAATTCTCCAAAAAGGAGGGGCAGCAGTTGCTCTACCCCATGATTCTCATTGTAGAAACAAGTTAATGAGTGAACCTTGTTGTCTGAATTTTGGGGATTTTTTATTAACACTTCCTCCCCCCTCACAAGCCATTAAAAGTTGTTTACAACCTTTAATTTTCAATTTTTTATAGCCAGCATAAAATTAATAAGAACAAAAGGATCAGGCTTGATTATTGACAAGTGGTGCTGGCTAATGATTTTGTCTTTGCCCTTTTGAACTGTATTTTAAATCTTTAAAAATCTTTGGCTCTCAGTTTACCATTTAATTAGAGGTATTTCTGAGAAATCGATGACCTTGATTCTCTCTTGTTTTAAAAAAGATTTAAGCTGTCAACATTCCATTATATGCATAAGACAGACACCCCTGAATTAAGAATTATATGTGAATACCAATGATGATATAAATTAAATAATTTTAAAGATAACTTAGAATTTAGAAAATTTGTAATGTTTGCTAAATCTATGACATTACAGTTCCCTTTGCATATATACATAGATGTGCTCCCACACATAGAACAATGTTCACAACTTATTTTAATTTTATTAATTTTAAAATTATAACTGCATATACATTATATGCATACAAACATTAATATGACTATTAGATGTGTGCACAGTTACAAATACATGCACATACACATAAGTATATGCTATTACATATTAAAACAAATTATTGTAAGCTTATATACATGGATTGGGAGGATTTAAACTGTGGAACATAGTAGGTGAAACAGGATGATAGACAAAGAATACTGTTTCACTGTTATTTCTTTGATTATTAAAAATAAGTAAAGATTATTTGATTAAATAAATTTTAGAGACAATTTATTTATTGATATTCATTACCAAGTTCAATAATTATTGATCTGGTTATAGTTTTTTTTCTCCTGAGGGGTCTTTTTTAACATTTCCACAATGACAAATAATAATATAGGATTCAATAGGCATTGTATTATTAGATGATATCCAACTATTACTTTTATAAACCCTGCAAACCATGGCAAATATGATGGTTTGATGGCCTTGGACATTCTGTATAGCTTTTGTTATGCAGAAATCAACTGAAAAGAGTTTATGTTATCTCCCTTTCACATGATGTCTACTCACAATACATTGTCATATTTTATCACAAATCCACAGATTGTTAGTGAAAGTAGGTAAAATAAAACAAAAGTTTTGATGAAAAAAAAAGTATATGTATTCTTTTTGCTGAGCTTTTTTTTCTTACCTAGTAACAACAATAACACAGACTTTAAACATTAGCTCATAGAGCATAAATTTGTTTATCATTCGATATGACTTAAATTTTTTTAATATTTTTAATAAATAAACATTCATAGAAATTTTAATTATTTTCTTTATTTATTCATTTATATATTATAGGTAGATAATAAATGATGATGGTGCATGTCACAATATATATATATATATATAAGAATAAAAATAATAAACATATTGGTAATAAACTAATATATACAGTCTTTTAATCCATAAAAGTAATCTTGGCCAATTCCCAACCTGTCTCAACTGCTGCTAAATTCAAGAAACAAAATTAATCAAATTCATTTATTCCTATTTATTAAAATTGCATCCCCAAGCAATTTTAATAAATAGGAATAAAATGAATTTTTAATAAATAGATGGTCTGCTAACTTTGAAATTCTGGATTCATGGAATTTGAGTTGATGATATTTGGCTTCATTTTGTTTTTTGAATCTAATGGTGATTGAGATAGGTTGAAGATACTTCTGTGGATTGAAAGACTGGCTTGTGGCCTTTGTCAATGAGGAGCCTTGGATCTGAGAGCACTAAGCCAGAAACTAGTCTTGAGATACTAGATGCAGTGCTCTCAGATCCAAGGCTCCTCACTGGCAAAGGCCATAAGGCAGAAACTAGTCTGGAGATATTTATTACCATTATATTTATTATTTTTATTGTTATTGCAATAGTTTTTAAATTAATGGATATTTTATTTGTATTATATATATATATATATATATATATATATATATATATATATATATATATATATATATAATTAAAAATATTCAATTTAAAACAAAATTAAAAGAGACAACTCACTATAAATAAAAAAAATTTAATATATCAATCAGCATTTGTTAAGCTATTGAAGCTCTATCTAAAAAGTATACTAAAAGGAATTCTGAAATAAAAAAATATAATTTCTAGAGAATCTACATGACCCACTCATAAACCTAGATATGTTCAAACTCTGGACCTTGTTATGTAAATGAAGGATCACTTTAGATATTCTCCATAGACTCTTGTCATGGAAAAAATGTTGATAACTTACTTATATATGCTGTTTCTAATAATTTAGTCATAATTTTTGGACAATTACATATATTTCCTTAAGTTTATATTATATTGTGCTTGCAAGTTTTCTGTTTAGTGATAGAATCTAACCTGAATATATATATATATTGTTGTGAAATAGGGCAACATTTATGTGACTGTATTTTTTTTTATAACAGTTAACCTGGAAGGCATTATAATTTATCAAGATTTTATTGAAAAAAATATTAATTGCTTAAATGTCACACTCTACTTGTCACTATACTTGTATGTTATTTTGCTTTTGTGTAGTTTTATTTTTTTATTATAATACCCTTTAATTATCCAGTTAAGTAGTTAGGGATAAATTTTTGACTTTGTTAAAAATAATATATAAAAAAATGAACACAGATAAGATCTTTTTAAAAAAAGCCATTATGATATATACGATCTATTTATTGTAATAAAAGTTTTTACATAAGCCATAATTAGTTATTAAATTTTTAAAAATATATATTTATGCAACCATAGAAAAAATAAACTAGTTTAAATTTTATAAGTTATTCTCCATCTATGTATATCAAATTGTAAAACAACGACATTAGAAAGAGTATGAGAATTTGTGATATTCTCTGGATGGACCTATAGCCTATTTACAAGAGATAACTATTTTAGTTATTAATAATTCTATATTATAGTCAAGAAAGGTATTCCTCAGAATGTGTGTTAAGCTCATATCTATATATTGAATGTGATCAATTTTATGACATGAAAATGGCATTTCATATTTGGGACATGCATATCTTTAAATTTCAGACTAATCACTTAAGATTCAATAAAGGGTTTTCATTAATATTTTTTTCTAGGTTGTACTTATTTTTCCATATGAATGTTTTAATATAAGTAGTTCCTACTTCAGGTCTATGGCTGTATACTTAATGTGCTATTTATCTCTTGTATATTCACACAAAGGCTATCATCACTTCTATATGTTGATATTTAGCAACTGGGTACCTTTTCTCATAGTCAGGTGTACCCATGAATTATTTTTATGTTGTACTAATAAACTAGAAATCCTCTCTTCTGCCTGATGTATTATATCATAAATATTTTAATTATTAAAATGACATAATTTATTGATCATTCCATATACTCGGAGATGTGATTGAAATATATATATATATGTCAAGTCCTGACTTGGTTATACTGTACATTTAGATTGTTATGTACTAACTATTCACTTTTGATATAAAGATATTCAATTTTAAAATTATTAGCCACCTAGTGAGTCTTTTCACCAACTTTAGTTTAATCATTCCAAATTGCAGCATCACACCTCTTACATTTCAGCATTTCTGACATTTTTCTTTGTCTCACACATCAATATAAATTATATGATAAAATGTTTATTATTTATCAGAAAATAACAAATTTGACTTTGATAGATATTGTTGTTCATTACTAAAATAAATTTTAAATGTTCACACTTTGTTACTGTAAATATTAAAAAAATGAGATTGTAATCAAAACAAAGACGTTATGTCATGTTTCTAGAAAGATTATTTTCAGTTTATAAAATCAATAAAATATTTCTTAATTTTTATTATTTTTAATCATTTGAAGCATATAATTACTTATTTCTCTTATATCTAATGAATTATGCTTTAAATGTTTAAATTTTTTGAATATTTATTCCAAAATTATGATATTATTTTTTACTTGTAAATAAAATAGTTTATTTACAGTATAGTTTGTCTTCTAATTTGCTTCAGGCCATATTTATGCTAGCTGCTAATATAACATTATATTTTTGAAAATAAAGTATTTCAAGTCAAAATAAGTTATTAAATAATTTATATTTCTTGATATCTAATAAATATAGTGTAAAATATTTTTAAAAAATATGTAAAACTGTAATAAATTTGCAAATAAACATTTTGCGCCATTGGAAACTGCAATATCATAAAACACCAAACGTTTTGCAGCCTTGGCAGAAACAATGGCCAAACAGGTCAGGGTGGTGCTTATGTCTATTGTAAGAGTGGGAATTTTGAATTTTCTGCCTTTTAGTGCACTTTTTTTTGGAAAAAAATTATTAGAGTAAAATATACCATTTTAAACGCATTTTAATGTATAATACTTACGAAAAAATTCACTAGGGGGCGAATTGGCCAAAAGACAAAATAATTTAGGTTTACTGTTTGAAAAGTTAAAATACATATATATATATAGGTTGTTGTTTTGTCGACATCCATGCTGTTGGATGGCGCGATTTTTGTGCTAAAACACATAATAATGCCGTTTACATGACTGAACATTTGACAGCCGTGTTTACGTGTAATTCAACAATTCTGCTGTACTACACATGACAGATCACTCTGTCGCATCGCAGTAAATTATTTCTTCCAAATCGCACATTTCAAACTTTTTTAGGGTGTAGTGTGAGGGTGTGTTAAATTTAAGTAATGAAATGTTGATATTTTTATATTAATTTTTATTGAAATTTTTTTTAAATCACATGATTGAAGTATTTGATAATTAACGGACTGTTTAGACACTTGTGTAGTGAAATTTTAATGTGCAAAACATTGTACAAGGGTATGTTTGAACGTATTTGTAAGTAGTTAACGCGTTTACTTGAGAACCTCCATGAAAAAATAATAGTAATGGCCATCTTTAATTATTTAATTTGTTCCTATTATTTGGGATAAAGTTTATTAAAAAATCTTTTACCTTTTTTTTTTTTTTTGTAAATACAATACCGAAATTTATTTTCACAATTGTTTTAAGTTTTGACTGAAACTAAAAGTTTGAAAAGTTATTTATCAGAAGTTATTTTATTAAAAATGAGTTTTAAAGTTAGTGTGTGTTATTTTTAAACCTTTCTAAAGTTGTTGTTTATCTTTAGAGCAAAAAAAAAATTCGTCAAAACTTTTATTTTTGTCGATGTTAGTTTTTAAGGAAATCGGCAAGTAAAAAAAAAAAAAGCCCTCTAAGTTTTAACTTTGTTTTTGAAAACCAAAATTTGTCAACGTTCTTTTTAATCGTTTATCAATTTGTGGTACTACCCAATTTGTTTATCTTACTTTAAAGAAATTTTTATTAGGCTAAACAAAGATTACATTTTATAAAAGGACAATATTAATGGGGAAAAAAGAGGTTATACAATTGTTTTTTAAAAGAGACTGATTGTTGTGATAGTTTTTGTTATGTTACATTTTTAGGAAACTGGAGTAACTTCCAAGTCTCCTCAATTATGAATTTTGAAGATAGGAATTGATCTCTTGATTTTATCTTTTGCGTAGATTACAAGAAGCATGAGTTTTGATCTGGTTGAAGCTGGGTATATAGTAACTAACAACTCACGTACCAGATTGAATAAGCGATAAAAATTGAAACTCTTATTATAGGAAATGGTTTTTTTTTTAATAACCATTTTATTTTTGTTTATGTTAAGTTTATAAACAAAAACTGTTAATCCAAAAAAAAAAAAAAAGGCAACAAAGTTTAAAATTTGATAGTGTTTATTATTTGTGTAACCCCTCTCCCCCCCAAAAAAAACCCCTTAATAACTTTGATCTTATTGATAATTGTTTTGTAAAAAAAAAAAAAAAAAAGCCAACTGAATAAAACTTTGTTTGTATTATTTATTTATGTATCCAAAAAAAAAAAAGTCTACTAGGTTTAAAGTTCATTTGTGTGATTTATTTGTTACATTTTCATTTACCATTGTCAAATTCCCTCCACTCCAAACCCCGACGCCATTGCCATTAATTTCTGCTAAATACACTAATGCTTATTACTAAACATACTCGAAACTAGAGATTATCTCTAGCACAGATATATATACTTTAAACCTCAATTAAATATTAATATATCTTATTTTTGGAATTTAACATGCACGGAATTAGTCAACTTTCTCTATCCGGTATGTAATATCTTTAGAGATATAATAAACACCTCCAAACTTGCCCATACTTTTTGATTTATTTGTGTAACCCCCCAAAAAAGCTTAATAACTTTAAACTTGTTGAGAACTGTTTTTAAAAAAAGTGGTAATCCAATAAAACTTTGTTTGTGTTAATTTTTGATGTCAACAAAAAAAAAACCTTTAACTTTTGCGTTTGTTTATATTTCTTTAATTGTGTACACACTGAAACTTCATCATTTTGTTTAAATTACTTTTTAAAAAAAGCTGAAAGCCAAAGCACAAATTTTTGTTTACAAAAAAATGTATTTGTGTTTTTTATTTATTTTGAAAAACAAAAAAAAAAAAAATCAAAAAGTCAAAAACAAGTAATTCAAAATTCAAAAACCTGCAATTCAAATTAAAAAAAGACAGGCCTGGCAATGTTCATAATGAATAGTTTTTTAAAAAAAACAATGATATCTTGCGGCATGGATGTCGACAAAACAACAACCTATATATATATTAATGTAAAATTTTAGTTCAAAATTTTTTTATAGATGGCCAAAAAAGTTAATATTCAGCAAGACAAAAGCATTTTAGTTCTGCCCTACCTCTGTCTTGACAAGTCACCTTTTTTTATTTTGAAGTCACTAATTTTTATGACATTGTTTGGCGAAATAGTTTGAATAATCAAAAATATGTCTATTTGAAAATTTATTACAATTCATGATTCTTTTTGTAAAATAATTATACAATAATTATTACAAATGAAAAATATAAATTATTAATAATTTATTTTGAATGAAAATATTTTACCTTGAAGAACAAAACATTATTGTTTTGGACAAAGCAAATTTACTCTGAAAATATTTACAAGATCAGTTAGTACATAATTACTGTAATTAATAATGGTGAGTGTGAAAATATTGTAATATTATAAAATATGTTTTAAAAAAGTAAAAGTTTTAAAGCATAATTCATTAGATTTAAGGGAAATAAATATTTATGCATTCATATTTTAAAAACAAACATCATGTAATAAAGTTATCATTGATTTTGAAAAATATAAATAATCTTTCTAGAAATAATGACATGCACAGCTTTTTGTTTTTATTATGATTTTATTTTGTCAAGATTTTCAGAAATAAAATGTGAATATTTAGAATTTATTTTAATTGTAAACAAAAATATCTATCAAATAAAATCAAATTTATTAATTTCTGATTAGTAATAATGGTTTAATCTTAAATTCAATGTTAAACTTAAAAACAAAGAAAATGACAACTATTGCTAGGCAGAGCCACATTATTTATTTATTTATTTCTGACTGCATTTAAGGAGAAACCACAGTACATCATATCACAACATCATTGCTATGTATGAGATAACATAAATACAGTTCATGTTTCACACACATACTGCACCATATAATATTAAGTTAATATTTTTATAAAACACATTAATACTCTTATAATAATGTAGTGTTATGTAGACTGAGATACTGATTGTAGTGATATTTTTCAGACTCCAGTCATAAGTTTTATGAGATTATATAAGTCCAATTTGTATAGATAAGATGGCCACGGATTCTAGAGATTAAGATTTTGATTAAACAAGTTTTTTATGTTCATTTTTTATGCAATAAGGTACCATGTACAAATTGTAATCTAAATGGCTAAAAAAAATTATTTTTTTTTTTTTGCAAATGATTACTATTTTATTTTTATCTAGCTGAAACCATGGTTGTCTAAAAATTTTAATAAACTTTTGTTGGTTTGGCTTGTATTGTTATATTATATGAATTTTTATTTTATTTTTAATTGCTAGTATAGCTGTTAGGCAGCATTTACTTTTTTAAAAATATATCTGCATTAAGTATGTTAAAAGGTATTGTACACTTTTTTTTCTCATGTGTCATAGCATTAACTGGAAAGAGAACCCGCTAACCCGGGACAACTGCTTGTAAAGCAGCTGTCACTGACCTCTCGACCACCAATGCTTCACAAGTATTGTACGCTTGTAGTTGAATAAACAATACATGTTCTATTCTAGTCAAGGTTTACCAGCAAAATATATGCTAGTATATGTGATATAAAATGTACACAAGTAAACTTAGAACAAAATATAGTGAATATCACAGCTCCCCTGTATTCAAAACAAGTTCAAAAACATCTTTTAAGTGACAATTATTATCATCACGATTTTTAATTTCTGTTATTTTTTTCAAATTTATCATTAAAAGTCTATATTTCTAATGAAAGCAACTTCTTTACTTTGTAAGATTAAATATTATGCAATTGATTTCAGACTTTCCTAATTGGATATTATCATTAAATTCAAAATAAATTGTTGATCAGCGATGCACATTGTATTTTGAATTAAATCCTATCATTAAGATGTATATATTTGATCTAATTTCTTTCATATAATCATGTAAATAGTCTAAATCTATAGAAAGGTCTAGAAATAACAATATTTTTATTAATAATGTCTAAATAAAAATATATATCAGATAATATATATTTTTGTTTCTGATAAATATTTTGATTAGATATATTAAAAATTTGTTCAGAGAAATTAACAATTTTGTAATTAATATTTTTATATTTAAATATAATTTCCAAATTCTTAGATGATTGCTATTCCTGAAATATAATTTTCACTTACACACAAGGTAATGACTGGTTTCTATCCGCTTTTAACACCTGCGTAGGGATGTATACATAAATATATAATAGATGTGTGAAAAAGATCTATGATCCTCAAAATGTACATTTTATGCTGAACCAGCCCTCATCAGTTGGCCCAAACCATCTCTGTTATATACAGAGATAGCAAATATTATTTCGAAAGAACTTTAAAGAATGCAAAAATAATTTCTAGGTTGAACAATGATCCTTTGTTACTTTTTTTTTTTTAAGTGTCATAGCATCGGCCGGGACGCGAACCCGCAACCTGGGCAACTGCCTGCAAGTGCAAAGCAGTCGCGCTGACCTCTCGACCACCAATGCAAGACTGATCCTTTGTTACTTGAAATGTTTTTATCATTTCTTAATAAATCTAAATCAAATTTATAGAAAAAATCTCTAAAGACCGATTTCTGAGAAATAGTTTTACTCAGAAACAGTTTAAATGATTTTCTATCTTTAGATTAATTACTTATGTCAACATTTGCAGCTAAATAATTAATATCCATCGAAACAGATTGTCTAGAATTATCAGATGAATTAAAGATGAAAGTTTTTATGAATTGTTTATTTTGCCTATTGCATTTAAAACAGGAATATTTGAAATCATTATATGTATATATTTCATAACTAGTTTTATTTAAAAATATATAATTAGCATGGAACAGTAATAAAAAGTGTCGCAATTAATAAAAATCGCAGTTGTGTTTTCACAGATCTCAGCCGAACCAATATTTTCGGTATCACTATAAAAAATCATTATCATAGCTAGATAAAATCAAAATGTCATTTATATACAAAGGATACAGACTTATTTTATTTAAATGTTTATTCAAATTTTATTTATCGTATACGTTTAAGTAAATCGTTATAGACTCTTACCAACTGAGCAATTTACACTCAAATAATGAACTCGTCCTTATTACAACATTATCAAGAGCTGATTCAAGTTACTATAAAACTGACCAATGAAATAACAATGAAAGGAAATAAATAGCCAATGGCATAAACAGGTCAACTGGAAAGCTATCTCAGTGAATCTGATCTTTTCTAGTAATGTCAGGGATCTTATTATGCATTGAGGACTATTTGAGAGGAAAATAAAAACTTTCAGATCTTCGGGCAACTGTTAGATGTTGAATACCAGTACATACATTGTCCAAAATATAGTAGAACAGAGTAAGGCATGCTCAAACCTGAAGCTAGAGACTAAAACAAGTCATCCATAGTCTGGAATACTCGGGGTTCCAAATAGAGGTCATAGCATCCTTCCCAAATATATTAGTACAGCTAACAGTTAGATTTGCATAGTTTTCCAACTGTAATGCAAATAAACAATTGTAATTAAACATCCATATATGTTCAGTATATAAAATACTGTATATACATGATGAGTTAGAAGAAGTTAACAGTTACAAATAGCTTGGTGAGATAATTACTAAAGATGGAAACATAATGAATGAAATTAATCATAGAATTAAACTTGGTTGGAATGCTTTTGGTAGAAATAACTTCATTCTAAAAGGAAATATACCTATGTGTTTGAAAAGGAAGATTTTTAATAAATGTGTTTTACCAGTTATTACTTATGGATCTGAGACTTGGACACTTAATTCAAGAGCAATACAGAGACTTCAGGCCACTCAAAAAAGTATGGAGAAATGCATGTTGGGAGTTACAAGAAGAGATTGAAAATGCAATATGGGTGAGAGAACAAGCAGGTGTTACTGACCTCAAGTTGGGCTAGACATATTGCTAAAAGAGATGATAATAGATGGACAATTGAAATCTTAAACTGGATTCCAAGAGATTGTAAAAGACCCAGAAAGAGACCACAGGTGAGATAGATAGATGAAATAAGAAGGTGTGCAGGGATGATGTGAAAAAGAGAAGCTAAAGATCGAAAAGATGGATTGAATTTGGAGAGACCTTCATCCTGCAGTTGATTGATAATGGCTGATGATGACGATACAAGTTTATTTTTTAGAGTTGTGTGTTATTCTTAAATATCCAATAATATTCCTTCTGACCATAATTTAGTATAATACAACATAAACTATAATTATATGAGTATTAACCTTATTAATGTGATGACTTATCTGGTATCAAAATAATCAATTTAAAGATGAAAAATTAATCCACATTCAACTGATTTCCAGGTTCTTGTGCGGGAGTCATATGCAACAATACTTTATCCAGGGAAAATGTTAAATCAACTGAGATAATAGTAGGTGTTTGCGAGAATATCACTGAAGAACTTAACATTTCAATTGTTTTACAGAAACATAAATATAAAGACGATGATATAATTTATAAATCTAATTAACGACGTAGTTTTCTATTTTATTTATTTATTTGAAATGTTCATTACTAGCGACTTGTTATATAGTTTTAAATAATATTGAAATGCAAGTATAATGTATATACTTAAAGTTTTAAATAATAAAAAATCTTTTTTTTTTTTATTCACTCTAAAAACTCGATTGTAAAATAGAACAAAAAATTTTTTTGAGAACTCTAAATCGAGAAATAAATTAAATAATTTTTGACCGTTTTATTTTTAATGTAAATTCTTTATTAAAATCTAATTATTGAATGTGTTGTTGTTTTTTACTTTGTTAAAGCGTGTAAATTGAAAACTTTTATGTAATCATTTGACGAGTTTGATATAGCTATATATTTTTAGAACTTAAAATAATAGATTTAATCAAAATGTGATTTTAAAATAAAATTAATGCAGCTAATAACTAAATCTATTATTCTTAAATTGCTTTCTAATTACTAATTTAATTCAATTATGCTTCAAATAACATTTTAATTGTATATATATTGCTTAAAGATATTTCCCCCTATTTTACATTAACGTCTGATGAGATATAAATGGAAAATCTTCATTAAAAAATAAATAATGGGATATACTCTTGTTGTTCTAGTTCTTGTTTTGTTTATCTTTTTTTAAATTTTAAAATAAAAAGTAAATAACAATTACTCTTACTGAAAGAGTTATTCATTTAATAATAATAGAGGATGTACAGCCTGTAAGTTTGTAAATGACAATTGTATATATACAGCTTTATTCTGATTTTTATCCTGCTTGATTTCCATTGTAGGCTCATAAATACTGAGTACATCAAACTTGAAGCATGTAAATGGCATAATCCATTTTATCTACTGCTAATATCTTAATATATCTGAAATCTATATAGAAAACCATTTTTCCTTCCCTAGGAACTGCAAAAACCAATCTTCTTTTATATTTATTTATAGGTACCAATTTAGTATCCACTCTGGGATTTTTTTACAGACATGCCAAAACCACAGAACTATTACTGTTTACATTTCTTCTTAGTTTCGCTAAGTGCCTAATTTCATGCATACTTTAAATTGTTATTTTTGGTTTCTGGTAAAAGCTTTTAATTTTATCTTGCATTTATTTGAATAGTAACTAATATAATATTAACAGCATATATATGAAGAATGAAATTCATGACATTGTGGTTTTCCAAACCATTTGCTTTCACTAAAAGTCAGTATTAAAACCATGTGTCTTTGCTTTTTTTTTCACCATTAAATATTTAAATTATAAATACGTGAGAATTTATTTTTATTTTGTTGTTGTTTGAACAATAAATTTGTATAGTATTAACAGTAAATACATGAATATGGAGATTTGTGAATTCACAACCTATTCACATTTGCCTCACTAGTCATTAGAAGCAGAACCATCACAGAATGCTGCAAGATGGCAAACTATCCATATCAGAAGATAGTGTTGCCCATGCTATGAACTGGATAAATCACAAGCCTTGAGAAAGTGAGCCCTGTATGTTTAGCTTGAAAAGAAATTCAGCCTAAGTAGACTTCAGTACTAAAGAATTTTGACATTCCACTGTCAAGTATCAGTTGCATTACTTCAATCTGGTGACAGGGATTCTCACCCAGGTGACCAGATGCTCACTCAGGTGGCCAGCTGCTCTTCTTTTCTAGAATTGTTTTAAAATAATAATCTTATACATGTTCATACTGCAGTGGAGTCATAATATTCACTATATTTTGTTTCAAAAACATCTCACATAATATTTAATAGATTATGATTTTTTGATAATATTTAATTTGAATAAAATACATATTGTTTTTTTTAAAGTGCAAGTGTACAATGCTTTCAATACATGCATACATATGTATATAGTAAGGAAATCAAGTCATACATCATGTGAATTAATTTAATAAGCTTGTATTTACAAATGTAAATATAATGAGTGTGCAGAACACATTAAAAAATCTCTATCTAGAATTATCCCTATTCCCATACCGGTTTCAAGCTGATAGCTCTCATCAGGGATGCATTAGGACATTCAAACACTAGTTCTAAAATACAAACTCAAGCTCAGCATTTATCAAATACTTAATTATTAATGCTTTAACTTCCTTGTCCGATTAAAAATGATCACAGCTTCAAGTAGCTCGAATTCCATTATTTTTAACATTACGGTAAAGAATTTATGGTCATTTTAAAGCTTAAAAAAAGTACCATAAGATGGTGCCCTCTCTTGAATTATTTTACAAGTAAAAAATCAATAATATTCAAATTTTAATTTCAACAATGAAAGAAGGCAGTCCTTGCTTGGTATTGATTGGTTTTTGATCATAAGAAGACCGCTTGTCAATAATTTTTACCACTCCAACTTCTTTGTTTCACTTTGAAAATGATAAACGAATGTTTTAGACCATTTTAAAAGTATTTTTTGACATATTATAAATTATTTTGATAAAATATGCTAAAAATAAAATTATTTTAGAAAAATAGTTAAGATTTTAGCAAAAATTATTTATTTTTACACAATGTAAAATTGGGAAAGAAATCAGTGACAACGGCAACACTTTTTAATTTGTTAGGAACATTTTTTTTTTCAGATTCACCGCTATTGAATATTTTTATAATCATAAATAAAAATTTATTTTTGAAAAACCTTTTATTCACTTTCATAACCTGACAAATTATTAATATACTTTTTACAAATGAAACTTTTACAAATGAAACTAAAATGAATATAATATTAAAAGATGAATATATATTTCACTGCTGATTCTGTAAATGACCAATCTAAAGTTTAGAGTTTTAACTCACTTGGCCAATAAAATTGAGTGCAACTGAAAAGGTTAACTAGAAAATTTGAAATTTTCAGACATCTATATGTCTTCAAATCCAGCTATCTTCTTAAATAGCTATGTGGGACAGAACCAAAATCAGATACACTACATATTAATAGCCTTAGTAATATAATGTCACCTCAAACCAAAACAAACTGTAATGGTAAGGAAATCAAGTCATACATTGTGTGATTTAATTTAATAAGTTTGTGTTTACAAATGTAAATATAATGAGCATGTTAATAGCTCCAAACACAAGCTTTTGTTTGTCTGAAAAAAAAAAGAAAAAAAAAGTTTGTTTAGAGCTATTAACATGCTCATTATATTTATATTTGTAAATACAAGCTTATTAAATAAAGTCACATGATATATATATATATATATATATATATATATATATATATATATATATATATATATATATATATATATATATATATATATATATATATATATATATATTATGTTGGTAATAGATGATTCTATTTTGAAAGTTGAGTTGATAATGATTATGAATATAATCGAAAATATTTCTTTATGAGTTTTTCTTTATATTATATTATAAATTGTTTACCGTTGTTTGGAATATATCTAAGTTTCATTATATATATATATTGATTCCCTTACTATTACAGTTTGCTTTGGCTTCTGGTGATGTTATATTGCTAAGGCTATTAATATACGGTGTGTCTGAATTTGGTTCAGTCTCATATAGTTATTTAAGTTAGATAACGAGATTTGAAGACATATAGATGTCTGAAAATTTCAGATTTTCTACTTAATAGTTAAGTATTGAACTCAAAATCAGTTTGGCAATAGAGATAATTCTAGATAGAGATTTTTAAATGCTTTCTCTTGTGGCATTTATCAAAAAAAAACTTGTTTAGAGTTATTAGCTCACTCATTATATTTACATATATATTGTACTGTTTTCTGTCAATTTAGACTTTTTATAAATTGCTAACATTTGGTTAATCAAGTTATATCTGCATTTATTCATTCTTGATATTAGAAAGCTTCACAGAAGATAACTTTGTTTCCAGATTAAATCACCTAATTCATTATCACTTTGGTATTGCCAGGGAATCGGTTTTTTATTTGTTTAAGAAAGTGCCAGGGTCTGTAGACCCACTGATTCTCACTGCATCACATACCATAGTTTTGCAGTAAATAACTAAATGTAATATTTTTATTTCACTTTCTTGACAACTAATATTTTTTAAAATTTTTTCCCAGGGTTCATATATTAAACGAACATAATGACATAGGCAATTTATACATTCCTTCAAACTTAATAATAAAATATAATAAACTAAAGTTAAAAATGTACAATGAAAGGTTTATATTAATAGTAAATATCTTATTATGACAAATTAAAATATTTAAATAAAAATTGTGAATTGCTAATAAAATGGAAAGAACATACACATGCTCGTCCAGATAATAGTATTAATCAAATAATTAAACAATTCTTATTACAATTTTCTTTTGAAGCCATAAATGAAATAGTCTCTAGAATAATGATACAGTAAATATCTATCTATCTATTGGTATGAGGAGCTATAGCTAGTTTAGTTTGCAAATATCTTGACTTATACACGAGTTGTGGTATAGATTTAAGTAGATCATTGATTGTACCATGCATATTTTTTGGGATAAAAAGCTCCATGGTAGTTGACTTTGATTTCTTCTGTTGACATTTTCTCATTTCTGATTGGTAGCAATGTAAGAACATACTTCAGGCTTTTGGGGTAACTTTTTTATGAGGGAAAGTATCAGCAAACACTCTGTTTTTTTCTCATGCCAAATGAATTGATTCTACATATAAGTAGTCCTGGATGGAGGCATTTTTTGTGGTTGTGAGAACAAAAAACCACAATTATCTCCCTCTGTCTTCTCCCTCCATCCAGGACCCAAGAAAACTTCCAGCAAAAATTATCTTTGAAGTTGTCTGCTTTTTTTTTATACCATGACCAGTTTTGACATGTCTATGCATATACTTTCATCCTTTGTCTCTTTATCAGAATACAAGTTAATTTTAATTTTGTACATTACTTTTTGTGTTTTAGTTACTAAGATCTTTTTTTATATAAATTTACTAAGATCTTTTTTTATATAAATTCATTTGGTGCCCTCTTTAATTAGCATTAGAAGGATATTACTCTGAGGGTAATCATTTGCATTGGAATTTTTTTTGATTACTTGCATGTATCTCTGTTCGTTTCAATTTTAACTTTAATTAAATAGATAGTATCAAACACAAATAACTTTTATTGCACATATCTAGAAATAAATTATATTAACTTAAAAAAAGAAGAAAACTAAATTGCATTCATTGAACGATTTTTAAATTTTATTTCTTTTAGCTTTTAAATATTACCAAATGCCAAGACATGTATCATACGTATATAGTGCAGTATATTATAGACACCGATCTTTTTTATATGTATGTATAAAAATAATTTTAAATAATAATATAAATTATTAATAAATAATAGGTGCAGACATATTTACATGTATTTTACTAAGTGAGTGTTCGCTCATGCATTTATTGAAGTCAGAGTAATAATAATAATAATAATAAATATCTACCATAGTTTTATTTTTAAAATAAAATAAACAGCCCATGTCTGACTTTTATTAAATAAGCTCTGGACGATTTTCTTTTTTTCAATAAGTAATTAACCTATTTGTTCAGTGTACTGAATATTTACTATAGTAAACAGAGGGCTTTGAACTTAGGATTTTCAGGGTATATTCATCCTGCACTCCATCTCAAACAACCAATATATATAACCACACAAATAAATAAATAATCAATCAAACAAGATTGACAAATAAATTATATTAGATATTTGACTATCATAGTGACATAACCACACATATGTGAAAAAGGTAAATGATCCCAAATATATGTATTTTGTGCAGAACAGTATTCAACAGTTGGGCCAGATCATAATCTCTCATATATATATATACAATCAAATGCTCAGTTATATTAAGATAGCAATTCCTTAAACTTTAATTGACATGCTTCGATGTTCTCATCCTTCCAACAATTCAACTGTTCATTTCATGAAAAATCAATGATGGAATATTCAAAACCCTTGGTGGATTTGATATTGTAGTCATACCTATGTAGACATTATGTCAATCTAACCCCTCATATTATTCTTTATTAACTTTTTTCCTTTACGTACCCTTAATCGACTAGTCTCTTTAACAATAACATAGTATCATATTTTTTAAATACAGTATTAACCTTAAAGGTCATTATTCCAAGAAAATAATTTATTATGCTAAATACTGCATATCAATTTTGGAAAGTATGATAAAGAAATAATAAAATGTATATACTTTCAACATAAACTGAAGAAATTTTATTAATATATTGTACTGGTTCAGGCAACTTTAAGAAATAAAACTGGTCTGACCTTACAAGTTTGTTTTTTTAACCACACACACAATCGTCATATTTTTTAAAAGAGGAAAGAAAAGAATCCAATTGTTTTTTAATCCAATTGTTTTTTATTTGTTTAAATTAATATAATAATAAATAAAACTTCTCAGATTTATTACCTGTAATCTTAGCATTCATAGAAAAAATGTTCACATGATCACCATTTCTTATGCTTGGTCATAACTGTTATTAAAACAGGCAAAACTCTCCATACAGTAGTGCCACCTAGTGCAAGCCAGAGTAATCAATGGATGCCAGAAGAGTTGTGCATAAAATCCCTATCTAATGTCTACTTATCCAATATCCCTAGACTAGTTTCTGGCTTGTGGCCTATTATATGGAGAGTTTTGCTTGTTTTAATAACAGTTATGAGCTAGCATATGAAATGGCGATCATGTGATGTTTAGGAGTTTAATGCCAATCCTGCCTAATAGGATAGTGCTGGCTATGGTTATTAAAGAACTAAAGGCACCAAAATGTATAGGTACTGAACTGAGCTCAGATCTATATGACTATTTAAGCTAATGAGCTTAGATTGAAAATATTGTGTTTTCAATTTTATTCTCATAGTTTTGTAGTTAAGTAGAGATAAAAGATTGCTTCTGGAGGACTGCATTAAATCCTAAGATCTAGGTGCAGTGCTCTCAGATCCAATGCTCCTCACTGATGAAGGCCACAAGCCAGAAACTAGTCTGGGGATATTGGATAAGTAGGCACTAAATAGGGATTTTATGCACAAGCCTTCTGGCATCCATTGATTACTCTGGCTTACACTAGAGTGCACTACTGTATGGAGAGTTTGCCTGTTTTTAAAAAAATGTGGAAGATGCTACTATTTTTATTTTTTATTTTGGTGTTGAGAAAAAAAGCTTTGGAAGAAAGTTTTCTTTTTTTGAAATCAACTTTAATATCCTCATTGTGAAGAATCTTTGGATTATTTCAACCAGCAAATAACTCTGTGTAATAGCATTTTAAATTTAAGCTGATTAAAATGAGAGAAATAATTTGTAAAGTTTATCAATGCAGATAAGATAGAAAACTATGCAATAACTGAAAATCTTATTACAAAGGGGTAAAATCCAATTAGTGCCTTAGTCAAATCTAAAATTATGTAGTCTCCTACACCAAGCTAATTTTAAAAGTATCTCATTTCTACAAGCATTAACCATTGAGAATATAAAAATTATTTTAACCTATCATCTTTCACATGGTTTTCACTCACCTATTCATGAATGCATAATTTTATCATACCATTATAGTATCCAGAGAATAATTCAAGAAAATACAAACAATAAGATTTAAACCTAAATTTTATTATGGTATAAGATCAGAATTCTGAAGATATGGTAAAAGTCTTATAAACAAATATTAAAGTTCATATTAATATGCTGTGAATAATTTATGGCATTTTACTTTCTTCTAAATATATATTTAAATTTTTTTATCTTTTCTTAAGATAACATTTTTTCTTTACAAACTTTAAAAACAGATATAATTTAAAAATGATTTCTTGTTCAAGTAATAATCGATATTTTTTTAAAACTTTGATATATATATTTATTTGTCAATTTAATTAATATGTTTCCTACTTTGGTTTATATTAATATAATTAAATAATAATAACTATGTAATTGTTTTAACTGAATGTAAGCATATTGGAGATCATAAGTTAAATGCAATCCAATTAAATGAATTGTCTCAATATGGATACATAATTGTTTCAATAAATATGCATATTTTTTATGTGCGTTATTTTGTTTATTACATTTATACTATTTTAAGCATCCATTTATTTTTCTCATTCTAAATCTAAGTAAACATAACTATCACACACATCCGATAACACATTACCATGTTTTTTTTTGAGTTAGTAATGGATAAACGGTGGAGTTAACATCTAAAAAACTAAGGAGAGATTTGAACCTAATCTATAGATGTTTTTCTTTTTAGAGATGGTATTGTAATCTGCAGAACAGATGTTTAAAATAATAAATAACCTCTATATACTACACAAGGAAGGATTCGCTGCAGTTATTATTAGTCATTAAAATATCTGCAGTTTAATCTTGTTAATTAACTTTGAAATTCAAATTAATATCCAAGCTGCAATTGATAAAGTTAAATTGATTATTTCTTATTAAAACTCTTAATAAGTTTTTCAGTGATTACTATAAATGAAATTGATATTGCAAGTGACTAGATGCTATCAAAAACTATGTTTTCTAAAACAGACACCACCATTGTATTCCAAGGCATTTAACATAAGCTTGGAATTAATTAATTGATAGTACTACTGGTTTCTTGTTGAAGATTTTGCCTGTATACAGTGAAAAAATGACTGGTTTTATTTCCATGCTGCCTGCAATGATCTATTACTCCAGAGCTCACTATTTGATGTGACAGAGACTGAACCATGATCTATGGCTATTTGCCTATAGAATTCACCATTCTACAACTGCCATAAGCCATGAAAATCATGATAATAGTATTAGTATCAGTATTATTAGTAGAAGTAGTAGTAGTAGGAATAGTAGTAATAGCAACAGTAGTAGTAGTAATAGTAGTAATAAAAATATTAGTAGTAATCAAATGGGATATTACCCATGAGTTCATAAAAAACATTAAGTACTAGAATTGACAGATTAGACTTTGATGATGATAATAATAATAATAATAATAATAATAATAATAATAATAATAATAATAATAATAATAATAATAATAATAATAATAATAATAATAATAATAATAATAATAATAATAATAATAATAATAATAATAATAATAATAATAATAATAATAATAATAATAATAATAATAATAATAATAATAATAGTAATAAAAACAGCAACAACAATGGTTACTTAAATGACATACTGTTGAGGAATTCTAAAGAAATTTACAACAGATCTGAGAATGATTTGTAGACCTTAATCTCAGAATCTGCATGTTTGTCACTGAATCAAACATGCCATGTGAAGTAATAATAAATTTATGATTGAAAGTGGGTGAGTTTCCTTTCTTTTCTCCTATTCTACTTTTATAATGATTGAAAGGAAAAAATCTCAGGAAGGATTGTGAAGGTAACTGCATAGAATTATAAATATATTTTTTAAAATAATAATACCATAGTTTATTAAAATAAATACATTCATTGCACTCATTCTTTTAAATATAAGTCAAAATATATTTACTCAAATACAAATGTCATTTTTCTCCTACTAAGCAGTGTGGCCATTTAAAGAGAGATTCCCAGATAGGAAGTGCAATTGGTGTGGAGCCATAAAAAAGAGAAATCTTAGATGCCAATCTAAAATTCAACAATACATACTCCATGGCCTACAATGGTATCAAGAGTGAACAAAGAAATGACAGAAGAGATGTAGTGAAAAGACTGAGATGCCAAGCAATAGAAGACCAGCAAATGGAAGAAGAAATTTCCTCTCAATCTGGGACTCTAAGAAGATCTTCATGTGATATCAGCTCTTTTATAGAAGAGCTGAGGTCTAACACTTCTCAAGTCTCAGTCCAATAGAGCAAAGAAGTGAAGGGTGGAATTGGTGGGCTCCCTCAAAGAAAGAGGAAATTTGGCCTAAGCTCTCAATCTCTGCATCTCCTAAGGCCATTTTGGATATTGAAGATGTGCCCACAGAAGATCTGCTAGATTTTTCAGATCAATTAACTATATTTCCTTCACTTCCTGATAAAAAGTCCTGACTCAACTCTCCAGATTAGGCAGACTGTCTTATTGAGATAAGTTAAAGATATTTCAGAGTGCAAAATTGATGTGGTTATATCACAAACCTATGAAGCCAGACTGAATGGGCCAGATGTTGAACCTGGATCCTCCTTTGTTATTGACTAGGAGGAGATAGTTTTGACCCTATGACATGAGGTAGAATTAGATAAGTTTAAAGAGACTAGAAATAAAAACTGATGAAGACCAGAGGTTTTCATTAGAGAGATATAATCCTCTTATGATCAAAATTGCATCCATCAATATTAGGGTCTGAATTCTCGTAATAGAGCCTTTGCCTTAGAACATTGGTTTAGAACTCAGGCTCCTGATATTTTGTATTTTGGGGAGACAAAGATGCATCTCTGGACTGATCCACTAATAATTGAGAAAATTAACTCACTAGGTTTTTTTCATTATTCTTTCTCCAATGTGGCTGCGGGAGGGGTTGCCATCATATTAAACAAAATGTCAACAATTAATTTCTTTAAGATCATTAAAGTTGACAATAATTGTCTTATTGCAATTATAAAATTTCATAATTTTATACTTAATCTAATTAATATATCAAGACAATCTGAAATAATTTATAAAGTAATACAATATATCAATATATCATTGAGAACAAGCCCCTTTCCCACGATAATAGTTGGTGATTTTAATCTCACTTATAATAAATTTCAAAACAGATATATTCAGTCAATCAAAATACCTTTAATTAGTTGTAGACCTCTTTTTCCAGAAAAGGCCTCTTCTTTTTATAATAGAAATGAGACCTTGACAGACCTGCTCTTTGTCTCCCCAATATTATTTAATACCTTAACAGCAGAGCTTTGGCTCACAGTGTTCTCAGACCACTTTTCATTTGAACTAAGTTCTTTGGCAATAAATTTAGTGAAGTGGTGTCAGAGTTACCAAGAATGATAAGGATGTTGACTCATGCCAACATTAATACTCAATTGATTTCGGATGCCTATATTTTATTAAATAAAGTCAACTTACATAGGCTTCCGGCATATGATGTATGGATGCAATTCACCAAAATTTTGGAAAAACTAATAAATAATTGTACCATTAGATCCTGAGGCCAAGCACACATGTTGGGAAAAATGGATAAAATAGCCAGTAAATTGATTGGTTTGACTCTCGAAGCCCAAGACATTGACTTGATCATCGAATTAAAATATATCCACAGAGGCCAATTGCTGAGTATCTCTCAATCAAGAGGACATGGTAATTTATTCACTACCTACACTGTTGGACTAGGAGCTACCGTAGGTGGGCCCTTGGCAGGAACACAAAGGCACTACAAGTGATTGAGATGGATGGCAGGCTATATGCTGGGACTTCCATGCTTATCAAAATTCATGATTATTATGCTGAAAAGTTCCAACCTCCAGGAACAATGATTACTAGAGAAACTTTTAATGTAGAGAAATCAACCAACACACAAAATTATGGAAAGTAGGATTATTCAAAGGATTAAATTGATGCCTGATAAGACACATCCTGGTTTGCATGGAATTCCCAGATTCCTCTTACTTCATCTGAGTGCATTTACAACACTCATTATAAAAGAAATGGCATATTTGTTGGGTGATGGCAGCTGGGAACTTTCAGGGATGAACCTGATAACTATGATTCCCTTGGTTAAAAAGCTGGAGTGCTCTCAGGACCTGGGGAATCTTAGGCCTATATCAATAATCCCTCTAATGATAAAGACAGTTGAGAACCTGATGAGGTTGTAAGATAACATCTTAGTCAGACTGTCTGCCTATCAGTTTGCCAAGAGGGTGAGTTTGACGGCTGATGTGGTAAGTCAATTTTGCCTCCTGGTGAAACATGTATGCATGAAAATGATCTCTCAGTCAGTCGCAGTTCATCTAGACTTCACTGCAGCCTCTGATTGTGTCAGAGTTGATGTACACTTGAGGGTTTTGGAGGGACTCAAAGTATCTCCAGCATATCTCCAGCTGAGAGAGAACCTTCCACAAAATTGTGAAGTGTTTCTCCATCTGGATGAATGAGTTGCTCCATGTTTTTAGCCCTATATCTCCATTCCACAGGGCTCACCTCTGAGTGTGCCCCTATTTACAGATTATGTGAATCCCTTCCTGTTAAGCATTGAGGCATCTCTTAAATGAATAGCCATTCCTTTACTGAAAGGAGAACATCCATCACATTTCCTATATGGATGGTGTCATGGTGTTTCTCTCTCTTGGACCAATTCAAATTAGAATTTTTAAGCATTGAGGCATCTCTTAAAGGGTTAGCCATTTGTTTTCTGAAGGAGAACATCCATCACATTTCCTATATGGATGATGCCATGGTGTTTCTTTCTTCACTGGAGGAGTTTGCAAAGCTGGAAGAGCTCTTGGACCGATTCAAATTAGAATTTGGTCTAAGGGTCAATGAGGAGAAATCAGCCATATGGTCAATTAGGATCAGAAAGCAAATTCCCAGCAGGTTTAATGCTCCCTCTCAGAAGTTCCTGGGATTTCATCTTGCTTTTCCCCCATTAAAATGAAGGGAAAAAATGCAAGATGTTTTATTAATTAAAATAGGAAAATTTGTCACCTCCCTGAGAAAAGTCTACTTATCTCTATTTGAGGAAAGTAGCATTGATGAATGCAGTCATGCTTCCAAAAATAACATATTTTCTTGCGGGGTTTTCTCCAATGAAAGCCTTCATAAGGAATGTTGAAACCCAATGTAGAAAATTATGTTGGGGGAAAGGCTCCTGTCATCAGCCTAAGCCTCCTGCAAAGACCTAGACAACAAAATGGATTAGGCCTACCCTTGATTAGGACATTTTTAGTGTGAAGCACACAGATATTTTATGCAAACTTTTTAGTAATAATACAGAGATGGAAGGTCCAATCCTGCCTCGAGAAATTATTCCTACAGATCAGCCTCCTCCCAAAATGAGTAAACTCTGGATCAAACAACAGGTGAAGCTGGTACTTGATAGTTTCAAGGCCAGTGTCGCCTCAACACTATTTCAAAATAAAATAAATTATTGGAGCACATACAATGCTATAAATCCCAAAAATCCAAATATTGAAAATATACGACCAATAGGAATTCTAAAGTTCTTGAGGTTGACTAAATGACTAAAATTGGAGCCTAGATTAGTTGATTTTCTCATCAAGGTCAACCTCGGGGCATTTCCTATGGCTGCCTTCTTGTACTATTGATGGAGCTATGGTATGGACCCTGTCTGTTCAATGTGTAGTAAATGAGAAAAAGCAGTGGAACATATATTGAAAGAATGTGAAACATGGATTAATTTGCGCAACATTTTAAAGTCTTTCATTGCAAACAAAGAGACTGCCTGTGTGGATTTAATTAAGGCATTCAAGAAATGATTTTTTGGATGGATTAGACTTGCAATGTTTATTAACTCCAGTATCTGGATTCTCAGGAATAGACTGATTTTTGAAAAAGGAATGCTGATGATAAGAAATTTTGCCAGAGATGGTTGACAGACATAGTCATTAATAAGTGTTATGGTTTGAAGTTACTCAGATGTAACAAATAGGTTACATCTATGATTTAGTCTTGATGAATTGACAGCCATGTTATAAGTGGAAGTAAAAGTTCAATTTTGATAAGTTTAAAACAAATTTTGTATAAATTGAAATTTGTTCATCTAGAGAAAGAAAGATTATATGGATCAGAATTTAATTGAATGGTTTATAATAAAATTTAGTCTAGACAGTTGATATGACCCATAGAGAGAAAATTGAATTTAATATGTTATTAACAGAGAAAACTAATTTAAAAAATGTAATAGCAATACTCAATGTTACTTTTATGTAATTCTATCATTGTGCTTTGTATTATGATTGAAATTTTGTAATTGATATGTATATTTTGCAAATCCGTTTGGGTGTGAATAAAGTCCAATTTTGAAAGTAAGCCACTAGTTGTGCTCTCATATAGAATTTTTTTTTTATATTTTAGATATTGTAATGGTCAGAATGTATACTCCTACAAAAAATCACCAAAGGTAATACGCATTTGATCTTCATCTTCTAATGTCACATGATCAAAGTTTTTTATAGCCCATTAAGTTCAGCTAGATGCAAGAAACTCTATCATTTTAATTAATCTTGTTAGTTGAAAATAAAGACAAATTTTACGTATATGCATTATTAAAATACAAATGATAACACAAATGACAGGCAGCCATGGGAAATATTAGTCTATTAGTTTTTTTTTACTCAGGATTAAATTTAGAATAATAACATATTATTTTCTTTAATTGCCTTATTTAGTTTGAATACAAATTAATATGGTTAGATATTGATTGATTCTATTATTATTTTTATGCACAGACAATATATGGCACAATACTTTTTAATTGTTTCTAGACAGATATCAATTCACTGCACAGACTGTCTATCACTACTAATTACTAATCCAATTGATCACAATACAGTTTTAAGACTTAATATTCTTACAGATTCAGGATACACTAGAAACATTGACTACAATCAATCATTTCAGGCTGTAATGCAGATAAATAACTAAACATTATCTAAGTAGATCTAAAAGACAGAAAACAGTATCTACATTACATTCATTTATGAACTATGAAGATATAACATAAGGCATAAATACACAGCAGGAATGTGCATCCACCCACTACTACTGTTCAAAGGAAAGTGACAAATGGGACTAATAGGCAAACTCAAACAGTATCACACAAAGAAAGTATGTAAATGCAGCATATTATATATGATAGGAAGTGCATATACTGAATATGAGTGCTTGAAGGAAGATGCTAAGTGGAATGACTGGCAGATTCAAACAGCATCACACTCATTTTTGAATAAACAAAACTATACATATAAATGAACATTATACATAGACAAAACAGCAAACAATAAAAATACATCTCAAGTAAATTCAGTACATTCCATTATTCTTTCTGATGCTTGCTTATTCTCAAACCATGGAGAATATTTTGGTTAAAACTGTTAATTTTCAAAGTTAGATGCAGCCTGTTTTATACTATCCAAACATCATTAATCTGTACTATTCACATTAATAATTAAACTATTATTTTTACACTTTAGTTAAGGCTAGTGGAAAGGATAACCATTATTAGTTCTGATTTTAAAATTTAGTATCAAGAGCTGGTGAGGGTTTGCAATAATAAGCTAATTACTTTATAAAAGATATTTTTCTTTCAAGATTTATGCACCAAGTGAGCTATGGCATAACTAATATATAATAACAATCTCTTGCCATACTAATATATAAACAGATCTACTTCTATGTGATATTAGTCATAACAATTTGTAAAATATTTCCAGTATAAAATAAATGTAGGGGATTAAATATCTAATGTTAGTAATAGACAGTAATAATAATTTATTCTAAATTCATACACCTTACCCCTTTTATTATTAAGAGTTCAAGATCTGAATTCAGGTACTAATAGACTTTTAGCAGACTCAGTCTGTACAAGCATAGCTATGTCTGGCAAAGCTTCATGGTGTTGGTCTTGAGGTCTTCACTAACATTCATTTACTTTCTTTGTTTAATAGGCAGCATTGGATGGCATTTTCTTGTTGACTGATTTCTCTTAAAGCAATAGACCCTGTTGAAGTTTAGATGGAATACAATTTACATATAAACTGGACACAATGTTCCTTAAGATGGTTCTACATTATTTAATAGCTTCTTCTCAGCAATATTTGCTGGAGCCATGGCTTGCACTCCACTAGCCCAGCTAGAGAAGAACAGATGATGGCTTTTCTTCTCTGCCATTACATTTTAACACAAAGCACACTAATAAATCCAAGGAGAATCAGCATAAAATAAAGCAGAATCAGCAATATTAAATGATTTTCAAAGACACCCTATTTAAAGTTTACCCAAGTTATCTTATCAGCCAAATCAGTTTCCATCACGGATTGTTTCTTTCATTTATCTAATGGTTATAGATAACTTCTAAACTTTGCTATGGTCCACAGCTTAGCTGTCCAATTATAACATATTAAAGCAGGCAAAATTCTCAATACAGTAGCACCACCCAGTTCAATTCAGAGCAATCAATGGATGCCAGAAGGCTTGTGCATAAAATCCCTATCTAGTGCCTACTTATCCAATATCTCCAGACTGGTTTCTAGCTTGTGGCTTTCGTCAGTGAGAATCTTTGGATCTGAAAGCACTGCATCTAGATCTTAGGATCTAATGAGAATATTGAATGACTAGGCACTAGATAGGAATTTTATGCACAAGCCTTCTGGTATCCATTGATTGCTCCATCTTGCACTGAGTGGCGCTACTATATGGAAAGTTTTGCCTGTTTTAATAATAATTATGAGCAAGCAAAGCATAAGAAATGGTGATCATGTGAAGTTTGGTATTTTATAACATATATACAACTTTAACTTTGAAAGAGATTATACCAGAATAACAGACAACGTTTTGCTATATTATATCCGATATTTATTTTCTTAATTAGTTGATCTGTTTATAAGAATTTAACTGTTTTATACAATAATATCATTTCCACCCACCTAGCTATAAAATACCATTACAAATGGTTAATAAAAGAAATTTTTCATTTCAAATTACATTTAAAATAAATTTAGAATTAAAAATTCCGCATACATTTAGCTATGCACATAGTTATATATTTAATTTCTATTTATTAAAAATTGTTAAAAACTTTTAATTTAAAAATTTCTTTGAATTTCTTAACTTATATACATGAAATATATATAAATATCGCTTCAGTACTCACATGAAATTTTAAACGTAATATAAAATATGCGAATAATAATAACACCAACAATAAATTACATTTCAAATAATTTAATATATTTTTTTAATGTCTTTTTTTTATTTTCCTATAATGTTGCAAGCTTCTTAATTCAATAGGTAAATTATTAAATAATTTATGAACATAATGACTTCTTACTCTAGTTCCATATTTATTACAATATTTTGAAAATATGTATGTATCTGTTTTCCTTAGACACATTTCAAATTGTTTTATATAAGGCTGTTTGAAAGTATTATCAAAAAAAATTTCTCAATAATTATATAATGCAGAAGTTAATTGAATAATAAAATATAACTATTGTACGCACTTTTTTCTTTATTGGTATACTTTTATTCTATTAGATCAATTATTCGTTTTCTTTTTTGCAGTAATGCTAATCTATTAATATTGGAAAAGCTTGCAAAACCACAAAGCATTATTCCATATCCCAATAAAATTCATATAAAGATTTATATATAACAATAAGAATTTTTAAAGGAAAAATATCATTGATTTTGTAGAACATTCTTATAAAATATCTAAATGTATTAATAAGTATGTTTATATGATGTTTCCAATTTTATACACTTATTATTGTTACATATTACATTATTGTCATATAAACATTCAAGTGAATGCAGATATATATCAATATTTTTATGATTCATGTGAGGAGAGCATATTAGCATACATTTTTTTTTTTTCCATTTATATAAATTCCTCTCTCAAAGCAGCAAGAGGTCAGCGGCAGCTGATTTACAAGCAGTTGTGCCGAATTAGTGGGTTCGCTTCCCGGCTGATGCTATGACCCATGAGAAAAAAAAAGCAGTAAAAGACAATTTTGTTCAGTTTCTTGACATTCTTTAATTGCAATATCAATATCGTAATTTACACTTATAATAACAGTATCATCTGTATATTGATATATTGATCCTACAATATTAATAGTTCCTAGATCATTTATGAAAATCAGAAACAACAATGTGCTAAGTATAGAACCATGAGGAATACCATATAAATTGTTTTTCATAACTCAAACTTGATATTTTTGATTGTAAACTGTGAATCAATTGCTGATGCTCAATAAAGTCGAAAACTTTATAAAAATTTAAAAAAAATTACAGTTACATATTTTTTATCATTTAATGCACTATTAATTTTAGCTGGAAATTCTCTAATACCATAGTTGTGTTTCTGCCTTCTAACTGAACATTTATAAGTATCAGGGGATCATATTTCTCTCTGTATATATTTCTCTTATTTTATTACTATGTTTAAAACTAGTTATTATATTCATAAACTTATTGTGGGCAGTTAGAATCTACCTGCTAATTCAGATCTTAATAGTTAGTGCCGCATATTAGGTAATCATTTTTCTGCAAGTATAACTTAGTCTTCTTACAAATAATTGTGGATAAAATTTAGCTGCACTTTTATTATGCACTACAAACACCTGTTGTTATCTGCATAGTTTTATATACTCAATAAAAAAGTATTTATGAAGCATGTTAATGATATAACATTCTTGTCAGGTTTAGTCCCCTTTTACTGAATATATGGTTACTGTGCTGATTTCATACTAATCGATTTTTATTTTCTGAATATCAATAATATTTGAATTATTATGACAAATTACCCAATTCCTTAGTTAAACAATATAAGAGAAGAACAAATTTCTATTTTAGCGCCATCTATTATAAGCTTAAATAATTAATAATTATCAGATGCATATAAAATCCTTATCATGTGTTTAAATTCCCATCTTTAGAATACTTTCTATTTTTTTTCCTTTATTAATGATAAACAAAATGGATTTGCAGGTGTTTGACAGGGCTTGTTTGAGTTATTTCCAACATTAAATCCTAACTCTTAATGATAAAAGCAAAACCAGAATTACTTTGAGGATAAGCATCTACATACTCCATATGGATTTTATAAAAACCTGATAATTAGTAATTATTCAAACTTTCACTAGATGGCACTGGGATGAAGAGATGTTCTTATTCTAATATAATTATGAACTACAAGATACCACCATGAGTTCAACTGTCTCTCTGTTCTTTTATTTGAAAATCTTCATTGTTCCACTTCATCTTATAGTGTTATTTAACCTGATTATTTTTATATTGCAATTTCTTTAATTACAGATCCTAAAATCTTGTTTTTGGCTGGGTTTTCCAAAGATTCTAACCCCTCAATGGTTTTCAAATATCTGATATGTCTTGCATTTTTTATATGAGATATCTTTAAAAATATTTATTTTGGCCAAATGTATAGATTGTTTTAGGTATCCTAGTTTATAATAAAATTAATAAAATCTTTAATTCTTAATCTGCTCTAGATAAAATATTGCTTTCAGTAGCTACTTTTGTATGTTGAATCTTGTATACCACTCTGTACATCTAATATCTTTTGGAATTTGTGTTTTATTTGTAAACTTTTGTCAATCTTGCAAGTAGAAGTCAATGGATTATTAATCAGTTTATTATTTCTTAGATTTCGTAAGAAGTTCGAGCTGGTAGAGATCAGTCAAGTTTCAAAGTGTTAGAAACTATCATTACACTCAACTATATAGGGCATTTTAACCCTGTGCTTCATAAATCAAATTGAATTAATTTTTTTTAAAAATTTGAATCACCTTTAAAACAATGATGCAGCTAATATAAATACATTTTTATGTATTTATAATAATTTTGTATTATTTAATTAAGAAGTGTTAAGTTAAAAAAGTAATGTATACACTGGTTCGAATGACTATTTGATTTTATATAATTGTATTTACAGTTTGAATTACAAGCGTCAAACTAATTCAAACCACTTCTTTGACACCATCCACTTTAGATAAATACAGTAATGATTATTACTAATCCTTTACTAAACTAGAATTTGTCTCTAGAACAGATAAATATTAAAATTCAATTTGTCAAGCGTTGGTGGCCAAGAGGTCAACACAGCTGCCTCACAAGCAGTTGTCCCGGATTTGCGGGTTCGCTTCCCGGCAGATGCTTCGACACACACACAAAAAAACATTAAAATTCAATTAAAAATTAATATATCTGATTTTTTTTTTTTTAAATTAAGCACACACGCACAGGTGAGGGTAATTCACATTTCTCTTTCCCATGTGTAATATCTTTATCAATATGTTAAATAATCTCAATTCTACCACATATTCTTTTAAATTCTTATAAATAAAATATAATAAAAGACAAATGAGTCCCGAAATGCATGCTGAGGAATGCTGGTTCAGCATGAAATGCATCTTGGGAGTTATTTGTCTTTTATTGTATCTTTATTTATATGAATTTTTTTTTTTTAAAGTGGTAATATTGAAGTTATTTAATACATTTATAAATACAATTATATTATATAAACGAATTTTATGTTAATCCAATGAAACTAAAATTAGAATAAATTACGACTAAAAGAGAAATGAATATGTTTAAGTGGTATTAACTGTTGTAAGAGTAAAATAACGTAGATTAGATATATAATAATAAAAAAACGATAATCCTGTTAATATTTTTTTTAAACTGATTAATAATACTCGCGTTTTAATTTGATATAAGATAATAAATGATGTATCTGATGTTAATCAAAATAAACATTAAAGAACAATATTGGAGAAATGGATGCGAAGAGTAACAAGAAAGGATAAAAAATGTGATACTTGAGTGAGAAAATAAATAGATATCATTGACATTGTGAAAAGAATTAAGTGAATGAAATAGAAATGGGTTGAGCATATTTGCTGAAATTCTGAAATGATATTAGGTATTAAACTGAATACCAAAAAAATTTAAAGTCCTAGAAAAAGACCGCGTGTGAGATGAATAGATGAAATAGGATTGTTTGTTGGTGTATGAGGAGAAGATAACTCTAGGTAGAAGGAAATAATTTAAAATTGGAGAAATTTTCTTTTTCAATAGCTCGATTGAAAATGATATTTGTGAACATTTCTTACTTGCAATGGATTAATTACAGCTAAAAACATATAAATATTTATTTATAATTATAAAACTCAACTTAATTTTAATGAGATTTTTTAACTTCAATATTTTTTTATAATTTTGTGTTGAATAAATTATTTTAATTTAATATATACATCCGCAACACAAAAAACAACAACATAAGAACTTAAATCTTAATTTTTTATTTCTGTTGTTTGACAAAAATTATCGGAGCAGTTCCATTAATAGAACTAAAAAATTATTTTTGAATTATCTTTTTTATTGGCTTATTTTACACATAGTTATTTTTAAAACGATGTTTAAATTTTTTAAATATTATTAGATATATACACATATATGTAACTCACTTTTCCCTTCTCTAATACCCTATGATTATTTACGTCTCTAGATATTCATATATTACGTAGTGACGCTAAGATGATTAGGACTGATTGGGATATACGGAAGGGTGGTTCATCTCTCCTAAACTATTTACAGTGATCTATTTTGTGGATTAAAGTGAGGGACTAAGGGAATACAATTATACCTTACCAATGATGTGGTTGTTTTGTTTTTTTTAAAATAATGCTTTAGATCTTTAGGAAATATTGCAAGGGTTATCATATTAGAGTAACAACGTAGATCTAAAAATAAACGTATGTAGTCAGAAAAAAAATTTACGAATTTGAAGAATTAACAACTAGAAATACCTTTGTCAGATAATTAATGCACGAAAACATACGGATGTAATTAATTATAGAATTAACTTTTTTTTTCATATGTCAAAATGCGTTGATCGGGAAGGGAACTCGGGCCAGCTGCTTGGAAGGCAGCTATGCTAACCACTAGGCCACCAATGCTAGAATTAACTTGAATGCGTGCTTTTGATAGAAATAACAGTATTAAACGCTATTACACCTATCTATTTGAAAAGGAAGGTTTTAATAGATACATTTTATAAGTTCTGAAACATGGAAATGTAACAGAGGAATATAGAAATCTCAGACCATTTAGTGAAATAGGAAGAGATATATGCTGACAATAATAAGAAAGGATGAGAGAACAAATACTCATTATTGATATCATTGAAAGATTAAGAGACGGAAATGGCGCTGAGATGGAAATACTATTAGAAGCTATGATAATTGGTGGATAGCTCAGATTAGATCTCAAGAGATTATAAAATCTAGAAATATGCTTCATGTGAGACGGATGAATAAAATAAGGTAATTCAGTAATGGGATGTGGTAAAGAGAAGCTATTGCTTGGAGAAATTGGATTAATCGTGGAGATCAGCGGAATAATAATAGTTGAAAAGGATGATGATATATATGTAAATTAGGCCAAACGTTTCCATTCATAGATTTTTTTTTCCAAATAGCGCAAATATTATTTTTTAAACTTCATTCCATTTGTATTTTACATGAAGAAAATGTATAGCAAAATATATATTAATCAGGAATCATCTAAAAAAATGTATTCCAAAGCAATCAAATACGTCACTTAAATAATGTCAACTGTTAGTAAAACAAATTTAAAAAAATAGACAAATGATTTATTGTATTTTTGGATTATTTCAATAATCTAGAATTAACTGTTAAATGTCTTATTTTATATATCTTCATTCTGTTTGCGTTGTGGCTCACTGGATGCCGTATAAAATTTTCAATCAAAACATGCGGAACCCATGGGATGCATACCAGGAAACCTTATGTAATCTTAAAATCAGAGACTGCTTACTGGCACCTGAGGGGCTATTCTTGGATATATGGAAACAAATAACACTGGATGACAACCAGGATTTCTCCCTAACAATACGGTCTAAACTATGATTTTGAATATATTAGAGGAAATTCATCATAGCATCTGGAGGTCTGGGGTATGAAAGGAGGTGATGAACTAAGACATTGAAATGAATTTACTTGTTTACAGATTAGATGACAAATAAGGTTTAACTCTGCAATTGTGTTTCAATGAAGAAAATGATAAACTGTGAAAGAATGACAATTTGAACATGGGGCCGCCCCAGAAATAATAGTTGACTGGTTAATTTGACCCCTGATTCCAGTAAATAAATGACTAAAAAATTATAAATCTCAAGTGGTGATTACAGGTAAGAATTGAAACTGAATTTGAATAAAAACTTATGTCCAATCGATGAATTAAAGGATGATTCAATCTCCAATCTAATTAAAACAATAAAACTAGCACATGAACTCCAAGACGCAGTCTTCGGTGCACACACACACCTCAGCTGCACAAATACACTAGCATGATACTTGAAATACTTGGTGCATTAACCAATATGGAGTAGCCATTGAATCTACTGTCCAAGTTATTAATGTATAACAAGAATTTATATATTATTCTAAAAAAATGTTTTTCTTAATAAAAAAAAGTCTTATTTTATTTCAACTTTTCACAATTGGTAATAGTATATAATATATAGGGTATATGAGCACAGACTTTCACACGAACAACTGCTCACCACTCTACCTCATATTACTGATACTCTTGAAAACATATATGTTGAAAAGATAAATAATCACCTATATATGTGTTGAGATGATAATCTGAACCAACTGATGATTACTGGTTTAGCATGAAATACATATATTGGTCATTATTTATCTTTTTGACATATATGTGTTCAAGTGTATCAGTGATATGAGGTAGAGTGGTGAGCGGCAGGTCATATGAAAGTCCGTGCTCATATACCCTATATATTACATATATTGATATAGGTATATAATAAGCCTATATTTTAGTTATTAATAGCATATAGTATATGACAGTATTTTGAGTTCTGCTTGTTATTCTCTTTTCTTTTTCTGGTATTGCTGCCATAAGCAGTAACAGTCTTAGCATAACAATCAAATATGGGATCTTTAGATATGACAATACTGATTTTAAAATAGTTCTACAGCCAATAAGATTATTTTGTCAATAGTTAGTGAAAATTTTATATCTTTATTTATGAGGATCCTCCTAATTAGTCCGTTTTTTCTTAAGAGGAAGATTAATATGGTTTTAATCACTAGGAATTTTTCAATGGTTATCTTTTGGGGTTATTTCCAATTATAATGTGAGCAGAGTTTTCAATTTTCTTATTTTTATTTTTTAATCTCCATCCAATAATATTCTTGTCTTTTCCTAAACAAACATATAATCATTAGCGCATGCATGATCTTCTAATTAAAAATGCTCAAAGTAATTATTAAAAAGGAACAATACATCTATTTTTCCTCTTTAGTCTTGCAGATTGTGACCACAGAGCTCTTGTGAAAGGGTATTTGAATAATGGTTGAATTCTTAAAACAAGGCAAATATTACATAGATAGTCAAGGTAAGTACTTATTATAATTGTTTTTTTAAATCTTATTGCATGGATTTGAGAAGTAAATCCCGGATTTCATCTAATTCAAAAAAAAAAAAATGCAAACGCTAATTTGCCCATTATGATAAAACATAGCGTAACTCAAGCTGACCCAAAAAAAAAAAAAAAAAAAGGAATCTAATATCTTAAATGAAATAATTCAGGCCATATCTGATCAATCTAATGAAAATTATAACTCTTTTCCACAAACTTCTACTAATATTTCACCAAATAAGTCCATTTTGCCAAACAAGCAAACGAACGTTCTCATGAGCCCAGAACTAGACACTGAAATTACCGAGTCTGAGTGTGATATGTCGAATCAATCCCATAACAATCCTATAATTACTCTAGCACAACATACTTTAGAACAAAATACCAATAATAAACAATGCATGCTCAAAAATTCTCAAAATAATCCATTAAATCAAATCTTAATGCAAAACTCAAATACGAGTCAAATGCGGGCATTTAAACATAACGTGGAACAAACTACAGCTTACGTTAGTTCACTACATCACGAAACTCAAGGTGATACAGTAATAACAATAGACTCCCCTGAATATAATAAGCCTAATGAAATATATAGTAGCTTTAAATATAAAAGTAATTGTTCCCCAAAATGTGTTTCTCCCAGAACCAAAAATGTTAAAAAAAAAATCTTAACTCCGATAGTGATAAAAATACGACAAGTACAGAAAGCGATGATTGCTATTCTGCCATAACATATGAATCAGAAGACTCTGATCCTCAAAAAGAAATATCTATTAATAAAAAAACACTTACAACATGTTCATAACTAAAAAGCAAATAATATTAAACAGAATAAAGTTAAAAAATCCACAAATAGTAAAGAATCAAAAAATAAAAAAAGTCCGGAGCCTAAACCTCAACACTGGCCAAATGGACGATTATGTTCATACCGAACATGGCTCATTGGGTCCATGGAGATCTACAGAATCAAGCCCTCAAACAAAATATAAACAGCCGAAAATAGCACAAGATACAATAATGCAATTTAAAAACTCAAAAAAACAAATTGAAACACAAGAAAAAACGTTTAAATTAAAACCTATCTCCGATAGTGATTAGAACTTTCTATGATATTCCAGCTCAGAGTTTGACTCGGACAATGAGGCCTATGAAGCCATTGACCTTAAAACCGAATTAATACAGAAGCAGCATAGTTCATAAAATAAATCGAATAAAAATAATAATAAAACTCCAAAATATTACTATCCAAAAAAAAAAAGCTTCAATTAGCAAAGATACAGATAAAAAACATAAAAAACAAATGGAATGTAAAGCTGAAAATAATTCCACTCAATTAGAAATTACTCCTGATTGCAGAGCTAACAACAACAATGAATCAGCATCTTTCCAGCATAGTGATATAGCAATTGAGATATGTCATACCTTAGAACTTAATTCTGGTGTAAATGTTGAAAATCTCCCCTCAAATACAGCAACAAATGGAAACTACTTTAGTTTTATCGTAAATCGAACACACAAATCTTCAGAAATTAATTCTGACTCTGATATTGACCATCTGAAGACCAAAAACCATCTCATATTACAATACAGGTCTCCCTGTATCAACCCCCAAAAATCCTACATTAAATACAGATAACTGTACATTTGAAAGTCAAAAACTCTCACCAGAGGCGAAAAATGGACACTGACTTGAAATAACCAAAATCAGCGATAATAATAAAAATCTAGGTTGTGAAAGGTATTACAACATCAATTTCTCATTACTAAACCAAAACAACACACCAAACAAACCACAACAGAATACTAACACCACAAAGAAACAATCATATGCCAATATCGCCAAAAATAATAGCATATCACAGGTAAATGCAAACCGAAACTTTCTTAAGAGTAACATATTGCCAACTTATGAACAAAATATGGACTCAGATACAGAAATTAATTCTGACTCAAACTACATGATGATTGATCTGATGGAACAATCTACTGATTTCACACAAATGCAAAGTCATAATAGCAATGATGATGAAATATTCAACACGCAAAACTTTGATGAGGAGCAATACAGTGGCCTGACATACAGATTCAATCAGACTATACCAAATAACTTACTCAAATCGCTAGCTTACTACAGCAGTGATAAAAGTCTGATTCTGGCTGTCACTGATAGCAGTTGCTCTCTCATTAAATTCCCATTTGATGACCTGTGCATCATGATCAAGAATTCAAACATAGCAGATACAATCTACAAGATATCTAATCATCCAAATGATAGATACATCACCATAGAATTCACCAGCTGGGCAAATAGAAATGTATTTAAAGACACACATAAAACCCTTAATAACCTATTCATTTGTTATATAGACTTAAACCGGGCTAATGCCTTGTCTGGCAGAATCAAGAACTGCATACATGGCTTAGATGAGAATAGACTACAAGAAATACTGTCACCCTTTGGTAAGGTCAACAAATTCAAATACCTGCCACAAGACAAAGCTGGGTTACAGATTTTTTCAAATATAGCCTCATTTGAACTACACCTGAAACAAGGCAGTAACCTAAGTGATATTCTAACAGTGGTTAAATGCATGGGACAACCAATGATCCTAACTTTTTTAGGCATAAGGCCTCAATGCTTCTACTGTGGTCTAAGAACACACCTTATCAGAGATTGTGTTGCAAGGTTCTGTGAACTATGTGGCATCAAAAAGAACAGATATCACAAATGCAGCCAAAAGATTAAATACAATGCAACAAGTGTGGCTAATCAGACCAAACAATCACCCAAACAGTCAACAGCAACAGAACAATTTAATCAAATGAATGAACAACTCACTCAAACGCTCCAAAACAACAGAATAAAAATAATTGCAATACAAACTCCAATCAAGACATAGATAAGCAAACTACCTCAAATAAAACTAATCATGAAACAGACAACAAATCTTTCACAAATACTATCCAAAACAGATCATTTGAAACTGAATCTGATCCTACTAAAATAACAAAAGCAATCCCTACTCCTAAACACAAGCATAGTCAAGACCTTGATCTGTCTAATAACCAAAATCAGACAACACAATTAAATAAATACACCAGAGAACAAACCAACAAACCCAGCCTAACAGATGAAGAAACAGAAATGGATACTTCAAATCAAAACCCCCAAAATAAAAAAAGAAAATCTTCAGGATTACAGAAAGTTAGTTCAGAAGATGATACACAAATAAAGCATATACCAACAAATGCACAAAATCAAGATGCATCACACAACACAAACTCGTATGGAAAAGTGTCAGCTGCAGAGAAAAAGCATAGAAAAGCAACAGCTGAAAACTACCTTTCTCCACATAACAACAAAGATAAGCCAGATTCGGAACAAAGACTATATCCTCCATTCTGCACTGATAACCTATTACAAGACTCACTGCCAATAAATATAGATATATCTCATGAACCAGGAAAAAAATCTGACTGCAGTAGATAATAGTGCTACAATTAACCACATTTATGAAATGTAAGATTGTTGGCATGAATGTTAGGGGAATAAACATCCCTTCCAGAATATATGCCATAAGGCATCAGTCCAAAATCCACTCTCTCCACATTTTATTCCTTGGTGAAACCAAGTTCCACTCAGAGTCCAGCCAGAAGATTTTGGAGGTGCTTGAAGGTCTTGGTTTAACAAAAGTCATAATCAACTACACAGCTGCTCATGGAGTTGGCATAGTGATAAATATCCAACAACCTCCAAAAAAATTCAACATAATCTACCATGACAATAACATAATAGCAGCAAACATAAGCTATGGTAAAACAACAAATGTGTGTGTTTTTTTTTTAATTCCTTTAACTATGTTCCTTTATTCAAAATGCAACCTTTATTAGACCTAATAAAATTTGTTTTTGTTTTTTTAAAGTAGTCATTACTTTGGGTATTTAAAATCATATCAATGAAACAATCAATATGTTCTCTCACATTCACATGGTATTTTATAGATGTGGTTTTTGTTTTTCAGCATTTTCCATTTGGATAATATTCTTTCCTTTTCCCAGTCAAACACATATTCATTAGTGCATGCATGGGTCTGCTACTTTAGATATGAAGAGGTACCCAAAAATTACCAAAATTGTTTTCTGGAGTGTGGATGCATTGTAGTACTAGCTTCAACCATTAGATGTTTCTTGGGAAGACCACTCTGCATGTGGGTGATTTAGTCTGCAAGTTATGTAAAAATGGTTGGAAAATATTAGGCCTCTAGAATGCCTACAACCAGAAAGAGTACAAATAATGAAGTTGTTGGAGAATAAATATAAAAAAAATGATTATACAGAAAGTGGGTTCTTAGTTTTTATGCTGGGTTTGGAAAAAGATAAGAGGGATTTACAAATAAATGCTATACAATGGGAATGGAGAAGGATAAAAAATATGGGAAAAACATAGGGTGGGGAATGTAAAGGGTGGCTAACAGTTTTTTTCTAGGCATAGTGCCTGAAAGATCCTTCACTCCAAAAAGGAGAAGCTCTAGTTCATTGCATCACATCAATCTTCTGACCCCTGTTGTTGAATAGTCATATTATAATGTGGTAAATATTTTTGTTAAATGTGTCGCAATTATTTATTAACTCTTGTAATGGCTGAAAAATTGGAATAATGTGAAATTTTGTTTTCTCTTAGAGAAAACAGCAGGGAAAAGAGTTGTCATGCTTGAAACAGCTTTCAATGAAACTGTTCTGTGGAAAAAACAAGTATAACATTTTAATGGCAGTGTCAAACTCACCATCTCCCAAAAAAGTGTGGTAAGGGAAGTCCAATGTCAAGATAAAGCTCTTTTTTTGAATTTAAATGCCATTTTCACTCAAAATTTGTTCACAATGAAAAGGTATTTAAAACCTACAAGTTTTGAAAAATTTGCATAATGTGGTAAAACAAAAACAACCTCTTTATGTCTTAAGCAAGAGTGCAAGCTTCACCACAATGATGTCCTAGCACTCAAAGCCTTGAGGGTGAACTAATTTATAATTAAATTCAGCATGACCAGCTTACCCATCATTCACATTTACTCAATCTGACTCTGTGTGATTTCTTTTTATTCTCTCAAATAAAAAATGCCTCAAAAATGTTGTTTCTGGACTTAGTGATGAAGAAAGACAACAATGCAGCCATTAAAAGGCATCACTTTGCAAAGTTTCCACATGATTTCAAAAAGTAAGAAATATTTAGACCAATGCATTGCATTAAATGGATGATACTCTGAAGGGAATTCAATGTATGCCACATAAAAATAAATTCAAAATATTTTTATGATAAAATTTCAATTAGTTTTGGATTCCCCCTCCCTCTTACATTTAATTTGTTCCTCTTTGATTATTACTTTAGAAAGTTTTAATTATTTTCAATGGATCAGAGAACTTCACCAATATATGTTTTCCCACATTCATGTGGCACTTTGTAGATGAAGTTTTGGGTTTTCTACATTTCCAGTTTGGATTTTGTGGAGGTTATGAATCCACTTGGTGCATTGCAGCTTTGTCAAATAGTTTTGATATTATACTGATTGCAGATTTTCATTAATTTGTCTGCTAATTGTAATACAAAAGGGTACACTCTATTTAAACAAACAAAAATTGGTTTAAACCACCAAACATCACATGATCACATGTATGGACATGATCACATGTATGGAGAGTTTTGCCTGTATTAAAAATTTGTTTACTGTTTGGGAGTTTATATAATGTTTGATCAAGTGTAATGGCAGAAATGGACTATAATCTGTGGACTTTGTTTAAGTGATATAATTCTTCTCTCTTTCTTCAAATATTGCTGGCAAGACATGGGATTTGAAACAATGATTTTTAGATTATGAATATTGAATCTATGGTGCTGCTTTAAACAACATACTTTTCTGCTCTTGTGTTTCTTTGTTTATGTGACCAAAATCTTGTAATCAATTTTTAACACACTTCTATCAAAATTAATTTTTTTCAAACTATGTACACATGTTAGATATTAATGACAATTCAGTTCAGCAATGTAATATTCCAGGAATCAGCCATTTGTCTGGTCTAAAAATGTTGGCAGGACTAATATCAAATTGCATCGTTATTGGTCAGTGGTGCACAATAGATAATGGTATACTACTATGCTAATACTGTGACTGGTCAGGCCAGTGACATCTGAAAAAGAGTGGAGAATAATATTACTCAAAATGTTGTATAATTGCTAATCTTTGTTGTCTCTTTGTAGGTGATTACTGACAAGTTGTTTGTATTTGAAAAGTTTAAATAAAGTCTAAAATTTCTATACATTCAACATTTACTGATAGATTATGAAAATAATCCAACATATTGAAGAGATGATAATAGATGGGCAATTGAAATCTTAAACTGGATTCCAAGGAGTGTAAATGACCCGGAAAGAAACCACATGTGAGATAGATGATGAAATAAGAAAGTGTGCAGGGATGGAGAAAAGAAGCTAAAGTTTGGAGATGGATTAAACTTGGAGAGACCTTCAGCCTGCAATGAATTGATAATGGTTGACCTTCATCCTGCAGTGAATTGATAATGGTTGATGATGATGATTATCACATTTTCAATTATCACATTTTCATAGAGCTTCATAACTAATTCATTAAAAATTATTTATAGCTAATTATAGAAAAAAGAAATGAAAAATAAAATGTTAATTTCTCTTGATTGTTTACCTAAAACTTGGCTTTTTTTTTTAAATATTGTTTTCATAGACAAAAAAGATATTGTAGACAATATTTAAAGCTTTTTAATTCCATTTTAAATATTGGAAATTTGAAGACATTGTTTAGATCCTCAGTTTTTAAGTTTGAATGTGAATAATTACAAAAGTCTTATTGTAAAATATTTAAATATTAAGAATAAAAAATAAGATTTTTTTTCTTTATTCCTAATTTTGGTTGTATATTTGAAATAAACGTAGAGGCATCCATAAATTAATTAATTCAACTATTCAAGTTACATATAACAACCAAAATTATGGTTGAAGGAAAAATATGTATTTTTTTCATATTTAGCGCTAAATTACTCATTAAATTATATAAAATATTTATTATATATATACAATTAAAGGGGATTTGAACCCATACATTCAAGCTCCTACAGTCATATATTCTATCCAATATAACCAATACACATGATGACATACATATGAAAAATATGGAGATTAATATACATATTTCATGCTGAACCAGCACTCACCAGTTGATCCATATATATAATCAGTGCCAGGTACTATAATATATTTATGTATGTCAAATCAGTCACTCAAACCTTAAGTTTTTCCAGCTACACCACCTGAGAATATATCTAAAGTCTGAATTACAAACAACACAGCCCAAAAGGAACCTCTCAAACTAACTACTACAATAGGATTATATATTGAATTGAAGTACAAACTTATTCAAACAAAGAGCATGAAATGTAATTAAGCAATGATCGTAAATTTCTCATAAACACATATATTTAATATATTTATACAAAAGCTGACTAAGCTTAGTTATTTTAATCTGTGCAATCTACCAACATAAATAGATAAGAAATAAAGCCAGTTTATACCACTAGCTGAAAAATCAAATGACAATTTATAAATACTTTCAAGTCATTAGCAACTCTTTTCATATGATAATGCCATCCAGTGCAAGTTATAGTAATTAATAGCCAGAAGGTCCCTATCTATACATGATAGAGATTTAAATGCACAAGGCTTTTGGCAATACTGATTACTATAGCTTGCACTAGGTGGCATGATCATATGGAGAAGATTGCTGCTATTTTAATAGTATTTGCAAGGAAATGAAGTGATGGTCATTTGATATTTTAACGGATTAAAATTATCAAGTTGAAATAAAATCTTCATGAGGGCAAAAGTACACCTCTTCTAATGATTACAGATGACATCTTCCATGTGTTAATCTATTTATTATATAATTTGATGTTAAGTTTGTTAATCATTGTTTATTAATAAAACAGGTATAGTAATAAGCTACTTAATAAAAATGGTTGAAATGCTAAACAATTTATTTCCCCTATTCCAATTTTAACATTTTTGGTTAATCAATAGAAGCCAGGTGGTAGTATTTAATAAACTACTATTCACTACTGTCATATCTGTATGCCCAGTCTAGCTTCTAACTTGGCTTTGATTGATTAGAAATTATTAATCTAGAATTAGTGCACCTGGATTTTTACAAACTAATACACTTTTCCTCCAGAATCCATCATTTATTCATTTTTACCCGAGATATTGACCCTAAATTCAATTCAATTACATAGTTATATAGCAAGACTGATTAAGGATTAATATATTTTGCTCTTTTCAAGTTTTATAATAATTGTAGACACCAAAATTTTTTTTGACAGGATTGGAGTTGGATAATAGATTTGTTGCTTAAGAGCAATGTTTAGTTAGAATCATGTGATGTTTAATAATTCTGGTCTATCATTGTAGGTGTATATTATTATAAAAATGCTGAAGGTACAAAATATAGTTGCTGATCTGGTATCAGATTTATATAAATAAACAAGTAGAATTGAATTGAACACATTAAGAGGTTTTTGCAATTTCTGATGAATAGCTTGAACATTAAAGAAAGGAGTAGTTGGTGAATTCAGGAGGAAAGGCATTAGATCTAAACAAAATCAGATACATTACATCCAGATCTGAAAATCCTGATTGATGAAGATCATAAACTAAAAACTAGATTGGGAATGTGGATTTGACCCTACTATCTGGCACCTCTTATTTACTTGAGCTTACATTAGATGGCAGAAGTGAAATAGAAAAAATACATTTTCTATTTAAAATAATGAGCAGTCAGAAGATGATATTATGTTTGTGTTAAATCAATCTTGATCAAGGAATATAGATATTTACAGTTATTAAAAAACTGGAGATACCAAAATATATAAAGAATGAACTGGCATCAGATATATATAACCATGCAAGCAACTTGTCTTGAATTTATGGCTTAATAATATTAATAATAATAAAAGTAAATGGTGGTTTCTGGAGAAAAAGACATTGGATCCAAAACATCGAGGTGCATGGAAAACCATAAGCTAGAAATTGGTCTGGTGATATAGATGGAATAATATTGGATAGGGATTTTTAAGCATGTATTGATTATTCAAATAGATTTACTTCAAAATAGAGATAATGTGACACTCTGTTGGTGCTAAAGCCAAATATTAATTGATTAATAAGCTATTAATATAGGATGAGTGATTGTTACATTTTTGTGCTTGATTGATGGGTCTTCAAAGATATGCATGATGTGTCTGCAAGTATAACTATGTACATAAGACATAATGTTTTTAAATAATTAGAATAGCAAATAGTCCACAACAACTCTATTTCTACAGTTCGCTAATGTTCATTTCCCTCGAGGTACATTCAGGCTGGCTGTTATTAAAACGGTTTACAATGGGCAAGGTTTACACACACTGTGACCCCAGTCCAATTTAGCTGTACATGAATGCTTCATAGCATAGCACTGCAACTGGCCTTAAGTTCCTTACAGCTTCTGTCTCTGCAGCAGTCTATCAGTATCTCCACTTGAAAACCGCTGGAAACTCAACTCTTTATTCAGCTGCTATCTAGATGGTTTCCTCAGGCTATGGTCTCCTCATCTCTGTGGGCTCTTTTAGCTATACCCATTGACTACATTTCCACTGAGCACTGGACATTAACCGAAAGCACTAATTCAAGATATATCCTTCTGGAATTGAACAGGAATGTCTACTGGAGATGCACTCAAAAACTGCCTGACATAGTTGTTACACAGTCTTTTTATAGCTTTCTGATAACTGCAGCAATTAATTACGTTGTCCATTAAAGTAAGGTCTCTTATCTAAAAATATTTGCAATCAGCAAATATTTCTTGGAATTATCGTTCGCCATTATGTTAATGCCTTAATTAAATTCCTCAGTTATCAGTGCGTGATCTAAAAACAACTTCTTGAATAAATACTAGTTTTTCTGGAGTGCATAAACTTGTACGCAATTTTTACAAAATACAACACCTTTCCCACTCCAGAAAACTCTTGTTGCAATTCCTTGGTGTTTTGTTTTTCTATTCCTACTTGGAGCAAACATATTTCCTGTTATTTCACTCAGAAATGTTTGATTCAAAACTGCTGCCAAACTTCTTCACCAGTTACATGTTCGACGGTGACTGCACAAGCGTGGTGGGACTCAGCTTCTGATGGTGACTGCGCAACATTTTATTTCCAAACACTCACCATTGTTATATCACATAGACTTGCAGTGAATACTTTAACTATTCACTTCTGTTATTAATATTTTACTAACTGAGATTTCCATTTTCACTCGGTTTCTCCGTCTACAGCTAAGCTTGTTGTAATGCAAAACTTATTCGCTACTTACAGGTTCCAAATGTGACTGTGCCATTGATGTGTCCGCAAGTAAAACTATATATATTAAGACACAATGTTTTTAAATAATTAGAATAGCAAATAGTCCACAACAACTCTATTTCTACGGTTCACTAATGTTCAATTCCCTCGATGTACATTCAGGCTGGCTGCTACAAAAATGGCTCACAATGGGCAAGGTTTACACACACCTTGGCCCCAGTCCAGTTTAGCTGCATATGAATGCTTCATAGTATAGCACTGTGACTGGCCTTAAGCTCCTTAAAACTTCTGTCTCCGCAACAGTCTATCAGTATCTCCACTTGAAAACCGCTGGAAATTCAAATCTTTATTCAGCTGCTATCCGGACGGTTTTCTCAGGCTACGGTCTCTCCATCTCTGTGGGCTCTTTCAGCTATACCTGATGTGAGATATATCCTAGAATTAAACAGGAACGTCTACTGGAGATGCACTCAAAAACTGCCTGACCTAGTTGTTACACAGTCTTTTTATAGCTTTCTGATAACTGCAGCAATTAATTACATTGTCCAATAAGGTAGGGTCTCTTATCTAGAAATATTTGCAACCAGCAAATATTTCTTGAAATTATCGTTCACCATTACGTTAATGCCTTAATTAAATTCCTCAGTTATCAGTGCGTGATCTAAAAACAACCTCTTGAATAAATACTAGTTTTTCTGGAGTGCATAAACTTGTATGCAATTTTTACAAAATACAACAATGCTGATAGATATTAAGTATGTATCGAGGTGATATCATCTGCCACTTCATCTGCAAATATATATATATATATATATATTCAATTTTGAGTTAGGTCATTGGGTTAAAAGTAGAGTTTTAATATATATATATATATATTAATATTTTAAATCAGTTTCAAAGTTTTTTCTTTATCGAAGAAATCAAGATTTCTTCGATGTATTTTTTTTTTTTTAATTTATAAATTAATTAAAATTCAAGCTAAAATAAAATCTGATTGCGGACCCAGGCTGCCATTTGATGACGACTTTTTATTTAGTACTTACAACTGCAGGTCACTTTCAAGTGAAGGAAGATTGCAAGAATTAGAAGAAGAACTGTCTTATATTAAATGGGACATTATTGGACTTTGTGAAGTTAGAAGAAAAGGAGAAGAAACAATTGATTTAAAAAGTGGACATATACTCCATTATAAAGGCACACATATTGGAAATACAAGTGGAGTAGGATTCATTATAAATAAAAAGTGGAAGAACAATATTGTGGAGATTGATGGTGTATTGGACAGAGTGGCAAGATTAGTTATACAACTTAATAGCAGATACCAAATGCAGATAATTCAGGTTTATGCTCCAACAAGTTCTCATAGTGATGAAGTACTAGAAGATTTTTATATGTAAGTACAAAAGGCTTTTGATCAGAGTAAACAACATTTTAAAATTGTTATGGGAGACTTTAATGCTAGAATTGGTAGACAAATGAAAGATGAAATTGCTGTAGGTAATTTTGGTTATGGTAATAGAAATGAGAGAGGACATAGACTTGTGGAGTTTGCAGAAAAAGAAAAACTTTATATTATGAATTCATTTTTTGAAAAAAATGTTAAAAGGAAATGGACATGGAAGCATCCAAATGAAGGTACAGCAGAATTGGATTATATTTTGACTAACAGAAAATACATATTTCAAGATTGTAATGTTCTTAATAAATTTAACACAGGAAGTGATCATCGATTAGTAAGGTGTAAGTTACGTGTTAATGTAAAACTAGAGAGACAAAAATTATTAAGAAAAACAATATTTACAGTTGATATTCCTAATCTTCAGAAACATTCTAATGAATTTAAATTAGAACTTACAAATAGGTTTCAAATGTTAGGAGATTTTGAACATGATTCAGATTTGAATGAAATTAATATGAAAATAACTGATACACTTATAAAAACTGCAACAAACATAGCTGGTAAAAAAAAGCAATGGACTAATAAAATTTCTACTGAGACTAGAGAATTTATGAAGAAAAGAATGTATATGAAGATATACATAAATGATGTATTAAAAAGAATTGAATATCTCGAATTTTGTAAAATGGTACAGAAAAGAGTTGAAAATGATATAAGAAAGTATAACTGTGAAATAGCAAGGAAAGCTGTAGAAGAAAATAAAAGTCTCAAAAATGTTAAACAACATTTTGGTATTGGTAGGAAATTTATATCTGCAATAAGAAAAAAAGATGGAATTATTACTAAAAAGAGAGATGACATCATGAAATTGGTAAAAGATTTTTATCAAGAATTATATAGTAATAAAGAACAAGTACCTCCTATATCTATTACATCTTCCGAATTGCCCAGAATTTTAAATGAAGAAGTGAGACATGCAATTAAGTGTATGAAGAAAGGAAAGGCTCCAGGAAATGATGGAATTATAATTGATATATTAAAAGAAGCAGGTGAAGAAATAGAAACAATTTTAGCAAAGGTATATACCAAATGTCTAAATGATAAAGATGTACCGGAATATTGGAAGAATGCAGTAATAATATTAATATTTAAAAATGGTGATAAAGAAGATATTAGAAATTACAGACTTATCAGCCTTTTATCAGTTTTATATAAAATTTTTACAAAGATAATTACAACTCGTCTACAGAGAACTTTGGATTTCCACTAACCAAGAGAACAAGCTGGATTTAAAAGTGGTTTTAGTACAATAGATCATATCCAGGTATTGAGAGAAGTCATAGAAAGGACAAACAAATATGAGTTGTCATTATGTTTTGGATTTGTAGATTATGAAAAGGCATTCGATTCTATACACATTTCTTCAGTGATTAAAGCATTGGATTATCAAGGTATAGATCCAGGATATTGTCATATTTTAAAGAATATTTATAAAAATGCAACAGCAACAATTAAATTACATAATGATACTGGAAAAATCAACATTGAGAAAGGTGTAAGACAAGGTGACTCCATATCTCCAAAACTCTTTACAGCAGTGCTGCAAGAAGTATTTTGTGGATTAAAATGGGAAACTAAAGGAGTGAAAGTAAATGGAGAGTATTTAAGTCATTTAGATTTCGCAGATGGTGTAGTTGTATTTGCAAATAATGCTTCAGAGCTGCAGGAAATGTTGCAGGAATTAGCAGATGAAAGTAGAAAAGTAGGACTAAAGATAAATGTTAAAAAGACTAAAGTAATGTTTAATCGATTTTCTCAAAATATGAAAATAAAGATTGATTATGAAGAATTAGAAGAAGTTAACAGTTACAAATACCATGGTCAGATTATTAATACAGATGGAAACATAATGGAGGAAATTAATCATAGAATTAAACTTGGTTGGAGTGCTTTTGGTAGAAATAACTTGATACTAAAAGGAAATATGCCTATGTGTTTGAAAAGGATGGTTTTTAACAAATGTGTTTTACCAGTTCTTACTTATGGATCTGAGACTTGGACACTTAATAGAAGAGCAATACAGAGACTTCAGACCACTCAAAGGAATATGGAGAGATTTATGTTGGGAATAACAAGACGAGATCGAAAACGCAATGTATGGGTAAGACAACAAACAGGTGTTACTGACCTTATTGAAAAAATTAAAAGATTGAAATGGAGTTGGGCTGGACATATTGCTAGAAAGATGATAATAGATGGACAATTGAAATTTTAAACTGGATTCCAAGAGATTGTAAAAGACCCAGAAAGAGACCACATGTGAGATGGATGGGTGAAATAAGAAAATGTGCAGGGGTGTTGTGGAGAAGAGAAGCTAAAGATCGGAGAAGATGGATTAAACTTGGAGAGACCTTCATCCTGCAGTGGATTGATAATGGTTGATGATGATGAATACTTTTTTGAAATTTTTTTTAATTGTAATTCTTAGAAAGATGGGACTTAGATTTTAGCAACTAACTCTATTGTTGAAACTTTTAGTAATCTATTACACTAATTGATCCAGGATTTTTCCACTAATTAAAAAAAATAGGAAATGACCAAAAAAGGACAAAAATTAGAAATGCTGAAATGTAGCTAAAAATAAATCAATAAGTGAATCCGGTTGTCTGCAAAATGTACAAATTGTGGAGTTTTTTTTTTGTTTGGCAGTGAAGACTTTTTCTCAAAAAGTGCTATTATAGATCACCATTGAAATGTTTTCCAGCTAGTCAATATTAAAACCTTCTCTCTCTAGGAAAAATATCTCCAAGCCACACCTGGAGCTGCAGAAGTGATTCCTAAACTAAGTAAAAAATGAAGCTTGCTAGCTAGCTGTGGACATGTTAGAGAACCAATCGACCAAAAAAAGGAGATTCATAACAGCGGTTCTGGAGCAAAATCTAACCTGGACATTATCCTCTTGGTGAAAATTAAAGTTTTTCAACCAGGGTAAATATGAACTGTTTAGTAGTGAACTTTTGCTTAATAGAATCATAGACTCCATTAACTGAGTTAGTAGTATATAGAAAAGTTTCAACATTCAAGTGTGAGACTACTAATGAGGATTTTATTATGTTATTTTAATTACATTCGAATATCAGCCTTTCAAGCTAATTGTGCAAACGCTTTGCAAGTCTTAATAATAAATGAATACTTTCTGACCAATACAAGATATAATATTTATACAGGAATAAAAAGGAATCCTCTTATTCCTGCGACTCAAATATTTATATATGAGCAAATCTGAAGTACTGGCACAGAAAGTGTGACAATAGAACAGTCACTTTAAATTACTATATACAATGTCTGAATAATGACGTCGATGAAATTGTCTAGAATTTACTAAATGTCATTCCAACTGAAACTTAATCATATATATAAATAAGCATTTATTTTTATAGTGTCTGTATACAATTGTAATTACATTCGAATATCAGCCTTTCAAGCTAATTGTGCAAATGCTTTGCAAGTGTTAATAATAAATGAATACTTTCTGACCAATACAAGATATAGTATTTATACAGGAATAAAAAGGAATCCTCTTATTCCTGCGACTCAAATATGTATATATGAGCATTCATCGACGTCATTCATTCAGACATCGTAAATAGTAATTTAAAGTGACTGTTCTATTGTCACACTTTCTGTGCCAGTACTTCAGATTTGTTCATATATAAATATTTGAGTTGTAGGAATAAGAGGATTCCTTTTTATTCCTGCATAAATACTATATCTTGTATTGGTCAGAAAGTATTCATTTATTATTAACACTCGCAAAGCAAGCGTTTGCACAATTAGCTTGAAAGGCTGATATTCGAATGTAATTACAATTGTATACAGACGCTATAAAAATAAATGCTTATTTATATATATATGTTATTTTAATTAAATTATTATTTCTTTTTTTAGCAAGTGCATTCTGTTTAAACCAACAATAATAAAACTCTTTAGACTTGTATAAATTTATTTATTTTCAAACAGATGTTTATACTCATTTACAGACAAATTATTCTGCAATATTTTTATTATTTATTATCAATTTTAAACTTTGTTGTTTTATGAAAAAAAAATTTTTTTTTAATAATTGTAAATGTAATTTTAATGAGTGCTGCTTAGTAGCATTACAATATATAGAGAGAGAAATGATAATCTGAACCAACTGGTTTATCATGAAATATGTATATTGGAGATTATTTATCTTTTTTTGCATATATGTAGTCATGTGTATTGGTTATATAAGATAGAGAGAAATGACTAAAGGGAGCTTGAATGTTTGGGTTTAAAACCCATCTAACTATATGTATCTTAAAATATAAATACTATATATGCATTTAAATATTATGTCTATTAGAGAAATTTATAAAAATGTGGTCTTATATGTGGTAACCCCTTTGATAAAAAAAATGATTAAACTCTTGCAGGACATGTATTTCTATCAAACCTGACATTATCAGCTGTTTGGGAGATCATTTGAGATACCAAGACATTGCAAATCAGTTTTTTATTTAAATAGCCTCACTCTATTTTCTATTAATATTTGAACATAAATTTTACCATCAAATTGTACACTGTAAGTCTATTAAATGGAAACTGAATTGCTATTCTTAATATGATCTAAAATAGTCTTTCAGGCAGCTGATGATATCAAGTTTGATTGCCAGAAACTTATGTCTTACAAGAGGTTAATTGATTTTTCATCAAACATTGCTCTATATGACCATAAGTTTCTATAAAAAGCATAAATAAAGTTCATGGACTATATATATAGTTAACCTATTTATTCAATAGACAATGTTTTTATAGCCAATAGGGGAATTTTAATTTAGGATTTTTAATCTATATTTATTTTTTATTTCTTCTCAAACAACCAATACACAAGATCACACACATGTGGAAAAGATACACGATTCCTAATGTATATATCCCTAATGTACATATTTCATACAGAAATAGCACTCATCAGTTGGGCTACTTATATATATATATATGTGTGTGGGGGTGTGTGTGTAGGAGATTGTGATGTAGCCCAATTGATGAGGGCTTGTTTAGCATGAAATATGTATATTGGGAAGTATTTACCTTTTTCACATGTATGTGATCATGCGTGTCAGCTATTTCAGATGGAATGAAGGATGAATATATACTAAAAATCCTAAGTTCAAATCCCTCTATTTAATAAATATATTAAATGCCCTATAGTTATTTAAAAGGAAGGGTAGCTGAAAGAAATATAGTTATGGGATGTATAAAGTATTTTATTGAGATTTTAGCTAGCTGTGGGCATTACTTTTATCCACATCTCAGAAATAAATATTGTACATAATACCATTCAATGGCTATTCAATAAAATTTAAATTGCATATGATTCGGCATTGTGAAAATACAAGGACCTTACTATAATATTTTTGAGAAGTCATTCTAGACTGGCAATTTGAGGGCTGATACACCAATTGTAAAATATAGATACCAATTTTAATGCACAAGTCTTCAATGGTGAAGAAAAATTTATTGCAATTTGCTAAATGTTGACCCATATTTTTCCTTTCCAATTTTTAAATTGTCACTAGCTTTTATTAATTAGATACGTTAAATGACTGGTTTAAGAAAGTTTATATTTGGCCTAGAATTTTTTGGAAAATAGTCATGTGGACAAAAAATATTAAAATATTTTCATTGATAATTGTACTCATCAATGTTTATCATGTGATCTTAGTTGCTTACTGCTTGCAAAAATACAGCGATTCACATTGACAAGAGGCCAATATTATCATCTAAAAATATTTAAGTAATTTGTTTTTGGTTATTTAGTTCATGTATCAGTGATTTTATTATTAAGGTAATTGATTTCAACAATTTTGCTGATTTTATTAATATTTCAATATTATTTTTAAACTGGATAATTTTATAAAGCTAAATGAATTAACTATTCACTTAACATTATAAGTATTAATAGTGATATGTTTTACTCACATGTAATTCTGACATAAAATATGTTGACATATAAATTTCTGCCAGGTTTTTGCCTTAACATAGTATTTGAAATTATCAACTTGGTTTGGGTAAAATAATCAGTACCAATAACTCTCCAAATTTATAAAGCCGATATCATTATTTCTCATAACTTTAAAGCATAAGTTAAGCTCCTATCAACACATGCATGTATTATAACAACATCTTTATAATAACAAAAAAATATATAGTTTTCTTACGGTTTGTAATGGTAATGTTTTAGTTATATTTATGTATTGAACACTTTCCTGCATCTAATATTAGGTAGTGGATGTCTTTAGAAATATTTAACTTTATTTAAATTTTCTAATTACATCCCACTGTTAGTAATAGCACAGAGGTTAATAAATGCACATTTTGAGTAGTATTTTTCTCCTGTCATCTTTAGATGTTGCTGGACTGACCGTTGACATTGCTAGCATAGGGATTGAACCTAGACCCTTAGATTCTTGAATATTGAAATTTTAAGATAATACTCTAACCAACTGACTCTTTCTGCCAAACATACTTAATATTATATGATCGGAATAATCCAATATATAAATACAAATATTTATTATTTGTTGTTCCATTTCTTTGCTACAGTTACTTTATATCAGATTATTTAATATTTAGTTTTTGTTTACTTTAAATCTGTGAATAGGTTTGGATTTTAATAACATTTAACAAGTATTTTTCTTTTTAGGTTTCCTTATGGTAAGGTTTTTAGGTTCTAATATATTGTGTGCTCTACTCACTTGAAGAAACTACATTGTACTTACCATAATATTTCTAGGTGATAATACAATGTATAGTCTACCAACTTGATTGAACTAAATTGTACTTAACATATAGCTCTAGGAATTAATACAATGTCTTAATGGAGATAACACTTTTAGATATTAATATAATATGGTATACCCATTTGATGAACCTAACTTATTTTCCATAGAGTTTCTAGATGAAGCTATGCGGTATTTACCACAAATTGTAAAAAAAATCAATAAAAAATAGGTTTTATATCGATTATTGAACTTACAACTACAAGAAAATAAAAAATATATTTTTTAATAAAAATAATTTATTTGTCAAAACAATATCAATGATTTATATTGATCACAAATAAAATGTAAGTAGAATTGAAAATCCATAAAAAATGGCATTTATTTTTAAATTTCCTGATATAAGAGATGATTAAATAATATATATATATAAAACTTTAGAAATGTCTATTAAATATAAAAAGGAAACGATACTCTCTGTGCAGAATGTGTAATGAAATGAAAGTAAACAGTATTTAATGTACCCGATAATAAATTCGACAATAAATGCAGATATCATAAATTCAAAACTTTACGCAGACATTTGTTATAGATTTATATTTTCGTTTACATTTTATTTATCATCAATATAGTTTTGTAATTAAATACATTTTTATTGTATGTTATATATATATTGAGTTCATTTAATATACACTTCTAATTATGGGAGAACAAATGCAAACATTTTTTAAATCTATTTGTTTGGTTTTCAGTCAATGTTTAGTAATATATGTATCAAATAAGGCAAAACTCTCCATACAGTAGTGCCACCCTGTGCCAACCAGAGTAATCAATGGATGAGATAGTGATCATGTGATGTTTAGTGATTTAATATATGTATCAATAAAGCTGATATATTGAAAACTGTATTACCATTAGTTTCTTCTAGATCTTAATAACAATTGTATACAGTATATAAAAATAGAAAAGTTAATAATTAATATTTTCATTTGCTAATTTACAGGATAAAATTTAGGGTTTTATTGAATATATTATTAAAGGGGACTTGGACAAAGACTCTCAAGTTTCCTTTCTGTTCTCCACTCCATCTTATATAACCGATATACATGACCACGTAATAAAAAAGATAACTGATCACAATTTATGTATTTCGTGCATCATCTCCTACATATATATAATCAGTGATCATTTTATATTAAGATAGCAAATCTTTAAACTTTAATGAACAGGATTCAATCTTTTTCACCCTCCAACTCTTCAGCCATCCACATTGTTGAAAATCTGATGATGGAATGCTTAAAGCCCTCATTAATGACAATATTGTTGTCATATCCATGTTTATTTAAAGTCACTCTGTCATCTCATATATAGGACCTTATATTTAAATATTGAAAATGATATAGTAAAAATATATAATAAAATATAAACATTTTCTTATGAATCTTTTTCATTTAATAATAGCACACGAATACTGATAAAATGTATAGAGGATAGAGGTATTATTGTATAAACAAATTTGTAACATTATAAAGCTTTTATTGATACTTTAAAAATTCTGTGAATATAAAATATCAAAATAGATCTCACAGTAAATTCAATACTTTATATGCAGAATAATTTGCTTTTCCAAAAAATCACAACAACATATAGTTGTTTTTTTTTTACTGGTAAATGTATTTTGTTAAAAGACTTTGTTTTAAGCTCAAACATTGATAAATCCTTCACTGCAATTTCCATATTCAGGTTTGAAGAGTCAATGTCATATAGATGTATCTCATTCAACATATTCATATTTAAAAAAAACATGGTGCAGATATAGTCCTTTTACTTATTATTCCTATAGCATAGGGTTCAAACACAGATCAAATAAAAAAAATCTCAAAATGCTTAGAATTTTTTCTCAAATATCTAATCCAAAAAATAGATGACATTTATAATTGGACTAAAACTGAAGTCTCTAGACTAAGTAGAAATTAATCTAGGTTAGTGTTTTTCTGAATGTTTGTGATGATGGTGTTATAGTTGTATTTATACATTGGCTTATTTTCATCATCTAATATTAAGTATTGAAAGTCTTTAGAAAAATTTAACTTTATTTAAATTTTATAATTATATTCAACTGTTAGTAATAGCTCACAAGTTAGTATTGGCATCATGTGTTTTGAGTGGTAATATTCTTCTCTCTTGCCTAACCAGTGACAGTAATAGCATGGGAATCGAGCCTAGACTCTTAAATTCTTGAATATTGAATTTTAAAGTAATACTCTAACAGCTGAGACATCCCACCAAAAAGCAATAATCAGTTGAAATTTTATATATTTATTCATGAAGTTCCTCCTGAGGAGTATAGTTGATTAATGATTTCCATACATTATGTATTATCATACTAGGTTGACTTATAGAGTTATTCATCATTGTCATGTGAACAGCTTTTTTTTAACTTTCTTATTTGTACCTTTTTTTCTCTATCCAATATTTTTGTATTTTCCCAATGGAGGAATCTCATTGATAAGTATATGAAATTGCTACTGAATATTGCCTTTGGCAGGATGTCTCAGTTGTTAGAGTTACTTCAAAATACAATATTCAAAAATCCAAGGGTCTAGATTCAATTCTCATGCTAGTACTGTCATTGGTCAGGCCAGCAACATTTAGTATGTTGAATTAAATATTTTTGTGAATTGTTATCATAATAAAGAATAGAAATAATGAGATGTTCTCCATGTAAACAGAAATAACTTTAGCTTTTGATATTGCCAGAAAACTATTAATTACTGAGACTAAAGACATTGTTTTCAATAATCTATAATTGCTCTTTTGTTAAGGTTTATTGAAGTAAAAAAAAGAGGTCCTCCACTTCAAATACCAAATTCTTATAAGAATTTAAACATAGAAAGATATTTTTATAGGTGTGAAAATGTAGAAGAATATCTTTTTTGACATACTGTAAATAATAATCAATCTTATTCAGATAGTTACATACGTTGAATTACATTTTTTTATACATTTTTATTTTGATAAAGAATGAAAATTAAAAAATTATGTAAACATAGATAACTTTAATTTTTGATGCTGCCAGAAAATGATCAATTATTATTAATTGTCAGTTCTCTAGGGGTTAAATGAGTTTTCTCCATTAATCTTTAAAAGTTCATTTGTTGGGTTTATTGAAGTAAAGAGAGTCATCTTTCACTGCAAATCCAGGTTCTTATAAACATTTAAACTCAGAAAGCTATTTTTATAGGTGTGAGAATATAGAAGAATTGTAACTTCTTTGACATCCTGCAAATAATATATACATATTGATATATTTATATGAAGTGGTTGATGTCGGTGTTGTGATTACATAAAGTTTGATGCTTATAAAGCAAACTATAAAAATTCACCAACTATTAACGCTGAACAAATGATGAAGAAATATGTAAAAATCTGTGACCTAAATCAATTGATGAGTTTTAGTTCATTATGAAATGCACATCTTTGGGGTCATTATTATATCTAAAAAGTATATACATCAAGTTAAATTTCAATTTCTAATATATATATATATATATATAATGTTATATACATATATACACTTTTACCCCACTTAGTGATAGCAATTGGTCCTCCAAACTCATTGTTAAGCAAGAATATCGTATACAAAATATGTAATTATAATGAGGGTCTATGGGAAAAAAATTGGTCGGTTCCAGTCGACGTAAAATATACACATTGGTTTCCAAGCTCAAAGATTTTCTTGATTTTTTCATGACAATGATGACTAAATATGGTATCTAAAAAGAAAAGTTTTATATCACTAGGAAAAAAAATGCATATTTTCACTTTAAAAAGTACAGAACAGCAAAAAGAAAGAGAAAGTGAAACTAAATTTGAATTTAAAAGTTTTTATATTATTCCCCAGAAGTTTTTCATCGTAATGAAAAAAAATCCATACTGAAGTGCTTTTTTTTAAAATTTGTATTACAGTATATATTACTACTATACATTTATGTTTGTTACTTATGTGAAATTATTCAAATTAAAAAACAATGTTTAATTATTAATTATTTAATTGAACATAAAGACTTATTACTGTACTCCACAGTAACAAAATGCTTAATGCTTATCGTAAAGCAGTCAACTTTAGAAAAAAAAAATCAACTTATTTTAAAAGTAAAAAATCTAACTTCTAATTTTCTAAAACATACAGCAAAGTTTATTTTTCTTTTATTTTTTTTACTATATTTTTAGTAATGTAATAATCCCCCCCCCCCCATTCATGTAGAAGAAAATTCATTAACATTTATTTTAAATACAATCTGTTTTTCTTTTTAAACTTTTCTAATTCGACATTTGTGTTTTAAAATGTTGTTTTTCTTTTGATTTGAAACAACTTGAGTGTAAACAACATATTTATTAATGAAGTTACAAAATCAATAACTATTTTTACTTAATTATCCAGGTGTTCTAAAAATAATATATCGTAATTAATAAACACAGCATGCAGTTTAATATTCATATTTAGTGTTTTTCTGAAAGTTTGTGATGGTAGTATTTTAGTTGTCCTGTACCGTATTTATATATTGGACTATTTCATCATCTAATATGTGTTGAATGTCTTTAGAAAAATTAAACTTTATTTAAATAATCCAAGTACTGTACATTATATTTAAATAAAGTTTAATTTTTCTAAAGACATTCAACACTTATATATACAGTATACAGTATTATAGATTCAGTAATTATAGATATTTTAAGTTTATACATTCTATATTCAAAATACTGAATGCAGCACTAACATTATTTTTTATGAATAAAATATTGTATGTGTATACAATTACAGCAAAGTCATTACCTGTATATATATTACAATAATATACTTTTGCTTTTGGGTAAAATGAATTTAAAATACCTATATCTCTGATATCATCAGTGATGCAAAATTCAAGATGGTTGCCAAAAAATTTTTTTTTAATTTTTTCCGATCGTTATAGTGAAAAATCGATTGTAAATTGAAGTAGTGGGTACAAATTGATGATGATTGCTATTGTGAAATATCGTTAAATAGTCAATTGCTAAGCGGGATAAAGATATATATATATAAGCATGATTATATTAATAGTAATCTAAAATGAGTAAATGCAAAGAAAAAAGATAATATGAAAAAGACAAAGCAAAACTCTCCATACAGTATTGCCACCCTGTGCCAACCAGAATAATCAATGAATGTCAGAAGGCTTGTGCATAAAATCCCTATCTAATGCCTACTCATCCAATATCCCCAGACTAGTTTCTGGCTTATGGCCATCATCAGTGAGGAGCTTTGGATCTGAGAGTACTGCACCTAGATCTTAGCTCCTCACTGACGATGGCCATAAGCCAGAAACTAATCTGGGAATATTGGATGAGTATCTCTAAGATCTAGGTGCAGTGATCTCAGATCCAAAGCTCCTCACTGACGATGGCCATAAGCCAGAAACTAATCAGGGGATATTGGATGAGAAGGCATTAGATAGGGATTTTATGCACAAGCTTTCTGGAATTCATTGATTACTCTGATTGGCACAGGGTGGCAATACTGTATGGAGAGTTTTGCTTTGTTTATAAACAATTATGTGCTAGTACAAGATAGTGATCATGTGATGCTTAATATGAAAAAGAATAAAAAAGAAGAAATAATCAGATATATTGCCATATACTTCATTGACTCTGAGTGGCATTACAGTTAAATAATAAAATAACAAATAAATTATTCATAAAGTGTAGTATGCTTAGAAAGATTGGCTGCTTTCTAGAATTTGTTTATCAGTGAAGGTTAGGATTCAAACTGGAGCAAATGTATACAAGCATCTGGCACCTATCTTTTATTTCTTCACACTATGAAAATTGATAATCTGATATTGAAAAAACAGCTTAAGATTTCAAACTCAGGCTAATTCACTTGAACAGCTATATATTTGAAACCATATCAGTTTCTATAAATATTTGAGACCTCAGTTCCCTTATAACTGTTGGCCTTTTCTATCTTTCAGCTAGGAAAAATCATATGATCTCATAAGTTTGCTCAAATGCTTCAAAGAGCAGTTACTTAACTATATCCTATTCTAGACCTATCAACTGTAAGTCTGAGTAATTAATGGATATATGAAGATATGGTCCTAAAAATACTCATCTTCAGTTAGACTAATTTACTACATTTGCTTTGAAGACTAGAATTCAAACCTAAAACCAATGCTCTAATACATGTAGATCTGCTTTTACTATGCATCTATCATACAACCACTTTTTACTTCTTTGTAAAAACTAGTAACCTGAAAGTTAAAAAACTTTTGTTTCAACAGTCTCGTACGCATAGCTACATAAATCTCATACCATGCCGGTCTCTGTATATGTTTCAGATCTATTCTATATAACAACTCTAGTTTCCCTCCCACTCTTTGACTAAAAAGAGTAATACCATTTCCCTTTTCATCTGCTTATTCATGTTTCCAAGAACATCTACCTTCATTCTACTCAGGAGTCATCTACCTAACCTTTAGTAATCAATGACACTACATTAGAGTAAAGATAACTAACTGCCTGTGGATGCATGTAAGTGAACATATAAGGGCACGTGGTGATGTTACTGATTTTAACTTTCTTAGCCAAAAGTATAAGAAATTTACAGTTTTTAAAACCTAAGATCTTAAAAGTACATAGATACTAACCTGGTGTATAGCTATGTAAGTGAGTCGGCCAAGATGTGAAAAAATAGCTACTAGATGCCGAAGTGCACAAAGTCCACCTTTGATCTAAGTTTTCAGTGATGAAGGCAAAGGCCAAAAACTGTTTGTTCTGGAGAGAGTACATATTTAATATACAGTGATTACTGAAACTTACAGTGGATTGCTTTTAGAAGCTTGTAATCCTATGAAAAAATGTGCGTTATTATTACAAAAATTCTCTAATAAAATATAACCGGCTGTGCTTGTAATCTCACATTCAAATCCAAGGGGTAACTTTTTTAAAAATTAATTGATGACTTTATAAGCAAATAGTAGGCCAACATAGCTGGCCTGCTTCAGGTTCCATTATACACGCGAGCATATAAAAAAAAAAAAAAATATGACTGTAAGAAAATGCAGATTTTACCAGTCGTTCAGGAGCTATTTATTATTCATTCATATACGGATACGGAGTATTTATTTTAAATAATTCTTTAGCTACTAGAAATAACAAATTTTTAAGAAGTAGTTTTTATTTTAACCGCATGAGGCCGTATAACTGTAGAATAAACAACTTCTTTTGTTGAAAGAAAAAGAAAAAAAAAAAGAAACTGTTGTGTGTATAATATTACAAAAATTGTTACTTAAAATTTAACTGATACCCGCAGCTATCTAATTAACATGCAATTAAAAAGTGAATATCTAATTAATGATTTACAGCTTCGCACCACTTCTCTCACACTATTAATAAGAAAAAAAAAACTATACTTAACAAGAGTCAGGGGGCGTGTTCAGAAAACAAAAACCGAGAGGATAAATGTATTTCCATTAAATATTGTTAATCTTAACTGTATTAAAATAATATAACTAATTGTTCAAATATTTGTAAATAACTTATATATTAAATTTGCCATTTTAAGAAATTGATACGTTGTGTCGAATTAATAGTACTTGTCGGCCCAGATCCGACAAACCAAAAGTCTCAATGTTTTTTGATTGAATACCATTAAATTTAATGTTTCATAAAGATATATTTTTATTATAGTAATTTCTCACCCGTGGTAATTAAATTTTATAATTGCATAAATAGATTTAAGAGTATATAGAATTGGTAAAAACATCCAATAAGTTTATTTTAAATAATATTAATACAAGAGATGCATATGGTTATTTGCTCGGGAGGTTATGTCCTGTTCGAGAACAGAGAAATGGACAATGAGCTTTGATTCAAGAACCTTCAGCTCTTAATCCATTATTCTATCATCATACTAAATCGGGTAAACAGTAAAAATTTTATTAATGCTTATGATAAATATTGTAGTTCTTCGTGTTTTAGTACAGTAGTAGAAGGATAGACTCTAGAGCTCAAATTCCATGCAGCATGACGTAAATTATCACTTTTCATGCTTCAATTTCTGATGAACTCATGATAATAAATGATTTGATTATTATTTCATCATAGAAAGATTTATTCCACATAGATATACTTAGTTTTCCCATAATTTTATCTACTTTTCCACATATCTCTATCTTGTATTTTTAATATTCTGATGGAAACAATGAAAGGAAAAACACATTAATTACTCATATGATTCATTTTACATCTACCTATCTATCTACATACATATCCATTTTTCTATATCTGTCTGTCTGTTTAACAGGTCACTATTATTCTCCTATTTATTTTTCTGTTTGTCTGTCTATCTATCTATAAATAAATCTGTTTGCTGTTTGTCTATCTATCTATCTATCTATCTATCTATCTATCTATCTATCTATCTATCTATCTATCTATCTATCTATCTATCTATCTATCTATCTATCTATCTATCTATCTTTCTTTTTTTTCTGATTGTCTATTATTTGTCTATAACACATATTATCTATCTTTTTGACTATTATTTTTGTATCATATCTATTTATTCATCTAGCTCTCTACTTGTCCTTTATTGTTCATTTTTTATTTACTACTATTCATCTAAGTATCTGTTTATCTATATACCTATCTATATCTGTCTGTTTGTTTGAATGGCTACTATTATTATTGTATCTTTCTGCTTGTCTTTTTATTAGTCAAGCTATCTGTCTGTCTATCTATCTATCTATCTATCTATCTATCTATCTATCTATCTATCTATCTATCTATCTATCTATCTATCTATCTATCTATCTATCTATCTATCTATCTATCTCTATCTATATCTATCTATCTATCTATCTATCTATCTATCTATCTATCTATCTATCTATCTCTATCTATCTCTATCTATCTATCTATCTATCTATCTATCTATCTATCTATCTATCTATCTATCTCTATCTATCTATCTATCTATCTATCTATCTATCTATCTATCTATCTATCTATCTATCTATCTATCTATGTTTATTAACTACCTATCTATCTATTGATCTATCTATCTGATTGTCTCTTATTTGTTCATATCATCTATCTATCTAGCTATTTGACTGTCTGCCATTTTTATCATATCTATCTGTCTGTCTATTATTATCCATTTTCTACTATCTATCTTTCTATCTGAATTCTACTGTTCTTTTATCTGTTTATCTAATTATCTGTCCATCTATCTATATGTCTGATTGTTTAACTGTTCACTATTATTTGTCAATTTCTTTTTCTGTTTGTCCATCTATTTATCAACCTATCTGTCTGTGTGTCTTTGGTTATCCATTTTCAATCCATCTATCTGTCTTCTACAATCCTTTTATCTATCAGATCTGTTTATTTGTCCATTATCTACATAACTATCTATTTGTGTGAGATTGTCTTTTTATTTATGTTCATCTGTCTGTCTATCTATCTGTTAAATTAATAAAAAAATCTTTCTTATATAGCTTTGTAAACTGGATCTCAAAGACTATGGATCACAGCCACTCCTGACATTTCTAGGGTTCAAACTTCTTATGAACTTACAAGTAATAAAACTATTTGATTATTATTATCATCTTCATCATCATCAGAAAAACACACATTTAATGAGTAGTACATTTTTGTTTAAAATACATGTTAACTTTCTTAACCATTTAGCTGTTCTTCTCTTTACTTGATTCTGTAAAATTTCCTGTGATTTAAATAGAATTATGTGATTAAAATAAGATAAAAAAAGGATATGAAGTCACAGCAATTTGGTCATCTTTATAATTTTGTTCCAAGGATAGAATTATAAAATACTGGACCATTCATCGAACATGAATTTCAGTAAGGAACCACACCTTTATATTAATCAGAGAAACAAATCAGTGAAATCTGTCAGTGTGTTCACTCTCCAACATTGTAAACAAAAATCACGGATAAACTAAAGTAACATTACACTCAAAATAAGAGTCATGGATCACATGACCCTATTCTTTTAAGCTTGTAAGTTCTAAACAATGAGGATTGAATTGACAATCCTCACTGTTTATAACATTACACTGTTTTAAGAAATATAAGTCCTAAATAATCTCAAAAATTGTTATTTTCAAATCTAATAACATTTTTGAATGATTTTTCTATTTTTTTTTAAAAAATTATTATTATTGCACAACAGAATTAATAATTAATTTTAAAAAAATGAAAATCAATTACATTTTTTAAAAAAATTATATTCATTTCAGCTATATTTGGTGTTTAATAATGTTATAGTAAATACAATTTATTATATATTTCTTATATATAATGAATTAACACTTACCACTTTATAAAGTAAATATTAAATAAATATTGCAACATTACCAGAAGCTGAAAAATCATAAAGTAAATGATCCAAGTACTTTTAGGATATGCATTTTTTAAACTACATTCTGCCAATTTATATTTGCAATTAAAACTTTTATTTTACGTAACATTATTGCCATAGCAATTCTATGTATGTACGAGCATCTAATACATAAATAAATCATGGTACAATTTAATTTTAAAATATTGAATAATATATAAAATGCAGTGTGGAATATAATATATTTATTATAATACTGTATGCATATGATGAAGATTATGTTATAGAAGTTGAAAGCATGTTTTTAATATTTAATATGAATATATTTGTTGTAATATATATATATATAGGTACCCTTTACAATAGGTACAGACAGGTAGAGTTGGAAAAATGGTTATTTTTTTAAAAAAAATAAATTTAGGTTATTTTCAAACATAATATTGATATTATAGATAGTAGGAGTTTAAAGTCAATAAATAGAAGCTTATAAAGATATATTAGATAGTTTGAACTCATTTGGAAATGAATTGAATATAAAATGATACAATAAATTATTTTAAAAATAATATTAATTTTTATTTAATATATTTAAAGATACTATAATAGTAGAATAGTTTAATTACAGTGATAAATATTTTATATTATATGTTGAAGGTAATTCATTTTGTTTAAAATATTATTTGGAATGATAAGTTAATTTAATATTATTTTAAAGGTGCTGAAAGTATCACGTGATTATGTGATTGTGTGTATGTATGCTTTCAGAAAGTTGGGGGGAAAAACATTAGTTTTAACTTGTTAACAAAATTTGATACATAATTAAATTATTCAGTTTAGAAAAAAATTTTACGAAAATAATATTTAAACTTATTATTTTATTTAAGTATAATAATTTACTTTTTAAATCAATTTCAGGTTATTTAAATATTAAAAATTGTTTTAGCAAGAATATTTAATTTTTTCGATAAAAATATCTAATATTTAAGATATTAAATAATTTGATAGTATTTAATATTGATAAGACTCATACTTTTAAAACTTAATTTTAAAAATCATATTGATGTAGTTATGTAAATTAGAAAATTTGTACAAGCAGTATTGACCAATGAAATCATGGGATTAAGACCAGTATAAAAAGAGAGATTGAAACCAGTCTAGATAGATTTTTTCATATTAGTCAATTGTGTTTTCTCATAGATTTTAGTGTTTTACAGTTTTAGTTTGAAATTTATAACTATATTTATTTTTAGACTGTAACAGTAGTAATTTCTTTTAAATTATTATTTTACTTGAAAGTGTTTTTGAAAAATATAATTAGGATATCTGATTTTATTATATTACAATGCAACTAATTTATTTTAGGTAATTAAAAGAAACCAGATATTCATTAAAAATCTTATTTGTATTATTAAATTCAAAAATAGAAAATTAAGATTCTGCACCTGTGTTTTAAAACTGAATATAAAATGTCTTATGGTATGATGGATGTCTGTTTTATATTTGATTTGTCTTTAAAGAAGTCAAAATGGACTTATATTTTAAGAATTATGTATTTAGAGACAAACTGAAAAAAGTGATTTTGAATGTCTTTTATGAATACATAAAATTTGCTATTGATAAAATCAATAAATAATTTATATTTTAACATAATTTATCTGGAAATAACAAAATCAGATTCATCTTTAAAAAGGATTGAAATTATATCTGTGAATAAATGCCTGAATGATATAACTGTTTTTATACCTGGAAAAGAAAAGTATTTAGTGGCAATATATATGCTTAAAAGATATTAAAAAAAATCATATTTTTCTTCAAAGGGTGAAATATTTATTTTAATTCATAATTATATGTCTGCTGATAAATATATTAAATAAGTAATTTACATTATATAATGTGTGCTATTAATGATTTTACTGATGGAAAATGCGAATATTAATTATATTCACTGCAATATGTACTTGCTCTATACAATGGCTGAAAATGTACATAATAAATATTTTCATAAATGGATCTGTAAATTATTTAAAGATGTTATATGCCTAAATAAATGCCCAGAGAAAAAAACTGGAATGAACAATTATTTCTTCAGGATTAATAATATTATTTTTGAATTGTACTGGATTTGAATGTTATTATTGTATATTTCTTCATATAGTGCCTAGATAAAAATATAATTGTGCACCATGCTGTTCAACTGGAGCCAGGCAATGGAGTGAGTTGCCTGACAAGCAAATTCCTAATAAGCAATCCAACTTAGGAGCAAGAGGGAACAAAATCCTTTTGTAACATTAAACATTATTATTATTATTATTAGTAGTACTGTTTTAACATTAGTATTTAAAAGCTTACAATTATTTATTTTAAAACTAACTAAACAAGGCAAATTTCAATCATAATTTTTCTTTGAATGTGTGGTTTTAAGAAGCAGGTCGCTGTAAATGATTTTAACATTATAATGAGATTATTAGTAATTTATTATTATTTAGATTATATTTTGCTTAATAATTTTTTTCTTTTATTTAAAAATGATATCATAGTTAGTATTTTAAAATTAATACTATTAATTTCTTGAATTTAATGTTAAACAGTGGAATGAACCACTGATAAAATTATCGTGTGTATTTTATGAAAGAATTGATAGCTGCAGATGGATGTTTGCTTTGTTTTGTTTGTTTTTTTAATCATTTAAGAATATTCTTAAATATTTATTTTAATGTGAATGCTTGGATATGCATAAAATATGTAGCTTCATTAAATTATTAATGTTATTTTATTAAAGTTATCTAATGAAATACAGAAAGGACATAATATTGATCTCTAAATTATATCATAACAAATAGATAAAATGTATAGTACTGATGAATGTTTATCAAGATCATTTGTGCATGAAAGTTTTTTAAAAAAATCTTGAAATGAATTTAGATCTGTGTTGTTTTTTTAGTATTGTGTTTTGGAAGTTATTTTACAATGCTGTTGGTATATTTTACAATGTTGAATGAGTTATTCAGTGTGGAAGATATAGGATGGTAGTCAAGAGAATAATAATATTCATATGAAATGCTAGGTGGTAGGGATATATTGAAAACTGTTGAAAGTGAATTATATTTCCATACTTTAAAGTTATTAAAATATACAGATAACATGGGGCTGTATATCTCTTTCCATGAATAGTTGCATTGTCTTATAATAAAGCCATGACTTGAAACTTAGGGGCTCAATGAAGATGAATCTACTCTATGATTTGCACTGCACCCATGATCATATTATCTTATTTTTTGAAGCATTCTTGTTATTATTCCATGGCCTATACTTTAATAACTATCTATCACCACAAGTATCATTGTAGAAGATAGTTTTATATGTAGGAAAAGTAATGATTAAACCGTTTGAAGTAGACAATTTTATGAGAGGGCAACATGTAGTTTATAGGAATTTCTTTCACAAATGGTGTTGAGATATTTAATGATTGACATAGCATGTAATACAAGAGAAGAAGAATTGATGCCCATACAAAATATTAGATATCACTTAGCTTAATCAGATGCATATTCAAATGGAATGAAAGTGAGAATAGTGAAAATGATTTTGGGATGATATGATGTATGAAAGAGTATAAAAATGAAAGTAATGCAAATGTCAAGCAATATGACTTATGGATAGTTTTCTTAAATTTTATTATAAACAATTTAAACCTAGCTAAGTTACAAAAATTTATAAAATTTCTTCTTGAATATTTTTTGCATAATAGTAAATTAATTTTATGGAGAGAAATATTTATATTTTATTTAAAATTTTCTGATATCGAAATATTAGAATGATACTTTGCCAATTTGTAAAGAAAGTTTTTTTTAAAATAATTTTTCTTTTAATATTTTATTTAGACTTTATGAAATGTATTTTAAAATATAAATGTGCATTGATGTGTTTGCATCATAAGAAATACATTTTATAGTAGAATAAGGAGAATATTAAGAGTTTTTTTTTTTTTAAATTGGAAAATTTATTCTAACTATTCCCAATACAAATAATAGAATACTATTTTACTGAATGAAGGTTGCATATTATCATTACTATTGTAAGTTTTCACTTTTATTTTGAAATGGCCAGTTATTTTATGTCATGTATTTATTGGTAAAATTTATTGTAAATATTTTTTTATGTTAAAAAATGTTAATTGTTATTTATTTTTGTAAATATTTTTTATATATTATGTCATAAATCTATTGTTAATTTGTAAATAGATATCTGAATTGTTTTTTATATCTACATTTAGTCATGTTATGATTTATCTGTGTGTTGTTTATTTGATTTTTCATTCTACTTGCATGACCTACAGAAATTAATAATTTAAAATATTATTTATTTGGCATATGATCCTTAATATTACTTAGATATTATTTATATTATATTTGATTAAATGACCAAGTATATTATTATCATAGAAGATATGATCATTATTGATTATTTTAAACAAATACAACATCAATGAGAAGTATATGTGAAATTGCCACAATATTAAAATACATTAAACAAAGAAAGATTTTACAATGTTTACTTAAAATCTTATTATATAATTTTTTATTACTACATTTTAGTTATTAAATAGATTTAATGTTGGGAGTCATTAAGTTGTTTTAGTTGCTTATTGTTGCATTTATTTTGCAAGAATAGTTCGATATCATGTACAATCCTTCAACATCTTTAACTACAATGTAATAATTAATTCATTCATTTTGTTATTAGTTTTTTAGAAATGAACCTGAGATGATGATGATTATTATTATTATTATTATTATTATTATTGTTATTATTATTATTATTGTTATTATTTTGAGAATTGTAAAATTTTCTTTTGAAAGATGAAAGTACGGAAGTATTAGTTAATATTAAATGTCCAATTAGTATTTTATTAAGGGAATATTAATTAGTTTATTATTATTTCTGTAATAAATTTATAGTCATATTTATGGCAGTTTATTATGTGAATTTGGTGGGGTAATATTCTTATGCCATTGGGAATGTATCTTTTGGGATATGTTCTCAATGTTTAAGCCAATATACTGAACATCTCATGTTAAGAGTTTTTATAGTTATATTTGTTATTTTGATAGAACTCTATTTGTTTATAATATTGAGTTAGTTATAAATTAGATTTATTAAAAAAATGAATGGATTAAGTATTATAGTTGGAACCCTGATCATTTATTGTAAATATAAGTTGTCTTTTATTTAATCTATTAAATTTTTTATATTTAATTATTAAAAAAATATTGTTTTTAGTATATATTATATCTTAGTAATGTATCTTGAGCTAATCTCCATGTTAATCATCTTGATAGTCATTGTTTATGCAATTTAACTGTAATACATTATTGTTATCTCAGTTATCTGGATTCTCTTTGTTCAGTAGTTTTTGTCTTTAAGAAAAGGGTACAATATATATATATATAGAGAGAGAAATAATGAAGTTGACAAATAGATAGATGATGGATGGATTGATGGATGGATGGATGAATGGATGGATAGATAGATAGATAGATAGATAGATAGATAGATAGATAGATAGATAGATAGATAGATAGATAGATAGATAGATAGATAGATAGATAGATAGATAGATAGATAGATTATCATGCACATACTACATTAATTAAAAGCATTCATTATATGCACTTGGTTTGGTTATCAAATTTCAATAAAACCTATGTTATTTATTATTTAATAATAAATTGAATCAATGTTTCTTTATTTATCAGATATATTTGCTGTAATTTATGTGTTTTAATAGGTATATATAGAGAGATAAGGAGGTTGACAGATAGGTAAAGAGATGGCTATATATAGAGAGATATATAGATATGTAGGTAGATAGATCGACAGATAGCTGTAGAGTAGCATGCATATACCATATTAGTTAATAGCATTCATTATATTCACTTGGTTTGGTTGTCCAAATTTTAATTTAAAACCAATATGGCTTCCATGTCCCCAGCTTAATAGAAAATTTTTTCCCTTCACGATAATTGTGCCACTTAGGGTTAGCTTTAATAATAAATAGATGTCAGGTGATAGTACTTAATAAATTTCTAACCAGAGTAGTTTCTCGCTTATGGCTTTCATCATTGAGAGGCTTTTGGATCTGGAAGCAATGAATTTGAATCTTATGGATCTAATGCACCTTCCTCTAGCAGTTATCTTTTCAGGCTGTCTTTTATTAATCCAGCTACTGGCTCAAATTGAAAAATTGATTAATGTTTTCAATTTAAGGCAAAATACTTGTATAGTTATGTAGATGTGAAACCATTTCAATATCTACATATTATGGTATTCTTAGTTTTTTAACAACTATAGGCATTTTCATTCATCGACTTAAATTGTAATTAAGATATTTTTCAGTTTGAACTAAGGGTTTGATAATAAAATGAAGAAATAATAGATGGCGTCTAGAAGACAAATTGCATTAGATCCAAAATATTTAATTTCACTCCTTCCAAATCTAAAGTTTATTGCTGATGAAAGTTATAAGATATAAATTAATCCAGGTATATTGGAAAGAATAGCACTGGATAATGATTTATTAAACACTAGGTGGCAGCATAATAAGTGTAATGGAAAAAGAGTGAAAAAAGTCTTACAATGCATGGTTTGTCCAATGCATGAATTCTACAGTGGACAAGTTTTCCCTGTTTTAATGAATTGTTTTGTAATTTTGAAATATGACCATAGAAACAATTAATTACTTATTAAAGTGTGACTGTTATTATAGATGTTGACTTTAAATCATTATGCAAATAATTTTGTTTTACTTATTATAGTAGCATATTCTCCAAACTGTGATGTTACCCATTGTAAGTCATAGTAATCAATGAATGCTAGAAAGTTTCTGCATAAAATCCCTATCTAATGCCTACTTATCCAATATTCCCAGACTTGTTTTTAGCTTGTGGCTTTTTTCAGTGAGAAGCTTTGAATCTGGAAGCACTGCACCTAGATCGTAGGATCTAATGCAATCCTCCAAAAGCCACTATTTAGTTACTTTTAAAACTATGAGTCCAAGATAACACAATAATATTTTCAGTCTGAACTTGTATAGCCATATACACATTAACCTAGTTCAACATCTATATATTTTAGTGTCTTTTAATAACCACAGTCACCATTATCCTATGAAAATGATCATGTGATGTTTTAGTGTTTTAATTATTAATAGCCATCCTATGTTTTATAATATATATTTTTTGAGTCTGCCAAGATTTAATATAAAGGTGGTCCTCACATCAATATCTACATTCTATTTTAAAAATGTTTCATTAACTTCAATCTCTAGACATACCTTCTAAAATAATAACTCTAAATAGGCACTTTGAAATGAATGTGAAGATATTTAAAATTGAAGAAATTCAATAAATATTATACTTTAACTTTTACAAATTGTTATCACTTCCTAATTTGGAAATATAGACCACAAAAATAATTTGAAATATATCATAGATATATTAATTCAAAACTTTATTTATTTAATTAAAAAAACTCAAATATAGTTGCTAATGAAAAATGTTAATGACTTACTGCAGATGTTATGTGGATATTTGACTTAAGTTTGGGATGTTTTATATAGATGGTCCAAAAACTGCAAACAAATCAAGTCGTATAGAGTTACTTAATTTAGTAAGCTTGTATTACAAATGTTATATAATGAGTGTGCCAATAGTTCTTAACAAACTTTTCAGAATATCCCTATCCTAGTACCTCACTGATGAAAGCCAGAGCTAGAAACTGGTCCAAAGATAGGGATATTCTGAAAAGCTTGTTAAGAGCTATTGGAATGCTCATTATATAAAATGATCAAAAGTGTCATAAACAATATTGTGCAAAGTTTTTGAAACTGAGTGAAAAAAAATATCTATAAATTGTATGCCCATAATAAGTAAAATTTCTGCATATGGACCTCTAGAAAATGAAAAGAAAAAAAATAGCAGATTTTTGCAAATTGTTTATTAACACCTTCATGTTGCACCATTTCTATGACAATTTTAATTGTTTTAACTTGTTGTAAGCTTTAAACATTAAATTTAATATTATATCATTATTATTTATCAGAATATAATAAATTTGTCTTCATTTAATAAATATTTTTGTTTAGAAAAAAAGTAAATTCTAAAAAAAAAATCACATTTGATTTCTTTATTACCTGTTTATTACGAAAATGCCCCGTAGCTAAAAATTTTTTGGAAGAAGCATGTGGTATCTTGCGCCATCTCTTGGTCAATTTTGGTCGCAATTTCTTCATTTTAGACTTATTTGATAGGAAATTCAATGCTTTCAATTTTAGTTCTAAAAACATCCGCATATAGCGTTATATTTTTTTAAAAAAATCATTAATCTTCACAGCCTACTTGTTACATCGCTGTGTCTTCTTCTCTGATTGGATACCTACCAAATCTTCTAGGCGTGTTTCTAAATGACAGATTTGAAAACGAGGATCAGTAACTAAAAACCATTCTCGCTAAAGAAAGAAGATGTACACATTCGTAATGATTTTGATGTAAATAATTATATTTATTGTAATTTTTTATGTTCACAAATAATAAAATATAGTTCTCTATCAAAATATAAAGTTTGACTCGGAAAATTTTAAATATTAGAAGAAAAATACATTTGGAGAAATAATCCGTAACAAAAAATAATTATTGCTACATAACATAATCAGGAAATTTCTAAGGCGTGTTTCTAAATGAAGATTCAGAAACGACAACGAAGCTTTGTATGTTCGTAATTGAAGTAAATAATAACATCTATCATAATTTTTTTACATTCATAAATAAGATTTGATGTTACTTTATGGAAATATAAAGTTTGATTTGGAAAATTTTAAATTTTACAAGAGAAATAAGCAAACTGGAAATAAAAAGAGAATTACTTGACAGCTGTTGATCTGAATAACGGCACAATCATTGGTTGAGTTATAATTCTTTTGTTTTATTGCTACCTATTTTTTACACATTTTTCTTATATTTTTCGACAGTTATTAACATTATTTTTATTTTTTCGTTACATTTAACCAATTTGAATCTAAAATTATTCAATTTTTAGAAGCTGAATTAAAAAAATTCTGTGTATTTTAGATTAATATTTTAACAAAAGAACTGATTGCAAATGACACAGAACAATCACATTGTTCTCAGATTTAAGTAGAGGGCCAATACCTAAAAGAATCAGTTTAAGTAGAGGGCCAATAGCTAAAACCGTCAGTGAAAGGGTTAAATATTGATAAAATTATGTCTTGATCAAAGCAATAACATTATTTCATCATTCAACTATCAGAGTATTAGATTTTTTAAAAAACAATTATGCTTTAAAAGTTTATAATTTTTTAATAATTTTTACAGTATAGCAATGTATCCTAATAAACAACCATTGATTATGGATTAGCAAACACCTTGTAATTACCATTCCTGCAATTTGGCTTGTTCAAAAATATAACATTCTATTTTTAACAATGTTAGAGACTGGCAAGGTACAATAGAAACCAATCAAAAAGTTGCCGAATTATCAGATATCATGATATTTAGAGAATTTTGGGGGAATTAAAATATGAAAAAAATATATAAAATTACCAATAATTAAAAAAAAAAGTTAATAATTTCTCTCAATAAATGGTTAAATGATACTCTTAAGATTGCTTGGGGAGAAAATTATATTAATCAAATTTTTTTTTTTATATTAATTCTATGTTGGATTTTTATATTTTAAATTATAATTAAAACATTTTTCCTTTCATAAATATGAAATAAATACATATTTTAAAGCTGAGTAAAGAAACTTGGATATTTGTAAGCTTACAACAATTAAAAATATTATCCATGGCCCTCTAATCATTTATTAATTAGTAAATTTAATTGAAATTTACATTTAAATATAAATTAATATATAATTTCATATATATATATTGTGATAGTATATTAGGTACAGGAATTATATGGAATCATTATGAATGTTTTTGGATATTCTAATCAACACAAGTATTGGTATAATTTGAGTTAGAACATTTCTAATATTGAACATTCTATGTGTCTATGGATGTGATGCGCTATGGCTTTTTCTTTATCAAAATCAGGAATCTCTCAGCCACTATGCCCAAATCTTTAGCCACCTTACCTTCCCTTTCCATTTCCCACCCCTATGTTTTGCCAATATTTTTCTCTATCCTCTCCATCTTCATTTCAAAACATCATCTTTGTCCACAAATGGTTGTTATATCTAGATCCTCCTTGTCTTTTTCCAAACAGCATAAAAACCAAGAATCCACTTTCTATATAATCACTTTGTTTATATTTATTCTTCCACAACTTCATTATTTCTACCCTTTCTGCTTGTAGGCATTTACATTTAACTAACAGATGCTTAATATTTTCCATGCTTTCCTTACATAATTTGCAGACTAAATTACCCACATTTCTCCATTTGTGTGTATATTCTCTTGTTGCTAACGATTCCTTTTCGAACATTAAACAGTAAACTATTTTCCTTGCTATTATCGTAAATTAACTCATACTCAATATTCTGTTTACTACTGTATATGTTTAAACTTTTTTTGCTCTCCATACTAGTTCTCCGTCTTTCCAACTCCCTATTTTTATTAATGCATCTATTCTTCTATGAGAGTATAAAACATGGAGTGATCTATTGGTGCTTTATGGATTTAAGGAAGTAAAAAGACAAATCTCAGAATTAGTCAAACATCTGAATACAACATAATCCCCAGAAAAACAAACCCTATACATATATTTTTATTGGATACTATTAATTAGACGTGATCAATGTGTATAGCTATGAAAAAGTAACCAAAATCAAAAACTGAAGTAAAATTTTAATTCAGCTTTTCATACTTTTATATTTATTTATTTTTTTAAAAATTATAAGAATGCAATTATATATACAAAATATGTACCAAAAAAATATTTATACGGGAAGTTCTTCACCTGCAGGGATAGTGAGTAGAGAAAGCTAAGATTTCTTGTAATGAACTGCCACCTATTGAAAATTTCTCTAACAATTTTTAAATTTGTAGCTATATATATGTAAACGAAATAAAAATTTTATATTTCATTTCAGTAAAAATTTTATTAACAATAAATAGTGATTACATACTAATAAAGGATAAATAAATGAATAAATTGTACAATAATATGATTATATAATGTTCTATATGTCATCTGGCTAGATTATGTTATGAGAGCACAATGTTATACTCTTATGTGGTTAGGTATAGTGAAGAGATTCAAAGAACTTGTTTAATGGTATTAGCATTTTTAATATAAACATGAATATTTTCTTTTATAAATGACTATTCTATAATGCTGGGTAGGTGGGAATTGATAATCAGGAAAAGGAAAGAGCAATTAAAGACCAGGTATTTAACGTTTTCTTTTGTACGGCAAGTTAGAAAAAATTGGCCTTTAAAAATAAACTGTACATTTTAATTATAATTTAAATAGAAATTTGCTCTAACAATCCTTCTTAAAAACTATCTTAAACAAGGAACATATAATGATTAAAAATGCTGACTATGATATATATACGGTAGAGACTGAAACAACTATACAGAAATTATTCTAAAAATTTATAGGAAGAAAAATCGCCCAAAGTATTATCAAAGAGCAATTTAATGTTGCAAGAAAACAAGAATGAGACTATAAAAAACTTACGAGACCAACGAAATATAGTGTTTTTAAAAAAAGTTTAGAATGATAATGAGATATATTATAATTTATTAAATTATGATAATTTAATTTAGAAGGGTCAAACTTTTCTGTACACACAACTATGTTACCATCCATTTTGGCTAATTACATTATTGATTTTATTAATCATTTATTAGGCGAGAGATTATCATATCATTCCTAGACCAGACATAAATTTTAAACCTCAATTAAAAATTAATATATCTGTTTTTAATAAAACATAAACACAAGTGTTAAGTATACCTAAAAATATATTACACGCGGAAAAAGATGTTGAATTATGTCATGCGTTTATGTTTAAGTAAAAAAATAGCTATAATTTAAAGTATATATGTTGGCTAGGTAAGATATAATAATTTCTAGCCTAATACGTAATTATTAATAATCATGAAATGGATCTTGTTAAAGTTGTGAGCACAGAAAGTTTGACATTTGTAAATCAAATTCTAGAAATTTGGTATTAATATTAAATATATGATGAAGACCTAAATAAGTAATTATAACCTGGGCCAACTGAAGAGTGCTGGATTAGCATGAATGCATATTGAGAAGGGGATAATCTTTTTTTAGTTGTTTTACTAATATATTTCAAGAAATTACAGTGAAATGGAAGTTATAAATATATCTAAAAATATTTATCAATTAATCCAAATCTAAGTATATATTTATTTATTCTATACTAGAATAAATAGATACAGAAATTGTTTAGATATATTACATGGTGGCTTATCTAAACTATATTTTACACAAACAGCAGGACTGTCATTTAAGTTCTTCTGCGACTAACTTTTCTTTTTTTAAAAAAAATCATCAAGTTACTTTCTTATAGTTTCATTGTATTTTCTCCACATCTTACAAATAAAAGTACTCACTTTACAATTCTTTGGAGTATCTTTACTGACTATCTTCACACTATTCAGGGCAACTTTTCCTATTAATTCACATCAAAGATATGCTCTTGCAATTACAATCCATCAAGCTGAGAATGAATATTCATATGATTTTCTATCATGTTCTCAATTTTTGTAAAGCTTACTGTAACAACATGGAGAAACTTGGATGAGCCTAGTATAATGAAAAATCATCATCAACACTCCAGTTAATACAAAATTTAAATATAAAATTAAATACAAATCTATGAATGATAATGATGAAAAGAATGAGCATGGGGGATCAGCAAAAACAAAGACTAATAATAATTCACCAGTATTACACAGAAGAATAATCATTCATCATCATTAATGATCAGAAAATAAAATCAACAGTCAACTTTGTTACTGGATCTGAAAGTGGTCCCCTATAGACCAAGCTAATTATTTAGTCCTTGTCAAGCTTTGGGCAGATTATATAAACAGTAATTTGGATGCACAAACATAAGTGCTAATCCATCAGAATATAACATGTAAAAAAATAATGCTGGTGTACAGAAACATGCTGATCATCGTCAATGCCCTGGACATTTAGTATCATTAATATACTGGCCAACTATAAACTTAATTTCTATTTAACACTAAAATAAAATTTAGTGCATGGATTTTAAAAGAGATCACTTTGCACCAACAAGAACCATCATTATCTGGATATGCATAACACTAAACGTAAATCTAATTCATATAATGAACCATTATGTACGAATTCAGCTCAGGGAGCAAGAGCTCTATAACTGTCATAGTGAATAAAAGATAATACTAATATATAATGTTTTAAACTTAGTCTAGGATTAAATAAATTCACTGGAATAACTTAATAAAATATAAATTTATTAATAACAATAAAATTAAGGTATGTTAAGTAAGCTATAAATTCAGCAATCTAATTTTGATTAGAAAAATAGAAAAAAATGTCACTATATTGTGTATTGCATAAATCTCAATAGGTACACATAAAACACAAAACACAGCTATATATAAGCACTCAGATATGCCATATGATAATTTAAAGTTAACATCTTTGAATAATCATAAACCAATAATAAAAATTCATTTTTATAATACATATAATTAATTTTAACATATTATGTGTTGGATGACTGATTTTAATATATATGGGTCTACATGACATACATTTGAATGTGTGTGCACACTAATATTTTATTTAGTTAAAGAAACTTATTAAAACCATATCTTTTCACAAGACAAAATTCATTGTTGAAAAATATACATAAAATTCACGTTTGTGCATATTAATTATTCCCCTACAAATCAAAGATATTAATTAATTCATTACCTCTAATGGTAAGTAAAAGTTCTTTATATATATATATATATTACTTCTTTGACATTCTTTTATAAAAGTTTTTTTCCTTTTTCAGATTACTATTAATTGTAACCATCTTTAAAAATATGCCAGCAAGTTCTTATGTTCTCTAAAGATTTTTGGAATTTTTTTTTTTTATAAAATAAAACTGGAAACTTATCTTAGTTTTAATTGAGGTAATAGTATGTATACTGAACCCCACTGTTTGATGGCACTGCTTTTCACCCAATGCACATCAATATACCGATTCACATGCCATCAGTTTCTTTACAGAATACTATGGTAAAAAAAAATGTTTTTTCACTTTCTATACATAAAACTCATATGGTTTTTTTTTCATTTTTAATGAACAAACACTTTGTTTTTATATGATGTAGGGAGGGGAAGTTGGTTTGCTTCTAAATTATCACCCTTTTTTTTTTTTTGATTTTTAGTTTGTTTGTTTTTTTGATTTTGAATTATCGGTTTCTTTACATAATACTACAGTAAAAAAATTTTTTTACCTTTTCTATACATAAAACTCGTATGCTTTTTTTTCATTTTTAATAAATAAACACTTTGTTTTTAGATGGTAGACAGGGATTGGTTTGCTTTTAAATTATCGCCTTTTTTTTTTTGGATTTTGAGTTTTTTAAAGTCTTAAACAATTCAATTTTAATAAACCAACAGTGGTTTTTAGAGGATGGATGGGGGTTTGGTTTGAATTTTCATATTCGTCTTTTAGTATCTTTTGCCAATGTACTGGAAACTTCGTATATTAATTTTAAATGTGTTCGAATATAGAATACATATAAAGAGATAGATTAACAAAATATATGAATTATTGGTGGGGGAGATTAGTTTGCTTTCAAATTATCGACTTTTTATTGATTTTGAGCTTTTTTTTTAACCAACAGTTGGTTTTTAGAGGGTGGAGGGGGGTTGGTTTGATTTTTAATTTTCATCTTTTATTTTTTTATTATGAGGTGTTTTTTTTTAATATTTATGCTACCAAAACTTTTATTTGATAGCAAAAAGTTTTTCCTTTATTTTTTGTCTTTTTCAAAAAGTCTTAAACAGTTCATTTTTAAAAAATATTTTTTTAGGTGGATGGGGAGTTACAATTTGTTTAACTCCAATAGGAGATGAGCCTCAAAGCTGTAAGTAATGGGATTTTAGAGCCATCCAACCAACTTCCCTTACATAAACTCCAGGTACACTTGCAGGAGTGGCAATGGATTTTCCCCAGATCCTGTAGTTAACTAAAACCATGCTCCTCCCACAAATGCATATCTTTGCATCTGGCAGGATGTTCTCTTTTTGGAAAAATGCAACAGTGTCAATTTCTGTGGCTGGCAATTCACTTCCCTTCAACCAATTTTGAACACTTGCTGCTAATATTTTACTGTTCTCACATAGATTCACACATAAACATGCACTTGCATGTAAACTCAGCAGAGCTCTGCTGAACCCTAACCTTTTCAGGTTGTGTGCAGTTCAAAATCATAGCAAAATGTGCATGATGGCCTGACAATTCTTAATATATAATACTAAATCCACTACACTTTTTCAAAATTTTTCCACAATGAATTTTTTGATAGTTTCACATCCTTCAAATATGGCCACCATCAAATCAGACTGTAGCAAGAGTTGAATTGCACTCACTTGAGAAATACTGTCACAAATCAATGGGCATAGTATTTTGTTACATAATCGTATGATACATTGCCCTCTACGCAACCTGTTACAGCTCAAACAATACTGTTGTAATGTTAGCTGTAAGTTAGGCTGCTAAAATGGTATATTGATGTGTTTTGCATGAAAAACAATGCCATCAAGCTGTCAGATTCAGTATAAATACTATTACCTTAATTGAATATTTTAGAAAAAGTTATTTACTTTTAAATCTTATAATTTAAAGATTTTAACTATAAAGTATTTAAAATAATTTTGTTCTCAATATATAGTACAGTTTACTCACCAACTGTATGCACTTTATATATATATTTGACTGGCAGTTATTATACATTTGTGCTTTTTTGCATATAGATTACTCAACATATAAAGTCATAGCATGTTAATCCTTCCAGAAAGCCAATGAAATCTTTTGGTAAGCTGGTCCATTCTAAAATAGTAGACTGGCTTATTGACATCTTCAGGAATGGTATAGGCATTCACTCAGTTCCATCCAGCCTCTATCATTTGATGAACTTCAGGCAAGTCAGCCATCTAGTACACATGGGCTATGGAACACAGAAAAGCAGGCCCATTACTTCCACGTGAATCCAAACTCTACCATCATGACACAGCAGCAGCTAATTTGTACTCTACACCTTCAGTGATAACTTTCATAATGATAATGCTGTATAACTATTGTAAGTGTTAAGAATGATTCAAATCCACCTTTTTGGGATATATCATGAAATTTTAAAACAATAATTAAGTTTTTTTTCTTTATCTTGATTTAAAACAACAAGTTAATGACTCTTTTCAATTTACCTTAATTAAAACCAATTTTTTTTATCTAAAAAGTATTTTAATTCTTCCAATAACAGAGTATATTATACTAAATTTTATCACAAGCTTTAGTTAAAAAATTTCTTAATCCAATTAAAAATAGATAGGGAAATTATATAAGTACTGATATTATTTAATTTAACACAAAAACAAGCTTGTTTTAGATCTTTTTTTTAATTTTCAAAACCAGAATAAAACATTAAATAGACCTTTTTAAATGTTAAATTTATAATAATTTTTTAATTCAAAATTATTTAACTCTTATTCCAGTGTAATCTAGAAAATATCTACAAAAAATGTATTTATTTTTACTTTTCCTTTCAACTGTAAATATACATGCGTATACACACTACTATGTTATTGCATGCCATAAAACACGTAAGAGTTTAAAATTTCAACAAGTTACTTTCTTATAGTTTTCATTGTATTTTTTCCACATCCTACAAATAAAAGTACTCAATTTACGATTCTTTGGAGTATTTAACTGTCTTCACACTGTTCAAGGCATCTGATATTATTAATTACATCAAAGATGTGCTCTTGTAATCACAATGCATCAAACTAAGAAAAAAAAATTTTTTATGATTTTGAATTCTGTTGTCAATTTTTGCAAAGTTTACTTTAAATTAAAAAATATCGGTTTCTTTATGTTATCACTATAAGAATCCATATCCTACACTCATACTATAAATTTAGAAGCATAACAAAACAATATACAATTAGTAAGGATGACAAATGTAAACACTTAGTCTTAATTCAGATTTCAAAAAATTTAAGAGCTAAAAAGCGACCATGTGAGAGATGGCAATATATATGTTTGCTGTATGATATAGAAAAATTAGTTTAAAATAAGAAGACCTTTATGTAAAAATTAATCAATAATAATAAGCTAATGATTTATTGTTTGGAACTTTGTATGGAATTCAAGCATCAAAACTAATGAGCTGATAGTCATGAACTTTCTTCACAGTCTGCCATTCTATCATCAAACTTAACACTGCAGAGCAAAGTACAATAATTTAATTGATTTAAAAGTTCAAAAGAAGTGGGAGTATCAATGGTGATAGAATAGGAGCCACAACCCATGGCCATTTACTCTACCACTGCTCTAAATAAGTCCAGAACTGATTATGATAATAATTGATAGAATTAATTTAGTTATAGTAATTAAATTACTACAATGAAGTACTCTTTATTTGGATTTGATTGTTTCACTATACAATATTAAAGTTCAGCTTTGTAAAAACTTTGCTACCAAAATGTTTCAATTTATTCATATTCTCAAACCAATAACTATCCAAGTTAAAAGTTGCTTATAATTTTTTTCTGATGACTATTAAACTATTTAAAGTTTTTTCACATTGCATTGAGAACAATACAAATGTTTTCAGGTCTGCCTTTGACTTGCAAAATAGCTTAGACAGCAGCATAGCTATAAATCCAGAGATAGATAAATAAAACTTTATCTTAATCTGATATATTCTTGACTTGATCCTTATAATGTTATATTATTTATTTTACTCCCACAATTCATTTGTTTAATATCAATTCTTTAATTTATACTGTATGCAAAAATGCGCTGGACACATTTTCTTAATCAGCATTCAAAGACTTTCATGATATCTTAGATAATCCAAAACAAAGCAAAACTCTCCATATAGTAGTGATCATGTGATGTTTAGATATCTTAGATAACATTATATGTCTGAAAGTTTACTAATAATGGCACTTTATTTGTAATATGATTATTTAATTTATCTAGAATTGTTACATGTCTAGAAAAATTTAAACTTTTCAAATACATTCGACTGTTAGTAATTGCATATAGATTTGTTTATAATATTTAAAGAAGTTGCCCACATGGTTATGGCAAATAACTTCATGAGTCAATCTTGTGTAACAATTTGTGTTTGAAAGTACTCACTAATATTATTCTTAAAAAAATGGAAAATTCAGGAGGACTCTCATAAGATAAGTATTTCAATTTTTTTCTGACTGTTGCCAATAAAAGGGTAGAATAGTTGGTTATAGATGTTAAGATCTTAATTTGATTACTGGTCAGATCAGTATTATCTAAACAAGTTCGAAGAATCTCATTCAAACTATTGTGTTACATACTCAACATGTGTGCTATTAATAATATTTCATTGTATTTGAAATGTTTAAAGATATTTAATAATTAATTCTAGGTGATGGAAATAGTCCAACATAATTTCAAATAAAAAGGATTGTGACATTGGCATGTTTAAGATTGTTGATGTTTTTTCAACCCTGACTAAATTCACATTTGTCTTCACCTCATTGGCTCTTTTACTCAATTTAAATTTAATAAAATAACAAAACATGCAGTGGAAAATTCTTTGCCAATATAAAAGATATTGGTTTTATAATATGCTATTTTAACCCTCTTGTATTCTGATACTTTCTATTGTTACATCTGGTGAGAGTTTTTAAAAAATCTCAATATTTCTGTTCATATAAAATCTTTACTTTATGCTAAAAGTCAGTAAGTTTGACTTAATTTCTTTTTAATTTAATTTTATAAATGAACAATAATCTAAAAAATCATATTTGATCAGTTTAAATATTTAAAAACTAACCTGTAAATATGACATTGTACCATAACATCACACAGATGTCTACATTAACATTTTTTGCGGAAACTTAACAAATTCTTTTGTATTTTAAAGTTTTTTTTAATATTAACAAATAAACATAGATTTATAATATCCCTATCATATTCTGCTTTAAAATGTGATATTTTCTTACAAAAATTACAATAGTGAAAAAAAAAAAATAACAGCATGTTAATTTATATTATGATCAATTTTATTAATTTCTATTTTACCAAAATCACCCTTTCTTTTATTTTGCTGGAATATTTTATAAATACAATTTATCCAAAACATTTTGAAGACTTTTTAACAAAATCCTTTATATATATACATATATATAGTACTTTAAACAGAGGGCGTTACTGGATATTTGTAATTGTATAATGGTTTGTATATTTTCTATAATTATTTCAGTTAGTGTTAACAGTAACTTACTTTTCATATATATATACTCCTCACATTTTGACTGCCCTGCAGTATTCTTCAGAGCCTGTTTAAGTCTTCAAAGTGGTTTGGATAAATTGCATTTAATTTCCATTCCTAAAAGTAAAACAAAAATGAATAATTTAATTTTTTTCTTGCATATTTCTATGTAATAATCAATCAGTTTGTGTATAAAGTAATTAAAATTATTTTTTAAAAATAAAAAAACTCATATTAAATTATAGTTGAAAATATTTGCATGCAAACTATACCAGAAGGATGTGAACACCTCTGGGCATGTTCTTTTGTCATAAAACAAATGAGAAATCTTTTGAGCTTAGCCACAGTTCATAAAATGCTGCTCTTTTCAGATTTTTTTTCAATTTTATTATCAATAAAAACATTACATTAATATCCACTTTTTAGAAAAACCCTAAGTCATTACCATTTAGAATAACATTAATATTTAATCTAAAGTTACAGAGTAATAATATTTTCCTGATGACACTTTCACCAATTTTCAATGAAAATGAATGTTACAAATTAACAAAATCAAAGGTCTTATTACGATCAATTAAAAACACATGAAGACATTGTGGACTTTTTTCTGATTATTCTCTTATACAGCATATATTAAGGATTTGAACTCAGACTTTCAAGTACCCATCAACTATCAAGATTACTTAATGACTTTTTTGGAGAATTTGACTTATAAATTATCATAGTAATAATTTTTTGCCCATGCATTTTTATTTACAAAAACTGAAGAAATTTGTATTTTTTATTTTTTAATGCATTTAAGTGAATGAAAGTATTTCTTTAATTTTTTTTTATTATCTTATTTTTATTTCACATTAATTTCTTTTTTAGTTTTTGTTTATGCTTATTTAATATTTCATTGCTATAAAATAATATTGGAAATGATCAATCAAGATTGAACCAATAGCTGATTTAGCAGAATTTTTTCTTTTACCATAGCTATGCCATCTATTGTAAGTTTTAGTAACTAATATTTGACAGATGATAGAGCTTAATAAATCCCTATCCAGTGCTATCTTATCCAATATCTCCAGAATAATTTTTAGCTTATGGATTTCAATAAGCAATATCATCTGGCATTCTTTAGTTTCTAAAGCTTACATTAGATGGCATGACTGTAGTGAAAGAAATAAAGTATATTGCTGAAATAGCAATGTGTAGTATGTTGGAGTTATTTGATAGAGTCATGTGAGATTTTATTGAATTAACTTACAGCTGACTATCAATTTAAACTGAATGAAAGAAATAAATCAAGCCTATTTAATTTCACAGCTTCTATTATTATAATGATTGCAGAACATTATTATCTTGCTAGCATTTAAAATGTGACAAAATAGCTTTTTATGTAAAGATTTTTATTTTTTAAGTATTTGCCTTTGGCAAATGGGCTCAATACTGAAAATGTATATTATTTATTAGCTGTTTCTCTCAGTATTTCTGAAATTAATATTCTCGTGTTTTATGATTATATTTCTATGACAGATTTTTTTTTTAATATTCTCTATTTTTAATATTTAAATCACCATCTTCAGATTGATTCTGGCTTGTGGATTAAAATAGTATATCTCAGTATTTTCTTTCAATGTTGGATCCCATAGTTCATAATAAAAGCAAAACCTAGGAACTTATCTGAGAACGGTGACTTAAATACTAAGAATAGAAATTTTATATGCATTTAATACTAGAGGGCGCTGGCATGGAGAGGCTCTATTGTTAAATAATTATAGACTGATAGTGGTAACATCAGTTTTATATAGTTTTCTCATATATGGTGGTTAGAAGAGTTGTAAAATGGATGGAAGGGAATAATGTAGTGGGGGAAATGCAAAGAGGTTTTACATTAGATAGGCGTATAGGAGATATGTAGTTACACAATTTATGGATATGAGTAACAGTTATATATGAGTTTTATAGATATAGAAAAGGCATATGATAGAGTAAATAAAAATATAGTATGGATAAGTTTAGAAATTTGGAAATGGATGAAGCTTTAGTGAATATTATTAAGAAATTATATGAAAATAATTATTATATATATATCAATTAGAAAATATAGAATCAGTTAAAGTTAAAAATGGGGTGGGACTAAGGCAAGGGTGCCCTATGTTACCTATTTTGTTTGTGTTATATTTGAGTGAAATGGAAAGAACAATAGAAATATTAGAAAGAGGAATAGAGATACCATTAATAGGTAGTAGAAGAGTATATATTTTGTCAGGTTTTTTTTTTTTTCAGATATATTTTTGTGTGCAGAAAGAAGAGATGATATGGAAGTTATGCTGAGAACATGTGCAAGGGTGGGTAAAGAGATGGGGATTAGATTTAGTGAAGAAAAATCAAATATAATGATGGTTAATACTGGGAAAAGAGAAGATGCAGAATTTTCATTGGGAGATAGATATAGTTATTTGGGAATTATTTTAAGTAATCAGAAAAATTATTTGGATGGATGGGAGAAAAAATTGATAAATGAAGCAAAGAAAAGAAAGGGATTGATAAAGAAATTAACAGTGTTTTCATATAATAAATACGATGTAGCTAGAATTATATGGGAGTTGCGGTAGCAGGGTTAACATATGGAAATGATGCATTATGTGTTAGTAAAGGGGTATTAAATTATTTAGAAAAAGTTCAAAGGGAAGTAGGAAGACATGCATTGGATGCAGATGTATGGACAGCAAAGGAGGCAATTCAAGGAGAAATGGGATGGTCAAGTTTTTATATGAGAGATACAAAAAGTAAAATGAAAATGTTTGGTAGATTGCAGTTTATGGATAATAAAAGAATAGCCAAAATAGTATTTAATTGGGTTACGAGTAAAGGGCAGGTAACAAGATGGGTGAGAAAGGTAATGTGGTATGCAAAAGATTTGGATAAAGAAGTTATGTCAGTATATTTGTACAAAAGATGGGATGATTGTGTTAGGAGGATTGTTGAGTGTTATAGTGGTAAGGAATGGGATAAAAGAATAGATTTATTATTAAAGAATAGGGAGTTAGAGAGATGGAGAACTAGTATGGAGAGTAAAAAGAGTTTAAATATATATAGAAATAAACAAAATATTAGGTGCGAGTTAATATATGATAATAGTAAGGAAAGTAGTTTATTGTTTAAGGTTCGAACGGGATGTTTAGCAACAAGAGACTATACATGTAAGTGGAAAAATATGGATGATTTAGTCTGTAAATTATGTAAGGGAGGAATAGAAAATATTAGGCAACTGTTAATTGAATGTAAATGCTTAAAAACAAAAAGAGTACATATAATGAAGTTACGGAAGAATAAATATGAAAAAAGTGATTATACAGAAAGTGAATTATTGGTTTTAATGCTGGGTTTGGGAAAAGATAAGAGAGATTTAGATATAAAAGCTATAGAGTTGACAAAGATTATGTTGTGGAAATGGGATGGAGCAGAATATGGAAAAAATTAGAGTGGGGAATGGAAAATAAAGTGGCTAACAGGTTTATCAGAGCATAATTGCTCAGATATTCTTGACTTCGTTTAAAGGAGAAGCCACAGTACATCACATCACATCACATCACATTACGAATATGTAAACTCTACAGCCCTTCAATTATTATTTATTTTGTTACATTGTATTTGAGATAACGCTCTTATTACCTTCATTATATTATTTATGTAATGTTTTAAACAAACTTCTTATTTAAACATCTATTATGCAGCGTCTTTAATACATATATATATAGCAAATGTTTTTAATTTAGTTATTAGCTATTCAATATTTTTTTATCGACACGGTAATTTATAACGAGATGAGTGGATCGTACGTGTTCGCTGTGTGTTCTTGTGATCAAAATGAGTCAGTCAAATGAATTAATTTTGCATCCAGCTGTAAATGCAAATTAAATTATGACTTAAGCTTTATGAATGTGTTAGCTTTAAGCTAATTCGAATTATAATAATTACCTCAGTGAGAAGGTGTAAATAAATCTCTATTTAAAAGTAAAATTTAATAATTTGTTTTAAAATATATCAAGGCACAACTCATTACACTAATTGCATGTTAATTTTTTAATATTTAAAGTCAAACATTAAGAAAAAAATGTAGAGTTTACCTTGACATGGTAAATTGTTGGTGTTAATTGCACCTTTAATATATATAATATCAATTGATCATTTTCAATCATTATCGATCCACTGCAGGATGAAGATCTTTCCAAGTTGAATTCATCTTGTCCAATCCCTAGCCTCTCTTCTCCACATCACCCCAGCATCCTTCCTTATTTTATCCATTCATTCATATATATATATATATCACAGGCAGCAAATGTAAAAATCAATGAATTGTGGGAAGGTTAGATTTTGAAAGTGTGTATGAAAATACCTTAAAAAAGAATTAGGGTTAGTTGACAAAGATTGAAAGCACTTCTAGGTAGATATAAAAACTTTTAAAGTTGTACTTTATATATATTTATTTTACTGTATTTATTAATATTTAATTATAAGATTACTTATATACATATATGAAGATTTCAATACACATCCTGCTGTCTTCAAAAAACAATTTGAACTCAGGTGAAAAGCCAGTGAACTCACCACACTGGCTGACCTATGTCAATGAGCATCCCATCCATGTTCATTTATTATGTGAATAATTACAATCAACACAATATAAAGGCATTAGATAAGTTCCATTTAAAATGTTCTGTAAAATTTTAAAAATACAATGTCAAGATTGTAAAACCAATCAATATATTAATTCTTCAACTTGCTGTATGGGATATTATTTACTCCACAATTGTAAAATCACATCTTCATTAGATTGGATGTATAAAATGAATAAAAAATGGAAGACTTCCTAAAAGCATGTTTCATATCAAGCATAATATTTCTGGAAGAGATAGACTTCATTTATAACATAAGGATTATTTCAAAAACATTCTAAAGAAGAGCAATGTCACTTGTTACTATTGGTAAGATATAGCATAAAACAGAGTCCATTGAAGAGCTACAATTAGCCATGAAATGGAAGCCTTTCACAAAGAATGTATTTCTGCTGAAAAAATTAAAAGATAGCATCACAAAATATCAAGAAAACAAATAATTTAATCTGCATGATTTATATATGGGTTTATTTGTGTTTCACAGATTGGTTTCTATAGTCATTACAAAACACAATTCTAGAATTGTTTTTTTTTTTCTGGTTTTTTTTTTGTGTGTGTTTGTTTGTAGTTATAATGGCTTAGGTTGGTATTTTTATATCTAGCGTCTGAATCTATCCTAGTGCCTCTCTGAGGAGTGCCAAAGCACAAAAGAATGGTCAGAGGTTTGGGAGGGGGAGGTTTCCTGACAGAGATATTTTAAATGCTTTCTCTAGCTAAGCATTTTTACAAAACTTATTGAGGAATTGGCAATCCTCATTGTTTAGTAAAAAAATTATATGTATTCAATCCAGATTTGAATCCAGGTCAAAAGCACTATACAGCAGACATGTAGGTATCAGTTGCTTGAGATAGAATGGAGGATGAATAAACTGAAAAATGCTGAGTTCAAATTCCTCTATTTACATAAGCCTTTATAATATCTCTGTAGACAAATAAATTGTAACAACTCATTTTTAGAGCTACTTCATAAAGAGTTTATTAAAATTAACAATGTAACTTAAATTATTTATATATCAAAATATATTTTATTAAGGAAATATTAAGTAATGCCAAACTCACAAGAACGTTGATGATCACGTGGTATTAATTAATACCTCATTGACTTCACATGTGTGCAGGCAGAGAACCATTTGATAGAAAATTTATTCCTGGAAGAAAGAATATATATGTAATCAATAGTCAACCCAATTGTCTAAAACGTTCAGTTTTTGAACAGATGTCTCATGGTTGTCGGCAATTTCTTAGACAAAATGCAGAAGACTATACTTATACATTTAACTTACAGGTTAAAAGATGTGTAAATAATGCAGATATAACAATAATTAGGAAACTGTTACTATTTAATTTACTACAGTAACATTCGTTGAATGCACTTAGTTGGTAATACTGTCTTCAGGCAAGTATATTAGATTAATTATTATTAATCATGTGAAGAGTAAAGGCCGGATCAAATAATATTCACTGTTTCAGACATAAATGCACTTTAGAGACAATACACCTTTTTTATGTAACGAGTGGTCAGCACAGCAGCCTTACAAGCAGTAGTTCCGGGTTCGCGGGTTCGCTTACCGGCCGATGCTTTAACACATGAATAAAATAAATTTGTGATATCGATTAGATAATATTCAATTGAAAATAAAATGTTTAAAAATAGATGCCATAAATTTATACTATAATAAAGAACACAATTTTTATAATATGATCAAGAACATAATAAAAAATAAATTATATGATTGAAATATATATTTAAAAAAATAATAGTCCGAATGATTTATTATTCATTCAGAACTGTATTCGCAAATCATGGGTCTGGAGTTTCAGTGAGCCATTTTATCAATACATTAATTCATGAGTATCATTAAAGTTTATTAATTAGTAATTATAATACTTAAGCTGTATTTTATTTCATTTTAAACTTTCTGCTTCCCTTTCTTTCAAACTTCATTCATCCTACCGTTATATATATATATCACTTAAATACGGAGTTGGCAAACTTGAAGTTTTACCTATTGAATATACTTATAACTGAAATATATATTGAATTCTTTCCTTCCTTAGTAAAAAAGAAGTAAGACCTTTTTTAAATTTAGTATCTATTTTACTTTGCTTTACTTTATTTCGTTTATTTATGTTTGTTTATTTGTTTAGAATGCAATAGGTGACTTAATCGGGTCAATAACAAAACAGAATTTCAAGTTGCGTGTAAAAAAGTAATTATAAACATCTATACATTACGTCGATAACCATGAATAGCAATATAAATGTTATTGATAGAAACAACGGGAAAGAATGTCGTTTTAAGAGTCTCTAATATATAAGAAGGCAGTAAAGTAAATCCTGGGATTCTTTTTTAAATCTCCGTCAGGTTAAAACGTTTTTAGACTATCACGACATCTTCAGGAAACAATTGGAAAGAAAGTCAAAATATGTAGTTGAATAAAAATGTCAGAAGTTTTCATAATTATGGTTGCTGTGAATGAAATAGTAACTATGTATTTTAAACAAAGCCTTTAAAAAAATTTTATTGTGATTTTTAAGTTTTGTTGTTGTTCCCTAAAATTTACTTTATTTTTTTCTAGTTGGAGAAAAGTATTATTTCCGGTAAAACTCACGAGATTAATCTAGACATTTTATTGTTTATTTTTATTCGCTTTTCCCGAAATTATAAATAATGCAATTCTTAGATAAGCTTGCCTAGTAAATAAATGAATGTTCAGTGACACTTTGTGTAGCTTTTGTGCACTGGAAATGACAAGGTGAGCTCCGATAGGTAACCTTTAGCACTCAATGAGTGCGACTTCTTATCACTACTCCAAACCATAAAAAAAAACAAAAAACGATTAGCTAATTGCTCTGTATTTATGTTGTAGGTGGGGAAAAGTAAAACACAATTTAAAAACATTGCAAAAGCGTTAGTGGCCTAGCGGTTAGCATAGCTGCCTTCCAAGCAGCTGGTCCGGTCTCGCTTCCCGGTCAATGCTTTGACATATATATAAAAGCTCAAATATTTTAGATGCTGCAAGATCTGGAAAAAGTTGTATGATACATATAATAGAGGTGTGGTATTGTTATTTACTTTAATATATCAGAAAATGGTGGTGCTACTTTTCATTTCTAGCAATCATCAGACAGCTTTACACAAAAGCTATATGATAAATCAGTATCGCTTTTAAAAACCTGATTAAAATAGGTAATTGAATGGCTTTATTATTCGGGAATTCATAAGAAATATGAATATTAGAATTGCCAGAATTGTAATCTATGTGAGACAGTTATATTCCAGAGGCTATAATATATAATATTCATCAGCTATTATCCATGGTGAGAGATCAAACTGGTGTTCCTGACATCATTGAATGAATTAAGAGTTGGGCTGGAAATATTGCTAGAAGAGATGATAATAAATAGATAGTTGAAATAAACTGGATTCCAGACATTGTCAAAGACCTAAAAAGAGACTGCATGTAAGATTAATGGATGAAATAAGTAAGTGTTCTGTGGTGATGTGAAGAAGAGAGGTTATAGATCAGAGAAGATGGGTTGAGCTCAGAGAGATTATCATCCTGCAATGGCTCATTAATGATTGAAAATGATGATTGATGTTGATGATCCATAGGTTTAAGTATCAATATAAAACTTTGAAATCGCATATCAAGTTCTGATTTCCATGCAATAAAATAGATGAAATAACAGCTCTGTAGACATCTATTTCATGCAGTAGTCCTTTCTCTGTGATTAAATATCTTATCGAAAATAGCAGCAGCACATTAGAATCTGTGCTGTATCTCAACATCTAAGTTTGGCTATCTATAACTTTCAAAATTTAAACTTGTTTACATTTCTCAAGTTGATAAATTTCCTAGTTAAAAGCTGCCAAGGGTTTTTCTTCCATCATTGGTGGATAAATAATGTGTTTTTTGAATGTTAACTGTTAAACCAAAGTCTTTATGCACTTGAAACACCAAGTAGATTCTGGAAATCATCATCATGCTGTAAATCCAGAATCCAAGAAAATGACATTTTTGTTTTCACTTTTATTTCATTCAAATTCAAAATCCTACCATCAAACCTCTATCATATACTGATTCTCATTTCATTAAGCATCTATAAACAGTTATTGTTACCCAAAAAAATCAAGAATGAGTTTTGCTTAACACCAGTTTTTATTCTAACTGGTACCATTTTTTACCAATAGTAAAAATAGCACTTACTCTCATTCTAACTTTAAAAAATTGTATATAAAATTTAAGGACCAACAAATAGACGTATGCTATTAATTGAGTCCAATGGCTGGAACAAATCTCAAAAAAAAAAAAAAAGGACATCTTTTTATTCTCAGCACATTTTTTTTTGCATTTTTCTGGAGACAAAATATCATATCTACAGTATTTCTTGATTCTATAAAATCACACTGCGTTTCTGGTAACCATTTATCTATTATTGGAAGCAATCTATTCAACAAAATCTTCAAAAGCATACCCATTGCAATGGATGATGATGATGATAATGACTGAAATTTGCCTCACTTTTATTTGTAAAATTTGGAACAATAGAAGCATCTTTAGGCAATCCAACTTCCCGAGTATATATATATATATATTTTAAAATCCAATGTTTTTGAAACTAACATATCTCCATTTTTAATATAAGCTATTTTGAACTTCTTTATCCAACTTTAAATAAGTCAATAAAATAAATATATCATTAACCAACCCATTTACTCAAGCAACAGACCCATGGCTAAAAAATCTAGATATAAAATTTGCATTTTCACCCTCTATTGAGAATTTTTGTTACCATTTTTTTCTACCGCTCATGTACAATTTTTGCTAATATTTTAATTTCAAAAAAATTCAAATGATGACAGGATAATCAAATAAGTTGGAATTTCAAAGTATCTGAAGCCACATATCTCAAACTTTGCAAGTTTATTTTGAGAAAATATCACGATGATCTAAAAATTTGATTTTTTGGAAAGTTTTTGTTTTAATTTATATCCTAATTGTGTAATAATTATTAGAAATCAAAAACATACATTATTACATATTTATTTTTTACAGAAATGTTTTATTTTTAAATATAATAAAATATATTCTTCTGTGTATTGTTATAATAAAGATTACGATCACTGAAAATACAACTGTCTAAAAATGATGTCACTCACTAGACTGTTATAACATTTAGTGATATTATAAATATTAAAAAAAAAAATTAAACATTTAAAGCATAAATTGGTAAATTTACTAGATATTAAAAATAATTCATTAAGATTTTTAAAACAAACATCAAACAAAAAAGATTTCATTCATTTTTCAAATTGAATCTGCTCACCTGAAATTTGATGATATGATTGTGCTTTGTTTTGATTAAAGTCTAATTTTAAAAATAATTCTGAAAATCAAATGTGATTTTTTAAAATTTATTTAGTTTCTAAACAAAAAGATTTATCAAATGAGCTTGTATTTATTATATTGTGATAAATAATAATGGTTTAATATTAAAGTGGAAATTGAAAGCTTAAAGTGAGAACAAAGAAATCTGTCAGAATGTGTGTAGTGCAACAGGGTCCAAAGTCAGTATCTTAACTTTTATATGAATATTCAAAGATAATAAAAATACTCCTTTCACCACTTTCAAATATCATTGTCATCATTTAAGAAAGTATCCTTGCTGGATTCAATAGGATTATTGTAGTGCCTTTTGGGTCCATATGTTGCTTAAAGAGTACCAAAAAGATCTAGAGTGACCACAATTAGTAAATAAGTATATTGTTTGCAGTTTAATTTCACCAATCATTTTTTAATCCTTCCCATTGAATGTTTGTTTGTAGATCTCATTATTTATTATAAAACTACATTTAATTTATTATTCTGCCAAATAAAAAGGTCCACATGCTTTCTTTTAATTAATAACAAGCTCACAATCAGAAAAGCAATCATGATTCTTCTTTTAAAGCACCCAAGAATATATTTACTATCCATAACATATTCCTTAAAATAGTTTCATATCTCAGTAATATGATAATCCTGACCATTCAAATTAAGCAATTTTAGTATTTGTAGCTAGTGAAATATAAGACATCAATTTTCTTGTGAATATGATTGGATTGAGATAATATTTTTAGTGCATTTATTTTTTTTGTCTTGGACCACAATAATCTATGATTCACTAATAATCTAAGTGCTGTCAAAATATGAATTCTTGTAGTATTACTTCCATTGTTTTGAGCATGGATGCATCCATATTTTTCTATAGTGATTTTTTTGCCTAAACAAAGTGGTTGTCATGGTCTGTCTGTGTTTTGTGTATAAATTCAATAATGACAAACTGTTTGAATTTACAGTGCAAATACGACTGTTTTTAATGAGTTTTGGCTAAAGTCTACTCTCAGCACCAACATGTGCATTAATGTTTCCAAAAAACCCAGATTTTTTCAATAATGCTTTTGACAGGAAATAAAAGCTTTCATTTCACTGAATTTAAGGTTGAAGCAGAAGCACTAATAAATTGAACATTAGTATCATTATGCAAGGCAAGTTTTAAGACCATTAATCTTTCTTTATACAATGAGTATTTCCAACAATAGAAGATATTGAATTAGACTTTATAGTAAATAAAACACTATGCATTATTCTTTCAGTGACTGACCTGCCTTTCAAAAAATACTTGTATTCATTCATCTATTCTCTTAAACTTCCTTCCTTTGGTAGAGGAGTCTTACTAAGAGCAGCTATATTATTTTTAAATCTTGACAATTCATTAATCATAACTGGAATCACAGAAGTAATAGTTGGATTATTTTACAATTGAACATGATTTGAAATACTGAAAAACAAAGATAATAATGTTTCCAGACAGCCTTGATAAGAACTCAAATGAGTTGAAAGCACTTGGCAATGGTGTTTTATATTATTTTTAAATTTTTTTGTTATGTATATAAATTAATACACTGTATAGGCTTACACACACCTGCACATATATAATGTAATATATAAGGGATTCGAACTCAGACTTATACATGACCCTTATCTCTCCATGCCATCTCATATTGCTGACCCATCTGATCATACACATGTTGAAAAGATAAATAATCAATATACATATTTCATGCTAAAACAGCAATCATCAGTTGATCCAGATTACTATCTCCACATGTATATACAATCAGTACTCAGCTTTATATTAAGATAACCAATCTTCATACTTTAATGGACAGGCTTCAAACTACTCCAATGCACAACTCTTCAGCCATCCATTTCATTGAAAATCCGATGATGGAACGTTCAAAGCCCACCTTAGTGCCAAGGTTGTCATCTTACCCATGTTGATCATTTAATCATTCTGACCCTTCATATACTGGAGAATAATCCATTTACATATATATGCAAGGAATGGGCAGACCTTTAACGCGCTCTTAAGATTTATTCTAGTTTTGAAGAGTTTGTATTAAGTAAAATTCACATTCCATATACGTATACTTGGAAAAGAATTAGATTTATAATACTTATTTTTAGTATTACTATCTCCTGCACCACTGGGAATAATGTTATTATTTTTATCACTTTAATGAATAATCCACCAGGCAATATGCCAAACCTGAGTATTAAGGATCTGAAAAATCATGTGACATTTTTGTTTCCTATAGCAATAAATTTTAAATATGGTGGTAAAAATTACTAGTGGAGTAATCAAAACTACTTACATTTTACAAATAATAGTAGACAATAGCAATAAATATATATTAATTAAATAGAAGTACTGTCGATTACATTGTAATCATTAACAATTGAAGTGGATAATGATTATAACGTAATCGAAAGTACTTCCGTTTAATATTTATATATATTATTATTGTCTACCTTTATTGTAATTTAAAGTTTACCTCCTATAGTATATCTTTAACGAGTAGCTCATTATTTTACATTTATACATATATATATTGATGAAGAAAATTATTAGAAAAGATAAGTGTATAAAATAAAATCAGTTTAATTTCAGAAAGATTTATTAATAATTATGTCGTCATAATTAGATAAGTTCATTTTAATTCTGGGTAAAATATTTAAATTTTAATATTTAGAATTGGGAAACATTTTATTTGGCATTAATTGAATTAATAAAAATCGCATTTAGAAATAAAATTAGAAAAGCATTCAGCCCTAGCTGTAATAAAATAAATTAATTAACGCTCCTGTAATTAATTCTGCACTTCAAAAAAATATACTATATTAAATTAATTAACAATTTGATGATTTTATTGCTTCAGAATTCATTAAAAAGTTTAAGCATAGGAAATGTCAGAGTTGGGCATTTTTTTATGGTTTACAGGCAAGAGAGTATATAAATCTACTACTGGTATAAAAACAGTGCAGGTCTCATAACCTTTATTAAAAATTTAGAACATCGAAACATATACTTTTATCTCCATCTCTTGCTTTGAATATTGTTCCTAAACTGCAAGTAATCTCATCATTGGATTTAAAAATCAATTGACCTGAAAAGGTAATTGAAGATATCTGTTTCTTAAATTAACAAGGCAAGTCTAGAAAAAATTGTCAAAGGCTACCACAATGCATAATGTTGTTTTTATTAAGCCTTAAAATCTGTGGTATTTGTATTTTTAAAGAATTTTTCTTTTGCACTTATACTATATACTTATCAATCCACTGCAGGATGAAGGTCTCTCCAAGTTCAATCCATCTCTGATCTCTAGCCTCTCTTTTGCACATCATCCCTGAACACCTTATTTCATTCATTCATCTCATAGATGGTCTCTTTCTGGGTCATTTATATTCTCTTAGAATCCAGTTTAAAATTTCAATTTTCCATCCATTATAATCTTTTCTAGCAATATGTTATCCCAACTCCAGTCTTTTAATTCGTATCAACTCATACTTAAATTACATACCAATCCATCTTTTATCTGTGGAGGTTGCCTTGACAACAGATTATTGATATTCTTTTGATTTATTTAAGTTTTTACTGTTGGAAAGAGATTTACATTTGGAAACCAGGTAGCTATTGAGATTTATAGTTTATTAATTTATATTTGTAGATGCCTGTCTGAATATTTGTGATAATGATATTTAGTAGTAATTATATGTTAGACTATTTTCATCATTTAATATCAATTGTTAATTGTGCTTTTATTTTCATATGCTAGTGATAGCCGACAGGTTAGTATACAACATAATATTTCAAGTAATAGTCTCCTTTTTTTCTGGGATTAGTACTAGCATGGGAATTGAACTTGGACATTTAGACCCATGATTATTGAATTTAAGTTGGCATTCTAACTAAGTTATTCATAAATTTAAAAGTCTTGGTTAGATTTTCATGCTAGCACTATCAATTGGGAGACCAGACACCCCTGAAGAAGAGAGAAGAAGAATATTCAAAATTATGTACTAACACAGTGCTCTTACTAACAGCTGAGTATGTTTGAAAAGTTTAAATAAAGTTTGAATGTGTCTGAAGACATAACATTTGTTATTTGATGATAGAAATAGTCCAATATATAATTGCTATTAATATATTTGTATATGTTTTGATACCATTATTTAATATTATTTAATGTTTGTGACTGAATTTAACAAACTTTAAGCAGTTGAAATCAGACATTTGTATCAGAATATAGTTATATGTTCAAGTAATCATTATTCAAATAAATTTAAACTACTGTTGAGTTGTGGAAGTAAATTATTATTATTAACCTGCGATGGCTACAGAGTGGTTTTATAATGTAAATGCTACAACTGGTATCAGATACCACTTATGAGAAAAGTATTATTTTATGATATACTTGGGGTTCCAAATTTAATTGTTATTATAAGCATTGCTTACAATATGTATTACAATATTTATTTAAAAAATAAAAAATAAAACCATAGATTGCAAAAATTAACCAGATTGAATAGTTGTTTTCTTTTAGTAAAATCATGATCAATTATTACAATGAAATAGACTTCATAAGCATTATTTACAGTGGAGAGAAGAACAGTTTCACGCTCCCAAATCAAGATGCTTCAGATTGGCCTATATAAATGGAAAGTTAGGTTAAAGATAAGATGGCCACTCTTATCTTTATAAAAGTCACTATCTTGTGCCATGAATTGAGAGGTCCCTCTATTGGAAAAATACACATTTGATATAGGTTACATACACATTTGATATAGGTTACAACCTGTCTTAAAAGTATTTCCATATACTTCCTGTGCATTTAATAAATAATTATGACTTTACAATAACTATTATATTTGTATAAAAATAATATATATAACCATAGATTGTTAAAAATGAAAAAATAAAATTACTTTTATTTAAAATACATTTAATACCACTTTTAATGAGAATAATTTGTGAGCTTCCTTTCAGGAAAAATGATTTATTATCTTAAATAAATTTGATTTTTATTACCACAAGCATTAATTACAATAACTACTAAAATATGTCAATAGATAGAGAAGATCCACTATGCACAAAATATTATAAAATTATAACTACTTTACAAATTTACAGCTTAGCACTGCTTTCAACTAGGCTGGTCATTTTTATAACACTAAGATAGCAATGCTGCACTGTAAATCTGTAAATTAATTATAATTTTATAACATTTCCTTCATAGTGGATCTTTTCTATTTATTGAATTACAAACAAAAAGGAAAGAAGTAAAAGATAAATTGAGTTACTATAAAATTTGTATAAGAAAGTTAAAACAACAACCATAGACTGCAAAGTATGGAGAATTAAATTACTTTTATTTAGAATACAACCAATAGTGCTATAATAAAGATCAGTTGGTTGATTTCTTTTAAGAAAAAACAATTATTTATTTTATAATAATAATAATAATAGTAATAATAATAATAATAATAATAATAATAATAATAATAATAATAATAATAATAATAATAATAATAATAATAATAATAATAATAATAATAATAAAAAAATATATATATATATATATATATATATATATATATATATAATAAACGGCAACCCCTACAGTTGCCACCGTGCTAAACAGTATCAAGATGCCAGAAGGCTGTGCATAAAACCTATCTAAGCCTATTCATCCAATATCCCCAGACTAGTTTCTGGCTTGTGGCTTCGTCAGTGAGGGCTTTGGATCTGAGGCACTGCATCTAGTGTTAGGTCTATGCAACCTCCAGCAACCACCTTTTATCTCCTAACACAAACTTGAGATGAAATGAAACACAAAATTATTTTCAATCTAAGCTCAATAGCATACAGTCATAGGGTCTGAACCCATACATTTTAGTGTCTTTGGCTCTTTTACAACCATAGCCACCACTATCCTATTAGGCAGGATTGGTATTAAACCATTAAGCATCACATGATCACATTTCCTATACTAGCACATTAATTGTTGATAAACAGAGCAAACCTCCATCAGTTTGCCACCTGTGCTAAACAGGTTCAATGGATACCAGAAGGCTTGTGCATAAAATCCCTATCTATGCCTACTCCCAATATCCCCAGACTAGTTTCTGGCTTGTGGCCTCGTCAGTGAGGAGCTTGGATCTGAGGCACGCATTTAGTCTTAGGATCTAATGCAACCCTCTGCAACCACCTTATCTCTACTACCTCGTCAGTGAGGCTTTGGATCTGAGGCACAGCATCTAGATCTTAGGATCTAATGCAACCCTCTAGCAATCACTTTTATCTCTACTTGCAACCCTCTAGCACCACCTTTACCCTACTAGTAGAGGTAAAAGGTGGTTGCTAGAGGGCGCAAGATCCTAAGATCAAGTGCAGGCTCTCAGATCCAAAGCTCCTCACTGACGAAGGCCACAAGCCAGAAACTAGTCTGGGATATTGGAGATATTGGATGAGTAGGCATTAGATAGGGATTTTATACACAAGCCTTCTGGCATCCATTGATTACTCTGTTTAGCACAGGTAGCAATACTGTGTGGAGAGTTTTGCTCTGTTTATCAACAATTAATGTGCTAGTATAGGAAATATGATCATGTGATGCTTAACCCCTAAACCGCTAATTATATTATTGGTTGTATGAGGTAAAAATCAAATCTTTTAATTGGCCAACTCACAAACTGAAGACAAAGCCTATTGTTAAAACATATCCGCCTATAATATTAAATTCAACTCAGATACGTTTATAAAAATTATATTACTAATTTTTCAGGTTATGAAAGAGAATGAAAGTTCTTTCAAAAATAAATTGTTATTTATTTATTATAAAATTATTCAATTTCGGCAAATATAAAGCGAATGTCTAAACAAAAAGTGGTGCCAAACGCTTTTTTCAATGTTACGATATCAAAAGTAAAGATTTCTTTTTGCTAAATCTTAAATATTTTTACTAAAATCTTCAATATTTTTCAAAAATAATTTTGTTTTTTAGTTTATTTTTAAAAATTATTTTAATTTCTCAAATTATACTTTTTTAAATACTTAAATCACATTGAAATGAAAATCTCAGCGTTTTCTTTATTTTCTTTGATCAGGTGGTTTCTTTGTTCTTTCCAGCCAATCAGAATGTCTTTTTCGGCTGAGAGCTCGCTAACAACCAATCACTGACAATGTTCTTTCTTTGTTTAGGTTTAAATGCGATTTTTTTGATTTTTTACTTGTAAAATAATTCGGAAGAGGGCACCATCTTACAGAACTTTTAAAAACCTAATCAATACCTGTCAAATGAATATTTTAGCATAAGAACTGGCAGAGTTAGAGTGACGTCAGATGTCGACGAGAGGCCTCGTAAGAGGTGGGAAAAGGGTTAATGGTTTAATACCAATCCTGACTAATAGGATAGTGATGACTATGGTTGTAAAAGGCCAAAGACACCAAAATGTTTGGGTGCTGAACTGAGTTCAGACCCATATGTCTATATAAGCTATTGAGCTTAGATTGAAAATAATTTTTGTGTTTTCAATTTCATTCTCATAGTTTTGTAGTTAAGTAGAGATAAAAGGTGGTTGCTAGAGGGTTGCATTAGATCCTAAGATCTAGATGCAGTGCTCTCAGATCCAAAGCTCCTCACTGACAAAGGCTACAAGCCAGAAACTAGTCTGGGGATATTGGATGAGTAGGTATTAGATAGGGATTTTATGCACAAGCCTTCTGGCATCCATTGATTACTCTGTTTAGCACAGGTGGCAATACTGTATGGAGAGTTTTGCTCTGTTTATCAACAATTAATGTGCTAGTATAGGAAATGTGATCATGTGATGCTTAATGGTTTAATAATAATAATAATAATAATAATAATAATAATAATAATAATAAAACAATTATTTATTTTATAATAATAATAATAATAATAATAATAATAATAATAATAATAATAATAATAATAATAATAATAATAATAATAATAATAATAATAATAATAATAATAATAATAATAATAATAATAAAAAAATATATTACTATTGCAAGCATTACTAATGAACAATATTATATTTGTGTAAAAAAGTAGAAAAATATAGATCACAAAACAATGGAGAAATAAAATTACTTACATTTAGACTACATGAGGTACCATTAAATTCCAAAAAAGTTATCCTAAAACTTATCACTATGTGATCAAAATTCAAATTATTTTGATTTTTTTCTAAATACAGACATATCTAGAAAGTAATTCAATTTTCAAAAATTCTATGAAATTAAGGTATATGTAAATTTCTTACGATATTACATACCAATTGTCTCAAATGAGAGTTGAAACATTTTTTGTTTTTCTGATTTACAAAATAGTTCATAGTCTTGGACAATATGATTTGAACATAATGTAATACAGTCAGAGCAATTGATGAAAATGATGTCAGGGTTAATAAAAGTACTTTTGTTCACAAATATCACATGATTTTATTATTTACAATGTTAGTTATAATGAAATTTTAAATACTTAACTTGCTATAGACCATGTATTAATGATTTTGTCTATAATATGACCTTATGCTAAAGTGAAAGGTCAAAGTCTTTCTTTTATTTTATAGGAATTGCTTTAAAAAAGATTGAAGATTTACGGTTCATGTAAACTTGGACTATTATCATATAATTATATTTACAAAATCATTCAGTATTATACAAAGTCATGTTAATTATCTAAATAAAAGTTTGAAATGCCAAATTATTAATCTGCTTTATAAACAGACTATATATTCCTGTTTAATGAAGTTTATACTTATAATACACTTTAAAGGTATATAGGTGAAATATCTAGAAATGTAAAAACCACAATCTGTTACAATAACAAAGGCAAAACACTCCATACAGTAGTGCCATCCTGTGCCAAACAGAGTAGTCAATGGATGCCAGAAGGCTTGTGCATAAAATCCCTATCTAGTGCCTACTCATCCAATATCCCCAGACTAGTTTCTGGCTTGTGGACATCATCAGTGAGGAGCCTTGGATCTGAGAGCACTGCACCTAGATCTTAGGATCTAATGCAACCCTCCAGCAGCCACCTTTTAACTCTACTTTACTACAAAACTATGAGAATGAAATTGAAAACACATTAATATTTTCAATCTAAGCTCAATAGCTTATATAGTCATATGGGTCTGAACTCAATTCAGCACCCATACATTTTGGTATCTTTGGCTCTTAAACAACCATAGCCACCACTATTCTATTAGGCAGGATTGGTGTTAAACCACTAAACATCACATGATCACCAACTCTATACTAGCACATAATTGTTGTAAACAAAGGAAAAACTCTCCATACAGTAGTGCCTTTGTTTACAACAATTATGTGCTAGTATAGAGATGGTGATCATGTGATGTTTAGTGGTTTTAATCTGTTACAATCTAAGTACCAACTTTTTTGACTATGCTGCAATATTAGACTAGAGTGCAATGTGGGAATTTATATTTTGCTTATGGAATTTGCCTTGACAACAAATTGAAGATTTAAGGTTTAGATGAGTTTGGGCTATTATCATATGATTTGGTTATATAGTAAAGTGAAAGTTACAGTAAACTCCTAATAAGCTATATATAAACTAATTTAAACCCATCAAAAATGGAAAAGTATAGAAAAAAACCTATCTTTACCTTAGCTCAAATCATATTTAAGCATTTAGTTTATTGATGTGTTATGAAGCAGAGCATGAATTCCATATATACAACCATAAGCTATTCTGAATTTGCTATAAACAATAGGGGATATAGGTCACTGTTCATTTGTATTAGTTTTATATATAGCTTGCTTGGGGTTTACAGTAACTTTTGTTTTAATTTCATCTTTGTTTGAGCTAAGACTATTAATATTTATATCTCTTAACTATTTTTTCATTTATTGTAAATAATGGTTATAATTAAAAAAATCAAATTTGGAATATTAGTTATAATATAATTTTCAATAGCTTCTCTTCCTCTTTCCTTCTTTATTTTTGCTTTTCTAATATATAACATATAATAATCCCATTCCACTCTTTTTACACTTCAATGCAAAATATATTTATTAATATTATAGTTTTGACTGTTCCTAGCAGTCTTCATCAGATCTACAAAAATTTAAACATTATATCAATACAACCATATTTCATACATATATCTATTAAATTGTTACAATTTTACCAACTTAATTATTAACATAACTTTATTCATAAAACTTACTATTATATAACTTTAAAATCTACTTTACCCTTTATTTTTATTCTTAGTTATTATCATATTTATTCACCTTTTTTCTTTTGCCATAATTTTATAAATTCAATTTAATATTAATGAAATATTTCTTATATTACTATATTCATATATTTAATTTTATTTTACATGTTACTATATTCACAAATTTAACTTTATTTTACATTTCATCTATTATCTTAATATTTAATTATCTTATTCCATTCCTTAATTCCATTTTACCCATATTTTATTTCTGCTTCTTCCATTTACTTATTTTTTATAAAATTATTTTGATTCTTATATGTATCTTTATTTTATTTCTTACCATATTATCTACTAAAACTTTCTTTACTCTACCATTTTCTATCTCATAATACACTCTAATTTCTTTTTATCTATATACAACCCCCTCTATTATCTATTATACAAACTACTTATTTTATTTCTTATTAGTTTTCACTATTTATTTTATTTATTTTTATGCTAAGATAGTTTTTAAACCATTTTCTCTATTAATATCATAACTTTCTCTATTAATATCATAAATATGATAGAGGATCACCGGTATATATGCATTTTATGGAGACAGGTCATAAACTAAAAAAAGAGAATATTAGTATGATAAGTTATGTAAGTAGTAGTAGGAATTAAAAAATAAGAGAGGCAATTTTAATATAGAAGATAAATCCAAATATTAATAGAGAAGGTTGTTTAAAAATTATCTCAGTATAAAAATAAATAAAATAAACAGTGAAAACTAATAAGAAATAAAACAAGTAGTTTGTATAATAGATAATAGAGGGAGCTGTATATAGATAAAAAAAAATTAGAGTGTATTATGGGATAGAAAATGGTGGAGTAAAGAAAGTTTTAGTAGATAATAAGGTAAAAAATAAAATAAAGATACATATAAGAATCAAAATAATTTTATAAAAAATAAGTAAATGGAAAAAGCAGAAATAAAATATGGGTAAAATGGAATTAACAAATGTAATAATATACTACATGAAATGTAAAATAAAGTTAAATTTGTGAATATAGTAATATGTAAAATAAAATTAAATATATGAATATAATAATATAAGAACGATTTCATTAATATTACATTGAATTTATAAAATTATGGCAAAAGAAAAAAGGTGAATAAATATAAATATGATAATAACTAAGAATAGAAATAAAGGGTAATGTAGATTTTAAAGTTATATAATAGTAAGTTTTATGAATAAAGTTATGTTAATAATTAAGTTGGTAAAATTGTAACAATTTAATAGATATATGTATGAAATATAGTTGTATTGATATAATGCTTAAATTTTTGTAGATCTGATGAAGACTGCTAGGAACAGTCAAAACTATAGTATTAATAAATATATTTTGCGTTAAAGTGTAAAAAGAGTGGAATGTGGTTATTATATGTTAAATATTAATTATAGAAAATAAATACTTTTCTTAGGAATTGTAACAGATACCATTTGTAGTGTTTATATTACAAAACCACTTTGTAGTTATTGCATGTTAATATAAAAGTTGTATAGCTTTAATAAACATGTAATAGATTTTCTTTTTACTCTTTAAACAATATTTATAATAAAGTGTTGCTTTAAATTTTATAATAAAAATGCTAATAGTAAGAAATTTTATTTTATAAATCTAAAATAATAAATGTTGAAATCAGAATGTCCTTGTGTATTTAGTAGGCACTCTGTCCCCACCCACCCATTTTTACAAATCATAAATCCAAATAAAATAAGAATAACTAAAAACACAAAATGATATCCCAAATTTCACATGTATTACTAAAAATCCAATGGAAAAGTGTTTGGTTTTTTTTTTTATGAATGAAATGAAACATTTTACGATTTACCTTTATTAAAGATATTAAAACAATATCCTTATATATAAGTTTTATCTGCAAATATTTTCATTATCCCTACATCACTTACTGTAAGCTTTAGTAAGAAAAATAGATGTCTGATAGAATGGTTAATAAATCTTTATTAAAGGGAATAAAAAATCCACTTCTTATCCTTTAAGTCTATGCAACTTTTATATTAACTTTTTAAGAGGAAAAATACAATTATTCTTACTAGAAATATTGTTTACGAGGACTGGAAAAAATCAACTACATTTATAACTTGACATATTCATTAGTAATTTGGGGAAGTGCTTACTAAATGATTACCCAATTTAGTTTCTAAGAAATTAATTTATTCATTATAATAAAAAATATTAAAACATTTGATATTCAAAAAAACAAAATAATTCTAAAAATTAGTATGTATTTTTTTGCCTCTTGAGTTATTTTAATATTTGAAATACATTGCTATATATATATGTTATCAAAAAGTGTCATTGAAATGAATAAAAATAAATTTTCAAATTAAATTATAACTTATGTTTTTATTTAACCAAGCATGTAAAGGAGTAAAAGAATTCAGAATTTTATTGTTATACTGATTAGACCTGACACCTATGTCTGAAAAAAAAAATTAATATGTAAATTCGTTATCTTTAAATGAAAATCAATCCCCAACAACAATGAAATGGACAAAATGGGATAAGAAGTCTGGCACTCCCGGATAGTATCCGAAATCAACAAAACTAAACTTAATATCAAATAACAGATTTAAATAAAAATATTTTTTCATTATTTTAAAATGCTTGTTTTAATATTAATAGCATTGTCTATGTTATCTTTTGTTCCATTTATAAATATATAATGCAAAAATTCAAATGCCAGGTAAAACACACAAAGACATCTTTTCAAATCAAATGTTTTTAAAAAATATTAAACAACTAAAAACGTTAAAGATTAAATTTAGGTAAATGTATTTATTAATACTATAATAATTCCAAATAACATGTGCAGTGTTACTGTATTTAAAAATTAATAGTGTACTTAAAGTAAACAAAATTTTAAATAATTTTATGTGGATTTTTATTTATTTATATAAATATAAATCAAACCTTTAAATAGATTATTTCAATTTACATATATTTAGATTAACAAACTTTAACCTTCCCATAAATACAGCCCGAAATTCTCATAGTGGCATGTTTCAATATTGTTTCACAGCTATGAAAACATTTAAAATCTTTTCTTTCTAATATTTAGCCTAGTTCTTACATTTTTAGGTATTTGTTTATTAATATATTTATAATACATCATTGTTTCAATAATTTTCTGTAAGTGGCAGCTGCAGTCAAAACACAATTTTTATTTTTGCTCTTTTTTAATTAATATATTCAAAAATGAAAAAAATCCTGCATTTTTTTTCAGGCAAGTGGGCAGTGATTCAAGAGTTTGGTTTTTTTTTTTTTTAATGTTTGTTTTCAATATTATTTTGTTATTGTGCAGTGTAATAGGTGAATAATATATATTTTCATTATTATTTTTTTATTTGGTTTTATAAATATTTAACATAATAAAAGAATATATAAATTCTATAATTTTGAGTTATGATTTTTGTCAAATATTTTATTTTTTATTTCCATGCTTTGAAATATTGCAATATTTTAGAATATATATATCAATTTTTTATTTCATAAGTATAAACATTTCAGTGTTAAAATATTAATTACAATTCTATTTACAATTTAGTAGATTAAATATGTTACCAATATTTTTTCATATTTTAAAATATCACAATATTTCTTATTCTCTATAAAAGTATTAGTTATTTTATAAGCACACATACTTGAAAGAGTTAGAATTTCATGTAGATGCTAGAAAACATTTGGGAGAAAATAATACTAAAAACAACATACTTGTTAGAGTGATAACAATTCAGCCAACCAAATTCTCTACAATATACATTTTCAAACTGACTTTGTATTGCATTAAGCAACTAATCAACTTTTCCAAGGTAATAGTTTCATAATTTCAACATTGTTCATCAGTTAAAAGTAATAATATTTGACAGTATTGCTTAGACATTCATAAAAAGATTGAACACCAGAAATTTCAGAACTGGAATTAAGCCATGGACTTTACAGTTCAGAATCTGAGAACTCTACCTCTGCATCAGATTACGCAGAACAATAATAATGAGTCAACCTCCAGTATACCCACTCACAATAAACAAAATCTTTCCAAAATAATTTTCAAATAATTATTTCTTTGCTGAAGTTTTAAGCAGTCTTGGATTTTTTAATTACTTTGTAAAAGCTTTATAACATAACATTAATGTATATTGCTGACCAATCCTATCCAACCAATGAATGATAATGTGAACATAAAACAATTTGTATTGGGACATTTCATTGGCTGATTATTTAATTGCCATGACAACTTTCACAAATGAATGTGATATTTTTTTTCATTTGCCACTTTTATAAATTTTGTTAAAGCATACTCCAGTTTAGCAGTATTAACATTTGGATTATATATATCTCAATTCTTGGTTATAATGCAGAACAAACAAACCATGAAAAATCAAACTGTTCTTGCACATGCATTCACACCACCTCTATATAATTATATATATAAGTATGATTTGCACTACAGATACTTAAACATACAAAGCTGCCTTTTTAAAATTTTTTATATATTAAAACAATAATGCAAGTGTGGCTGAGTGCTTTCAAGGGACACATCCCTCATAGTCATAGTCATATGCAAATTTATGCAAATGAGTTTATGTATTCCATTTCTTGCATATATTGTATCAGGTATCTTTTCTGTTGATGGTGTGATTATGCCTAGCAATAAAGTAAGCCTCTTTGACTTTTCTTTTTAAGTCATGGCATTCTCTACAAATAACCACAGAGTCAATGGGTTCACAATCATGCCCTGCTGAGATGCGATGCTGAGCAAAAACTAAATTACAAGTTGGGTCTGTGAATGCTTTGGTGTATGAATATACATGTTGAGACAGCCATGTAAATAGAGAGGCTCTGGTTTCACCAAAGTATGAGGCCTGACAATTTGCCATAGGGAAGGCAATATTGTACAATGCTTGAGGTGTCTGTGAGGGTGATAATCTATCCTTGATGTTATTGATTAACTTGTTGGAGTTGGGGGGGGGGGGGGTAAAAGCACAAGTGGTATTTTTTATTTAAAATAGTACATATATATTCATAATGATATTTCCAGGAGCTTCCGTGTAATAAAAATATAATAGCTAAATAACTGACATTTCAGTACAAAAATAAGTATTTTTCTCAGAGTATCTTCTTTCTTAAATCATAAGAATGTGTGTGGTAAGATTTAAAATCATTATTTTTTCCTTTTATAATTTTCTTTTCATTCTTAAATTCTATTGGTTGAGGAATTTTAAAACATACTTTATCCTCCTATAGCTTTTTCCAAATATTGTTAATTTTTTTTAAATTCACATTTTTTATTTATGATCTTATGCCTGTTAAAAATATCTACAGCTTCCTTTAGCAGTCTCTGATCATATTATTCAATTTTTGCCCGAATATATGTTTTATTAAATTTGATGTCATGATTTGTTAATTTAATGTGCGAATAAATGGCTGATGAATTAGATTTTTCTCTAACTACCACAATGTTTTCTTCCTTTCTTATGTTTATTCTATGATTCATCTGCCCAATGTATACTATACAATTTGTACTATGTTAAAAAAAATTAATGAAGTATTTCCATGACCGAAAGATAAAATTCCTATGGAGTCTCATGGTTTATACAAAATTCCATGTGGAGTCGGTTTACATTCATACATCGGACAAACAAATCATAGAATAAACATAACAAAGGAAGAATTTATTTTGGAAGTTAGAGAATAATCTAATTTATCAGACATTTATTCACACAGTAAATTAACAAACCATGACATCAATTTTAATAAAACACATATTCTGACAAAATTGAACAATATGACCAGAGATTGCTAAGAGAAGCTATAGAGATTATTGAAAGGCCTAAGAGCATACATACAAAGTGTGACTTAAAGTAATTAACAATATTTGGAAAAAATTATTCGAGGATAACATATTTTTTAAAACTTCTCAACCAACAGAATTTGAGAATGAAGAGAAAATAACAAAATGAATCTCACCACACACATTCTTATGATTTGAGAAAGAAGTTCTGAGGAAAGTACTTATATTGAATTAAATGTATTTTTCTTACAAAGTTCTAGATAATTTTCTTTAAACAATAATGTGATTATTTTAATGAATTATAAATTATTCTAAAAAAGAAGAAAATTATAAAATAATGTCAACAATTTGTTTCAATCGCTCTCTTTAGTAATTATTTACCAATTATAATTTTGAAAAAGTTTAATCAATGTTTTAATTTGAACTTTTTAGAGAGATAAGTAAAGTTTTTTTGAAGAAGAAAAAAAAAGATTTTAATTTATTTTTTTGTTTTAATTGGAGTTTTTCTTTTTTTTTTCATTTCTTTTTGTCTGTTTTCAATACAATAATCATTGTTTGTTAAATTAGTGTAATCAAAATATTATCTTGTTTTTCTTTTGCTATATAAAAAAACTAATTAAAGAGGAATTTTGAAACTATGATTGTAATTTATTAAAATTAAAATATGACAAATAAGTACAAGGGAATTTTTTTACTTGTTTTGCAATAAAAAAAGGAGATGAAATAACGGACCATTTTTTGTAAAATAGTCAGTACTTATTTTCTGGATGTGGCTCATAATCACCCACCATTATCAATCCACTGCAGGATGAAGGTCTCTCCAAGTTCAATCCTTCTTCTCCGATCTTTAACTTCTCTTCTGCACATCACCCCCCCCCCCGAACGCTTTTTTATTTCATCCATCCATCTCATATGGTGTCTCTTTCTGGGTCTTTTACAATCTCTTTGAATCCCGTTTAAGATTTCAATTGTCTATCTATTATCATCTCTTCTAGCAATATGTCCAGTTCAACTCCACTTATCTTTTAATTTTTTCAATGAGGTCAGTAACACCTGTTTGTTCTCTTACCCATATATTACATTTTTGATCAGAAACACCTGTTTGTTCTCTTACCTTTATATTGCATTTTCAATCTCTTCTTGTTACTCCTAACATGTCTGAAGTCTCTGTATTGCTCTTCTATTAGGTGTCCAAGTCTCAGATCCATAAGTAAGAATTGGTAAAACCCTTTTATTAAAAACCTTTCTTTTCAAACACAGGCATATTTCCTTTTAGCATCAAGTTATTTTTACCAAAAGGACTCCAACCAAGTTTAATTCTATGATTAATTTCATTCATTATATTTCCATCTGTACTAATAATCTGACCAAAGTATTTGTAGCTGTTAACTTCTTCTAACTCATCATAATCAATCTTTATTTTCATATTTAATGAAAAGCCATTGAACATTACCTTAGTCTTTTTAACATTTATCTTTAGTCCTACTTTTCTACTTTCATCTGATAACTCCTGCAACATTTCCTGTAACTCTAAAGCATTATTTGCAAAAACAACTACATCATCTGCAAAATCTAAATGACTTAAATAATCTCCATTTACTTTCACTCCTTTAGCTTTCCATTTTAATCCACAAAATACTTCCTGCAGCTCTGCTGTAAAAAGTTATGGAGATATGGAGTCATCCTATCTTACACCCTTCTCAATGTTGACTTTCCTAGTATCATTATGTAATCTAATTATTGCTGTTACATTTTTATAAATATTCATTAAAATATGACAATATCCTGGATCTATTACCTTAACGATCCAATGCTTTAATCACTGATGAAATGTTTATAGAATCAAATGCTTTTTCATCATCTACAAATCCAAAGGATAATAGCAATTCATATTCATTTGTTCTTTCTATAACTTCTCTCAATACCTGGATATGATCTAATGTATTAAAATTACTTTTAAGTCCAACTTATTCTCTTGATTGGTGGAAATTCAATGTTCTCTGTAGACAAATTGTAATTATCTTGGTTAAAATTTTCTATAAAACTGATAAAAAGCTGATAGGGCTGTAATTACTAATATATTCTTTATCAACTTTTTTAAATATTAATATTAATACTGCATTCTTCCAATCATCTGGTACACCTTTATCATTTAGACCTTTGGTATATAACTTTGCTAAAAAAATTTGATTTCTTTACCTGCTTCGTTTAATATATCAATTATAATGCCATCATTATCTGGGGCCTTTCCTTTCTTCATAAATTTAATTGCATGTCTTACTTCTTCATTTAAAATTCTGAGGCAACTCAGAAGATATAATATATATATATAGGAGGTACTTGTTCTTTATTGCTATATAATTCTAGATAGAAGTCTTCCACCATTTCATAATGTCATCTCACTCTTTTTTAATAGTTCCATCTTTTTTTCTTATTGCAAACATAAATTTTCTACCAATACCAAAATGTTGTTTTATAATCTTGAGACTTTTATTCTTTTAAGATGTCAGTATTAACCAAGATATTAAAAAGGACAATAGAAAAAGTTAGTCTTAATCCAGCTGCTGAAGAAGACAAAAGAATCTTAATAAAGCTATTGAGAAGAGCAGTAATTTATGAGTGAGTTGCTGAAGAAAGAAGCAGAAGTTTAGCTGTAAAAACATATTTTCTAAAATAAAGTTGAAGATAAGTAAATGTTAAGTTTAGCTAAAAATAAACATCAACTACCTTCATGAGCTCAGTAGAAAAAGGTAAAGGAGAAGAAAAATACTTCTGAAATAATCTACAACCAGTGTTGTTTCCAACCAAGGGCATGTCCTTAACTTTGTGTTTATCCAGACCTGGAAAATTATTTTAAAAATTACTAATCTCATTATGTGTTAGCCTGACTTAAAAATAAATATATGGAAAAAAATGAATAAATTGATTCTGAGTGAAATCTGAAATTATTGTGTGGCAGAATAGATAAATGAACTGTGTACATAATCCAAGAATTGAGAAACCTTTATGAAAAAAACCTATATGGAATCTGGTGAGCATTTATCTTTTTCACATGTAAGTGGTCATGTGTATCAGTTATATAAGATGGAGTGGATGACTGAAGAAAGCTTGAAAGTCTGGATTTAAATTCCCTCTAATTATATCTAGCTTAAGTATATGTACTATACCTCCATTTAAATATTACAGATTCAGCCTGTACATGGCACATCTTTCTTTTGAGTATTTAAATGGTACGAAAGTCCTACATATGAGGGATTTGAATGACATATAACCAACATGGGCAGTACAACAAAACTGGACAAATAATTGCTTTGAACATGCCGACATCAGAGGTTTGGAAAGTAGAGGAGATTGAAGTCTGTCCATTAAAATTTGAAAATTTGTTATTTTAATATAAACTGAGCATGGATTAACTGAACATAGATTATATACATGTATAAAGCATGATAATCCAGACCAATGGATGAGCACTGGTTCAGCACAAAATACATAAATTGGAGATTATTTATCTTTTTCACATGTACGTGGTCATGTGTATTGGTTGTATAAGATGGAGTTGATTATTGAAGGGAGCTATAAAAGTCTGGGTTCAAATCCTATTATATTTACTATGTATTAATAAACGTTTTAATGAATAATTAGTTAAAGGAATATCCAACAATTCTTGGAAAAGTTAACCAGGTCGTATATTTTCATTATATATTTATTTATTAATATATTTATTTACTGTAGATTATACGTGTTTGTCAATATTACATAAATCTAAACTAATCCAAAAAAATTAGATAATTTTAAAACAAAATTTAAATATTTTTCTTAATATTAATTTTTACATAAAGATCTAAATTATGTTTGTTTGTTTCATTATTTATATATATATGAAAAACAATAGATTTTAAACGTAAGTATTAACGAATTATATTTAAGACAGAGTATAATTCATATATCTTGGGAAAACTACAATTTTGTATTTATATTTCTCATTTTAAATTTATGATTGAAAGAAAAATTAAAAACAAACATTTAATTTTGTTTAAATATATTTTAAAGGTTTATTTATTATTGCTTATACAAATAAAATATTTTCTTTCAGGTTTATTAGTGCATCATTTGATAGATAAATAAATAAGAAATTTTGACAACCCTTGCTTTTAAATTTCGGATAATTAACTCACAATCCAATATTTTAATCAAAATTATTTCATCCATGTACTAACATATTATGTATTATATTTTTATGTTAATAAATTTTATTTTGTTAATTAAATTTGGATCATGTAATCATTCATAGTTTCGTGATCCCATTATACTTTAATATCAAGGGAAAGTCTCTTCATAATTCGATTTTTATATTAAATATTCAGCTAGCCAAAATATTAAATAAGCTTATATTTTAATAATGTATCATATTATTTTAGTAGCTTTCTTATTTACATTTTATTGATTACAATGCATGAATAATTAAGAAAGTTAAGCTAATAAGATATGATATGTTGGACTATTTCCATCATTTATGAGTGAATGTTGAATGTATAGAAAATTTTAAACTTTATTTAAACTTTCCAAATACAAACAACTTGTTAGTAATAACACACAAATAGACAATATAGGTTAGTAATTGCACAACGTTTCTAGTAGTATTGTTCTCCACTCTTCTTCAGATGTTGCTGGCCTATATGCACAGAGACAATATTCGCTTAGAAGTTGAACTCGCACCTTTAGATTCTTGAATATTGAATTTAAGGCAAACGCTCTACCAACTGAGCTATTCTGTCTCAATAAACACTAATTGATTAAGTTACTTTATTAATCTAAATTGATACATAGGCACTCAACATTATTTGTACTTTCATAACATATATTTATTTAATTACTTTATAGATAATTTCTGCCAGTACAATGGGCTTGAAGAAAATTATTTATTTTATTCTATATATCTTTATACCATTATAAAAAATTAGTATCTAAAAGTGTTTAACCATTTATTCATTAATAGATAATCATTTTAATTTCATTATATCATTCCAAATATTTACTGTCTAGTGTTATAAGTTGTTTGATCAGCTAATCATTTCCCTCTTTATTATATACCATTACTATATGTAATTCCTTACATTAACTATTATGTGTGTATATATAATAAACTACGATTACACATATATAGAAATGCTCTATGAAGTATATAATAAGAAACTCTTCCAGTTTTATTTAGCTTAATACATTTTTAATACTAAACCCCATAATCATAGCTATTCTAAATAAACGTCAGTACATATATAAGATTTAATAGGGTTTAGCAAAATCAACATCAGTAAAATCAAAAATTGTCATCACATTTTTCAGCATAGAAATTGAGCAAATAATAAACAATATATGAAGTAACTATGGCAACACCAGAAATTATCATTAAAGGTTCACCATCATTCTGTATAACTTCATTTAAACGTGACATAATTTAAAATTATAGGTTATTACCATCAAGCTAATGCCAAATTTGAGGCAACGTATTTGCATGCACATATTCAAATGCTAAAATATCTACAATATTAAACATAAAAATTTCTGGGATAATGATATCAATAATGGTCATCATGAATAATCAGGGCCATCTGAGACCATGAGTGGACTGCATATCAATAAACTAATGATTATTTTAAAATAAATAGATAAAAATGAAATAAGTGAACTTTAAAGATGTTCTTTATATTTGCACCATGTAAATACTTTTATAAAAAGAATCATGTGGATGTCCACACACATGTATTTTTACTTGCATTGGTGGTCGAGAGGTCAGCACGACTGCCTTGCATTTGCAGGCAGTTGCCCGGGTTGCGGGTTCGTGTCCCTGCCTATGCTATGACATTTAAAAAATAAAAAAAACTATAAATTCCAACAAAACAGCTATTATAAATCAATTAGAGAAAACTTGTTTAGCCACAGGGAGATTGTAAATTACTATTAATTGATAGTTTTCTGGGAGGAGGCAAAGTTATCTCTGTTTACATAGTTATAATCTCATTGTATCTGTTCTTTATTATAATAACATTCCATGGAAAATATTTAATTTAACACACACACACACATATATATATATTATAAGAGACCTTCAGACTTTCAAGCAGTTTACATCTATCCATCTATCTTATACAATCAATACTCATGCCCACATTCATGTGAAAACAATAAATGATCTCCAATATATGTATTTCATACTGAACCAGCACTTATCAGTTTGGTCCAGATCACAATCTACCATACATATATACAATCAGTGATCGATTTATTACACAAGAGCAAATCTTCAAACTTTAATGGACGGGCTTCAATCTTGTCCACACTCCAATTCTTTAGTCATCTATGTTGAACTTAAATTAGTCTGACCTCTCTCACATTGGACTTTAATAGTCCATTTATTTATACAGAGGAGAAGTGGGCAGAGTACAGGTTGAATATGTAATATTTAAACATATGTATATTGTCTATACTAAACTTAATGTAATTATAAGAGTCTTGAACTCAGGCTTTCAAGCTCCTTATATTTATCCAATTTATCTTATATAACCATATTAAGTTTTGTATAAACAATATACATATATTTAAATATTAGATATTCAGTCTCTATTCTACCCATCTCTCTTCTTTATAAATAAGTGAACATATTAAGGTTCTATATGGGAGGGTTCAGATTGATTTAAGGTCAACATGGGTATGACATTGGCATCAACAAGGCTTCCAGCATACCATTTTTGGAAATGGTTGGCTGAAGAGTTGGAGAGTAGAGCAAATTAAAGCTTGTTTATTAAAGTTTAAAGATTTGCTACTGATGAGTGCTGGTTTAGCATGAAATACATATATTGGAGATCATTTATCTTTTTCATGTGTATGTGACCATGTGTTTTTGGTTGTATAAGATAGCTTGGATAAATGTAGGGAGCTTGAAAGCCTGATTTCAAGTCTCTTATATTCCACTAAGTTTAGTATATTCAATATACATATATTTAAATATTATATATTCAACCTGTATTCTGTCTATCCCCCTTCTGTGTAAATAAATGGATATATTAAGATCCTATGCGTGAGAGGTCAGATTAATTTAAGATGAACATGGTATAACAATAATAGTGGTATTAACAAGGGTTCTGAGCATTCCACCCTTGAATTTTCAATGAAATGGATCGCTGAAGAGTAGAGAAAATTGAAGTTTGTCCATTAAAGTTTGAATATTTGCTATCTTAGTATAAACTGAGCACTGATTGCATATTTGTATGGGAGACTGTGATCTGTACCAACTGATGAGTGCTGGTTCAGCATGAAATATGTATATTGGAGATCATTTATGTTTTTCACATGTATGTGGTCATGTGTTCTGGTTGTATAAGATGGAGTACATAGATGTATGGAGCTTGAAAGTCTGAGTTCAAGTCCCTTATAATTACATTAATTTTAGTATAGACAACATATATTTAAATGTTATATATATATATATATATATATGGTGTATGGCTGCAAAAAACAATTTGGTGTAACTGAAAGGAGACCCATTGATTGCTGTTGAATGTCTTAAAGAAACTGAGCATGACAAATACCTAATACTCATACTATGCATTCTTGACATTACAGTCATTATTACTATGTGATTATTTATATAGTATATAAACATGTATAACCTGCTTATCAACATGCATTATCCAGGATAATGAGTTTATTCACTTTTACGTCTAAGTTTAAGATCAAGCAATACCATGGTCATACTTCTCAGTTACTTGGTAGCTCTTAACTGAAATATTAATTGAATTTTCTTAAAGGCAGAACAAATGTGTGTGAGTGAATAGATATTTACAATCATGACAGAGAAAAACAATTCATGGCCCTCATTTCCAGAAGACTGCAAAGTTATCAGCCAAGACAGCAGTTGGCTGAAGGTAAGGAGTACTAAGAATAACCTGATTGTAGAACCAGGTTACCATTTGATGATATTTTATATAGATATTTACAAATGCAGATCTGTTTCAAGTGAAAAAAAAATTTGCAAGAATTGGAAGGACATGTCTAATGTTAAATGGGACATTAATGAACTTTATGAAGTTGGAAGAAAAGATGAAATGACAATTAATTTAAAAAGTAAGCATATACTGTACTGCAAAAAACAAGCATTGTGGAGATTGATAGTGTATCAGACATAGTGGCAAGATTAGTTATTCAACATAATAGCGAATACCAAATGCAGATAATTCAGGTTTAAGACTTAACAATTTTTATTGAGATGATTATATAAATGTCCAAAGGGCTTTTATTCAGTCCAAACCTTTTAAAATTGTAATAGGAGACTTTAATTCTAAAATTAGTAAATAATTGAAAGATGAAAGTGCTGAAGTTAAATTTGGTTTTGATGATAGAAATGAGAGAAATACACTTGTGGGGTTTGCAGAAAAATAAAAACTTTATGTTATCACATCTTTTTTTGAAAAAGAAATGTTAAATGAAAATAAATATTGATACATCCAAATAAAATTATAGCATAATTGGAATCATTTTGACTAACAGAAAATATGTATTTCAATATTGGATTGTGTTTAGCAAATTCAACATAGGAAGTGATCATCAATTAGTGAGATGAAGAATAAATGTGAATGTAAATCTAGAGACAAAAATTATTAAGAAAACCAATATTTATAGCTGATAATCATAATTTTCAGAAGCATTTCAATGAATTTAAATTAGAATTTGAAAATTCTTTTCAAATAATAACAGATTTTGAACATCCTTCAGATTTGAACAAAATCAACATGAAGATAACTGATACATTTTGAAAAACTGCAACAAAGATAATTGGTACAAAAAATCAGAAAGTGACCAATAAAATTTCTACTGAGACGACAATTTACGAAAAAAAGAAAGAATATTATATGTATATATAAATGATGCATTAAGAGGGATTGAATATCTTGAATTTTGTAAAAAAAATGTGTAAAACGATTGATAATAATATTAGAAAGTATAATTGTAAACTAGCAAGCAAAATTATAGATGAAAAAATCTCAAGAGAATAAAACAATATATTGGTATTAGTAGGAAACTTGTTTGTGCAATAATGAAAAAGGTGAAATTATTACTAAAAAATAGATAATGTCACGAAATGGGTAGAAAAATTCCATGAAAAATAACAAGTAATTCTTTGTTAATAAACATTTGTTCTAAATAAGTTATTTTCTTACCATAAACAAATATTAAAAATGTCTTACAATAAATAAAGAAAACTAACTTTAATTTGAATATTCCTTCATTTTTTTCTCTTAAAAATGAGGATGATCTGATTGTATTTCAAATATGAAAAAATATTTTCAACAAAAGTATAACAAAATTATTGAATATTTTCAACTATTCGTTTTAATAAAAAGATAATATTATATTGACAAAATTAATAATAAGATTGGCAATTTGAAATTTTAAAAAATAGGCAATTTTAACAATACTTAGAGTACATTGTGACAAGACCTTCTCAAAGGCCCAATATTATCACATATATCTATCTGAATCCACACCTATGAAAATCTTCACTAACATTAAGTTACATAAATCTAATGCGCTTTTAAGATTGATGGTAGTTTTCATCAGAGTGCATTATGTCAATACCACAAAACTGATAAATCCATGGCTTCTTGAAAGAATAGGTTTTGATACCTTTTAGGTTAAATCATCTTTTGAATTCATCGATAACATTAAACAAGCTGAAATCAAACTGGAATTTAGTATTGCACCACTAGATGTAACAGAGATATACTGCTCAATTAATCACAAAAGCTCAATAGACTTTATAAAAACTGAACTCATAAGTAATAATTACCCACAGGCTCAGCTAAGCTTTATTGTGGAATTTTTGAAATGGATGAATCAGAATATTATGGCTGTGTTTAATGGTGAGTGGTTTAAAATGAAGGACAAATGACCTATGTACCTTCCAACAAGTGGGATCATCAACAGTATTTTTCTCAATTATTATGAAAAACAAATATTGGCTAAGTACTACTCAATTGGACAAACAATATATATATATAAGCTATGTTGATGATGTATTCATAACAGCACCAGAAATACTAATGAAGAATATTCAAAAAGATCTGTAAGTACAAACTTCTGTAACAATTAACAGCATAGCAGAAAACCTACATCACAACATTAAATACCTGGACAATCAAGTTCATAGAGACTCCTACCAATTCACATATGCCATGATGGTCAAACCATTGGAAATTCGAGGAGATATACATCCAAATGCAAACTCACCCTATATGCACAAATTATCCAGATTTACATCCTTCCTATATAGAAATCATAGGCTATGCAAATTTGAATCAGACTACAAAAAAGCTTCACAAACTATACAAAAGAACTGAGAAGCATTGGATTTTCACAGAACACTATCAACAAAAGGGTTAGACAATTTCATAACAAACTAAGAACTGACACAGTTAAAAACAACAAACCAAGAATGCGGTTACCTTACATACCATCAATTTTTAGAAAATGTTATAAAATATTTGCCAAGTTCATCGAATTAGGTTTCCATACACCACCCTCAATGAACAGATTAATAAATAATTCCAAAGATCAAAGACCCTCTGATCAATTAGCACAAGCAGTACACAAAATTGCATGTCCAAGCACTATGGAGATACCCATGCCTACATTGCTACCAGAACTACTCAGCATAACTACTTATATAGAAGCATATAACCCTGAAAGTAAATCTATATTCCTCTCACACCAAAGATCCACAGTAGCAAAGGCACTGTGTGCAAAGTGCAGTCTTACTAAATGAAAAATAAAAGAGATGTGCTTTATTGCAAGCGATGACAATGCAATAAACCAAAAAGAATCATGCTTTTCCATCTCTAAAAAGTGGATTATATGAAGACATTGAATAAATTTGTATAAATTACTACACAGTCATTTAAAATCACAACTCAAGCTGACACTTCCAAGAAAGCACTCATCCTGATAATTCTTTTAATATTGCGCTTCACTTGTTTGCCAAATGTGTAAGTTGTAACTTACTGCTCAAAGGTGAAGTAGAAACAAGGACTTTATTTAAATATTATTCATTTTATTATAAAGTAATATCTATAAATATTGAAGTTTATGCATCTGACTTATTATTATTACTATAACAATATCTTATATTTCTATGGATGTTTTTGTATTGTCATGACTTTATAGTTGTGTCTATTCTCTTAAATCTTTCAGTTAGTATTTTAGTTAATTCCTTGGCTCCAGTTATTTTGTTATAACTTAATAGTTATTTTTATCCATTAAACTTTTTTTGTAGACCCAACTTTTTATCTAATAATAATTATTTATATTTCATTTTTATTTCTGCAGTTTTCTTTTTTTGTAACAGCAGATTTTCAAATTAACAATTATTTTATTGAAGGTTGACATAAGTTAATAAAATTATAATTTTGCATTGATCAATACAAGGCCTGGCAAAAGTTTCTTCAAGATATATTTTTCGTCTCCTACATTTTTTGTTTACTAAAATTGTTACATTGTTGAGTCAATAATGATCAGTTTTTGATTGTCAATAATAAGCTTTTAAAAAGAACTTAGCACATTGTTCTGGTAAACTTTATATTATTATACAGATTTTCAAACATTATTTCACTTTCATAACTAAGAATAAAATCAACGTATCATCAGATTTTTAAAATGAGTTTTTGATTGTTTATTATTGAACTTCTACTGAATTTTACTATCCACATACTTCATTACCTTAATATCAATCTTCCAACCAATCAGATAACTATCTCATAAATGATTGCTTTAACCAATGATTAATTATTTTTTTACAAGAAATTTTATCTCTTCTATTTCAACAAAAGATTTTATTTATACACTAATTGATAAACAACTTTTCAGTTTTTAAAAATGAAGATCTTAATTTCTTTTTTTAAAATAAAATCTATGTAAAAAATAAAACTACACCTGAAAAAAAATCTTTTTACAGCAATACCTGGTAAAAGTTAAATATTTATATTATTATTAAAATGTTTTAATTTGTCACATGGTCATTTAATGTACATAAATATTTTAATAGATTTAACCTAATCAATATTCTCTTTAACAACTAGATTATACTCTAGCTAGTATAAAATAAAATTATCCTTTTTAATATATATATATATATGAAAAATATTA